>RCIC01000057.1:0-480883 GCA_018883505.1 Ceratosolen fusciceps
TAATAATAAATGATTTATTGCTCGACAACAAATGAAGAATAAAAGGTTAATTAATAGTAGTAATATTTTATAATATTTTTATTAGAGTTAAATTTTACATAGCGAAATTGTAGATTCTAGTTATTTGTATAAATAAATGTAATTCGATCAAATTTATAATTTAATTAATTAAGTTCCTTCCCTTCATTTGTGCTGCCCCCGTTCAGCCGGCTCGCTTTCCCGTTTCTTTTCATTTCCTCCTTCTACCTCCTTCCCTTTTTCTTTTTTTCCTCCTCTTCGCTTCCTCTCCTTCCTCTTCAATCTCCTTCCTCTTCCTATCTTCTCCATCCTTACTACGTCCCCTTGCTCCGTCCCCTTAACCCACCCCGTCCACCTACCTACTTTCCCTCTTTCCTTTCCTGCTTTGCTCCCCTTCCCTCTGTTCCTCCTTTCCCTCTTGGCCTCCTACTGCCCTTCGTCCCTGTACCCCTTTCCAGATGCTCCCTGTCCTAGCTCTCTCTATCTCTCTCTCTCCGCCCTTCTCTTTCTTCGCTGCCTTCCCGGCCTCGGCCCCGCTTCGATTCGCTTGTTTCATCCCCCAGTTTCTCCTTTGCTTCTCTGCTTCCCTCCCTCTGCATCTCTGATCCTTTCTTCCCCTGGCTGCCGTCTGTTGCCTGTACCCCGGTAGCCACCTCACTTTGGCTTTTATTTAACGTCGGTCCTGCATCTGTCCCCGCCCTCTCCCCTGTCTCCTCCCTTTCCTTCCTTTTTGCCTTTTATTTTCGTCCCCTTCCCCCTCTCTTTACCCGCCGCGCGCCCCTCCTGCCTTTTCTCCCTCCGCTTACACCGCTTCCCCCCTTTACTATCCCTTCCTTCCTTTCTTTCTGTGGAGGCTAACATTCACCCTTTCCCCCCTTTTGCAGCCCTCCCTTCCCTCCTTCCCTCCTCCTCATTTTCTCTTCAATTCCTTTCCTCGCCTCCCTCTTTTTCTTATTCTTCTCCCTTAACTTCCAAGCCCTCTCAAACTTCCCTTCCCTCGGGCATCACCGCGTCCTAGTGTTGGTGCGGCCATTGCTCAAACCCGGTTGCGCCCTCGTGTTGCCTTCCCTTCCCTCCTTCCTCGCCCTCTCCTTCCCCCCATTCCGTCGGTTCGCCTTTATCCCGCTTCCCACTGCTTTGCGTTTCCCCCGGTGATGCCCCTTTTGGCTTCTCCTTTCCCTACTTCTCCTCGTTTTCATCCGCCCGGCCTTGCTTTTTTTTCTGCCCTACCTCCCTTCCCGCCTCTCCCCCTTCCCCCCTCTTCCTTTTATCGCCTCCCAGTGTCCCTCGCCTTCGCTTCTCTCTCTGCCCTCTCCCTTTTTTATCCGTCCTCCTTCTCGTTCCTTATTTCAGGCCTTCTGTATTCTTTTGCGTTCCTCCTTTTTCTTTCGTCTCTCTGGGCCTTTTTCCCTTTCTTTGCCCGTCCCTTGCTTGGCTCCTTCACTTACGGACGGGTCCCTAATAAAATGGGCGTTTTGGGTTAATACAACCGTTTAGTGAGGGCTTCCAATCTCCTAAAAGCATGAATTTTTTATAATTATCTTCTGGATTTCTTTCTTTTTCCTGTCTTAAGCCTAATCTTCATCTTTCTTTTCTGATTGCACTTTACCCTTTTTCTTCGCTTCTTCTCCTCTCGGGACATATCTTCTCATTTTTTTGTATTGCTAGAATAGAAGTATATGTATTAATATTATCTGGATGAGCTTCTGGATGTACTTATGGGTTAATTGGAAGATTACGGGCTATTGCTCAAACTGTATCTTATGAAGTTTCAATAATTTTAATTATGTTTTCAGTAATAATATTAGTTGAAGAATTTGATTTATCAATATATTTTAAATTACAATATTATTCATGATTTATTTTAATATTAATACCAGTTAGTATAATAATATTTATTAGAATATTAGCTGAAATTCATCGAACTCCATTTGATTTTACTGAAGGAGAATCTGAATTAGTTTCAGGATTTAATGTTGAATATATAAGAGGGCCATTTGCTATATTATTTGTTGCTGAGTATGGAATATTATTATTTATGTGTTATTTTTTTACTTTATTATTTTTAGGGGGAAATTATTTTTCATTAATCTTTTATATAATAATATTATTATTAATTTTTTTAATAATTTGAATTCGAGGAACATTCCCTCGAATACGATATGATAAAGTTATAATATTAGTTTGAATAAATTTTTTACCTATTATTTTAAGTATTTTATTAATTATGTCTAGTTTGAAAATTATTTTATTAAATTTTATTATTTAAATTATTAGAAGATTTTACTTCTATTTATGTAATTTCAAGTTACATGCTATTTAGCTTAATAATTAATTTAAAAATGGATAAATTTATATCATTTGTCAAGTCGAAATTGACTCTATCATTTTTATTTATTATATATAATTTTAATAAAATAAAAAGAAATTATAGGTCTTAAAATAAAGTATATAAAATAAAAAATTGAAGAAATTTGCCTAATGAAAACATAAGGTAATTCAATTGGTTTAGCTCCAGTTCAGGTTAATAAAATAAAAATACAAACAAAGAATCAAAATAAGATTTGATTAATAATTTGAAATTTAAATCCTTTAATTTGATAATTAGAAAAGAATGGAATAAATAATAAAATTAAAATTGATATTAATAGAGCAATTACTCCTCCCAATTTATTAGGAATTGATCGTAAAATTGCATAAGCAAATAAAAAATATCATTCTGGTTGAATATGTGGAGGTGTAATTATTGAATTAGCTTTAATAAAATTCTCTGGATCTGATAATATATATGGATTTAATAGACAAATTAAAATTAATAGTCTAATTAAAAAAATAAATCCAATTGAATCTTTTAAGGTATAATAATCTGATCCTGGCATTTATCATGCGTTTCTCTATTCCTCCTCAGGGTTAGCGGATCCTGAGTTTCTGTCCAACTCTTCCCTGTCCCCTTCCCTCTCCCTCCACTCCTGCCAGGCCCCCTACCTGCACTGCATAACCTCGATTTCAGGAGCTTATTACAGCCATCCTCCTCATCATCAATTTCTCTTATATCTCCACACTAGGCACCGCCCTCCTCGAGTTCGCAAAACCTTGGGGGGGGTTCGCTCCTCCCAATGAGATGCCCTCCTGTCCTACCTATCCTATCAAAGGCATTATTCTGGTTCCTCCACCACTAAATTACTCCTATTCTTCAAGTTTTAATAGATTTAAAAGTATTATAATATAAATTTCGTCCAATATGAATATATATACAAATAAAAAATACTGAAGCTCCATTTATGTGTATTAATCGAAATAATCAACCGTAATTTACATCTTGAATAATATGAATTACTCTATTAAAAGCTAAAATAATATTAGGAGTGTAATGAATTGATAATAATAATCCTGAAATAATTTGATTAATTAAACATAATCCTAATAATGAACCAAAGTTTCATCAAATTGAAATATTTAAAGGGGTAGGTAAATTAATTAATGAATTATTAATAATTCTTAATAATTCATGGTTTTTTATAATTGATTTTTTCATTATGATATTTTTCGAATATTTTTTGGATTATTTAAGCATATTTTTACAATAATTGTTAAGCAAATAAATAAAAAGAATAATATGAATATTATAATAATTAACCTTTCATGTGAATATATTATATGAATATTGATTTCATAATAAAATTTATTACTTTTTATTAAGTTATAAATTGATTGAGAGTCATTGGAATTTGATAAGGGTAAATATAAATGGAATTTATTTATATATCTAATAATTATTATAATATATAATATTATTGATATAATAATTATTTGTATTTTTTTTCAATTTATATTTAAAGATCCTGTTCTTGTAAAAGAAGTAAAATATATAAATAATATTATTAATCCTCCAATTAGAATTATAAATGAAATAAAAGAAATTAAGTTATTATGAGCATAAAGAGATATTGGAATTATTGATATAATAATTCTAATAAATAAAATTGTCCCTACATAAACTGGATTAATTCTTTTATCAGGAAAAATAAATATATAAATTATTGGAAGTATTAAATTTATAAAGATTAAAATAATTATTGATATTTTCATGAATTAGTTATAAACTATTGTTTATTTTTAATTTACAAAATTAATATTTTTATTAAATTAATAACTAAGTAAATTTAAATTTACAAAAAATAGTTTATATAAAATTTTAGTTTTGGAGACTAAAGATATAAGATTTATTTACTTATTTTTTTGATATAAATTAATTAATTATTAATTTATATATATTTAGTAATTATTATTTATATATTTATATATTTATTTTAGGAATTTTAATATTTTCATATTCTTATAATTATATTTTATTATCTTTAATAATATTAGAATTTATAATATTAAGATTATTATTATTATTTTGTTCTTTAATAATTAAGTTAGATAATTTGAGATTAATTATATATTTATTAGTATTTGTAGTTTGTGAAAGTGTAATTGGATTAACTGTATTAGTTTTAATAATTCGATCAAGTGGAAATAATATGGTCAGACCTTTAAATTTAGTATTATGGTAAGATTATTAATATTTTTAATAGGGATGATTTTAATTAGTTTTTTTATTAATAAAAAAAAATTAATAATTTTTATAGCTCATTTATTATTATTAATTAGAATTATTTTTTTTTGTTAAATTTCAAAAAGAATATGATTCATGAATAATAATATATTATTGAATAGGAATTGATATAATAAGTTTTAACTTAATTATATTAAGTTTATGAATTAATGCTTTAGTTTTTCTTGTTAGATTAGAAGTGGAAAGAAATAAAAAATATAGATTTTTATTATTAATTTTATTAATAGGGTTAATTTTAAGATTTAGAACACTAGATTTTTTTATTTTTTTTTTTGTTTTGAAGTAAAATGTATTCTTTTATTTTTAATTATTTTAGGGTGAGGATATCAACCTGAACGATTAAATGCTAGTTTATATCTATTTTTTTATTGTATATTTGCATCTTTACCTTTATTTTTTATTATTTTTATTTTATATAATAAGATTGGATCTTTAGATTATGATTCAATAATGTGAATGAATTATTCTAATGATTTAATATATTTTTTTTTAATTTTTGCCTTTTTAGTTAAATTACCAATATTTTTATTTCATTCATGATTACCAAAAGCTCATGTTGAAGCTCCTGTTGCAGGATCAATAATTTTAGCAGGAGTTTTATTAAAATTAGGGAGTTATGGATTATATCGAGCAACTTTAATAATAACAAAGAGTGGGATAAAAATTAATTATTGAATTATTATTATTAGATTATTAGGGATACTTATTTTAAGAATAGTATGTTTACGACAATTTGATATAAAAGTTTTGGTAGCTTATTCATCTGTTGTTCATATGGGTATAGTTATTATAGGATTTTTAAGTTATTCATATTGAGGTTATTTAGGTTCTTTATTAATAATAATTGGTCATGGATTTTGTTCTTCAGCTATATTTGTTTTAGTAAATTATTTTTATGAACGTACTCATTCTCGAAATATTATAGTTAATAAAGGAATAATTTATTTATTACCATCTATATGTTTATGGTGATTTATTTTTTGTTGTTGTAATATGGCAGCTCCAATTTCTTTAAATATAATTAGTGAAATTATAATTTCTATTTCAATAATTATATGATGTAAAAATTTAATAATTTTTTTAATATTTGGTTTATTTATAAGTGCAGTTTATTCATTATATTTATTTTCAATTTCTTATCATGGTAAGGTAAGTAAATATATTTATAAAATTTATCCTAATAATGTAAATAATTTTATTGTAATAATTGAACATTGGGTTCCTTTAAATTTTTTAATTTTAAATTAGAATTTTTTTATTATTTAAATAGTTTAATTAAAATATGGATTTGTGGAATCAAATATATATAAATAAATTATATTTTAAATATATTTGAAAATAGATTTTATTATATTATTTAAGAAGTTTAATGTTTTTAATTATTAGAATTTTTTGTTTTTTTATAAGAATAATATTATTATTAATTAAATATTCGATATTTATAGAATGAAATATTTGTGAATTAAATAGAACTATAATTCATATATTTATTTATGTAGATTGAATAAGAATAATATTTATATTTATTGTTATAATAATTTCTTCAAGAGTTATATTATATTGTACTGAATATATAAATCATAATAATTATACAATTTTCGGTAAAATTTGTTATATGAATTATAAAGGTTGTGAAAGAAGTATTCATTTCTGATAAGAAAAATAATATTGTAATTTTATAGATTTAGAAATTTAAAACTTAATCATTTTAAATAAGCCAAGCTAAGTACAATAGACTGTCATTTTCTTTTGGACCACACTTTGAAATTTGACAAAAATATTTTAAAAAAAGATCATATAAAATACATTTCACGAAGGCATTTAAAATAACCTACAAACTTAGTCTTATTGTATATTATCATTTAATTCTTATTATAACCGGACGTTGATTATTCAAGACAGCAACATTACAAAGTTTACATATTCAATATTTAATATTTTTAATTCAATTATTTGGATTAAAAAAATTTTGCATTATAAAATATTTAAAATATAGTCGTAAATTTTTATTTAATCATATCATTTTTCTTAATTTTAATGCGTTTTATATAAAATCATATAATACATTATCAAAACTTTTCACTATAATTAACTAAAAAAAAAAATATATGTTAAATATTTTTTATTTTGATTATTTCATTGATTATAAAGTATAACTTTATTAGTATTAACTTTATTAATATTATTAACTTAAAAATGATAGAACCCAACTATAAAAAATTAAAAACGGATTTAGCTGAGCTCATAGAAAATCAAAGCCAAGTAAATTATTAAAATATTTTAAATGTATTAAACATTTATAATTGATTTATATTTTCTTTATATTAGAATGAAAAATCCAATACAAATTTTAAATTTAATAAAAAAAGAGTAAGAATTCTATCAAAATTAGATGAGGTTCCATTACAATGTAAAGGAATTGTTTATTGGATGCTTAGAGATATTAGAGTTCAAGGTAATGTTTATTACTATTTTATAAACAAATTGAATAATTAATAATAATTATATAAATAATGATATTTATAGATAATTGGGCATTACTATTTGCTCAAAAAATTGCTTTAAAAAATAAGTTACCGTTACATGTATGCTTTTGTATAGCTCCAAAATTTTTCAGTACAACATTACGTCATTATAAATTTTTATTAGGAGGTTTAATTGAAGTGGAAAAAGATTGTAAAGCATTAAATATTCATTTTCATCTTCTGCATGGTGAACCAAATTATGTAATTAAAGATTTTGTTAATAAATATAAAATGGGAGTAATTGTAATTGATTTTTTACCATTAAGACAACCTCTGTTTTGGATTGAAGATTTAATAAATAAGCTACCGAAAAATATTTCTCTTTGTCAGGTATAATATAATATTTGTGTAAATCATGAATTATGTATAAAACTAGTATTTCATGATAGCAACATTTTTCAGGTAGATGCACATAATATTGTTCCTTGTTGGATTGTTTCTGAAAAACTAGAATATGCCGCACGGACAATTAGAAAAAAAATTAATTCAAAATTAACAGAATTTCTTACTGAATTTCCTTCTATTTCAAAACATCCATATATATCTAATAAAAAATTTAATAAAATTGATTGGCAAACAGTCTTAAATTCTAATGTATTACTGGATGAATCAGTGGATGAAATATTTTGGGCAAAACCAGGATATGGAAAGGGCATTGAAGAATTAGATAAGTTTATAAAAAATCGACTTAAATTTTATAATGAAAAACGAAATAACCCAAATTATAATGTTTTAAGTAATTTATCACCATGGTTTCACTTTGGTATGATCTCAATTCAAAGATGCATTTTAGAAATTATTAAATTTAAAAATCAGTTTAAGGAATCAGTAGAGGCTTTTATGGAAGAAGCTATAATTCGAAGAGAACTAAGTGATAATTTTTGCTTCTATAATTCAAATTATGATAGTCTAAATGGAGCTTGTATTTGGGCTAGGCAGACGTTATATCAACATCGGTAAGAATTAAATTTGTGCAATCAAAATTTGCTTAAATGTTTTAATAACTTAAATAATACAGTGATGATGTAAGGGATTATTTATACACATTAGAGGAATTTGAAAAAGGACTAACACATGATGATTTATGGAATGCTGCTCAAATGCAATTAATAAAAAGAGGAAAAATTCATGGTTTTCTTAGAATGTACTGGGCTAAAAAATTTTTAGAGTGGACTACAACACCAGAAGATGCTTTAGAATGGTGTATTTATTTGAATGATAAATATAGTTTAGATGGTCAGGATCCAAATGGATATGTAGGTTGGTTGGTTATTATTTTGTTAAATCAGTTAATTACTTGTTTTATATTTTTTTGGCAAAAAGAAATTTTTGTATATTTAATATTTATATTATAAATTATGAAATTAATGTACACTAGGTTGTATGTGGTCAATATGTGGTGTACATGATCATGGATGGGCAAATCGACCAATTTTTGGTAAAATTCGTTATATGAATTATAAAGGTTGTGAAAGAAAATTTGATGTAAAAAGATTTGTAAAAAAATATGCAACACCTTAAATTCTAAAGATAAAACAATTAAACTAATAAGTAAATATATGTTATTTTTATATAACAAATTATTTTAAATGTTGCACTTTATTTATGTATTATTTTGTGTTAATTTTTTATCATTAATTAATATTATAAACTGGAATAGAATAAAATTATTTCAATATATTAGGAACAGTTTCATAAGAAGTAAGAGATTGTTTTGCTACATGGAGGCCTAAACATATACTATCAAATTCATTCCATCCTCTCAAAATTCCAGTAATTATTCCAGCAGCTAAACAATCACCACAACCACTTACACAAGCAATTTCTCCATCAGAATTCAATGGAGGATATAAACGAGATTGAATTGTACTAAATTGAGTTGAATTATTTTTATCAAGAAGTAGTTTGTTAGCTGCAGCTTTTCTAGAAATCTACAATAAATAATAATTATAATTATAATTTTATGAATTGTTATATTTACAATATACAAGTGAATAAAATAATATAAAATTAATTACTATTACTCCATCTGCACCTAAAGTAGTTATAACAACTGGTATCCATTGAACTAAAAGTTCTGAAATATTTTGAATGGTTTCTATATCAAAATCTGATTCTTTAGATGGTAATGGTAGTTGGAAATATTTAGCTATTACTATCAGTTCATTTACATTAGGTGATATAAAATGTACAATATTTTGCCAATTTGAACCACACTGGAATATTTTTAATGTTTTTTTGACATCTGTAGGTTCATACCAAACTATAAAATAAGACCTATTATTTTTATACAAAAAAATTCATTCACTTATTTAACTTTTTTCTAAAAAATACTTACTTTATTTATTTTATATTATTGTTAAATTCAAATAAATAAAAAACTTATAAACTTAATATTTTAAACTTAACTTTAAAAATTTATGTAATTAAAATATATTTAAAAATAATACAATTATTTATTGGTTCTTTAACAAAATTTTAATTAAAAGAAATTATATTTATGGTTTTCAAAACTAAAATATAAACTTTAAAATATTTTATATATTAAATGATAATGATTACTAAATTTATTATAAAAAGACCATAACAAAATGAAATAAATATATAAAATATTTACAAAAAACTTGTACAGTTTGTATCAATACAAATATATAAATCACATTTTAATAATTCTATATATATTTAAGAAATTGTTAAAAAAAAATTCAGCTTTTATAGACTCCATATATTAATAATAAAATAGAAATTTTAGTAAAAATATAAAACCTTGATACATGATAAATTATAAGTTTAAGAAAAAAAAATTTGTTTATTTAGTTTAGTAATTTTTACAAGATATAATTAAAATCTGTATTACGAGTAATATTAAAATATATAAGTTATAACTATTAGTACTGTGTTAATATGTTAAAATATAATCTGTACACTGATATTTTGGAAAATTTAAATAAAATTAGTATTCTCTTGTATTTACGGATATCTTAAACTATATAAATATAGTAAAGAAACCATTTACAAATATTACAAGTCAAATTTATATTATTAAATATGTTTTTTAATGTTAAATTTTCGAAACATTAAAAAAAAAATATGACCTGAACATTACAGAGTAGCTGACTTTATTGAATTATTTTATTATATTTGTCTGCAAACAAAAAAGTATTGGTCTACATTATTCTAGCTGCAATTAATGTCCATTATAATTATAATAATTTAAACTTAATTTTTCTTTAAAGATATTACATATAGAATTTTGATTAAATTATGTTTATGTTACATTTATCACAATCTAAATATAAAATTTTAAGTTATAAAAGATTAAATTTTAAATTTATCTTATTCAAAACATACGTTAAAAAATTATATTTATTATATTTTATAATGTAAAAAATAAAAGTTTTTTGAAATAAACTTTATTAACAATTTTTTTTCTTATGTTCATGTCTAAATATGTATTATAAAATTTTTTATTGAAAGGACTATAAGACAACTTTTAAATTATACAAAAATAATTTTCTTTTAAATTAATTTTTAGTAAAATAAGATAAATTGCATAATTCTAGTAACGAAATAAATAATCATATTGACATTTTTATTCGAGACGGCAGATAAAAATAGTTACTCTAGAATTATATCTAGAATTTTTCTGCAATAAAATGTTAATGTAGTTTACCTTTCATCCGCTAGGAGAAAAATTATGCTTCCGTTACGTACATGTTTATCAACTTTTTCTTATTGCTAGAATAGATTTAAACGAGCTAAGTTTATATTCGAATCTTTATTAGGTTTTAGTCTAAGTTTTGTAATTTACTAGATTAATAGATTGGTATGCAATTATTAGAAAGTTATTAACCCGTCGTAAACATATTTTTTAATCTAATAAAAAAAGCTGTATGAGGTAGCCAATATGGGAAAATCTCGCACAGGAAAAACTGCAGTTTCATGTACTATAGTAGGTTTCATTTTTGTGGTAATTGCTTTTACCACACCCAACTGGTTACAAACTGATGGCAAATTGGAAAATCCAAAATTTATAAAAATCGGTATACTTAAATTATTTTCTTTTTATATTAAATCATGTTTAGATATTTATTGTTTTTTTAAATAAAAATTTATTGTTTTTTATTATTATTTCCTAATAAGTATTACTTAGTATTGGTACTGTTTAAATAAATTAATTCACTTATTTATTATTCTTTCTCTAAATTCAAGTTATTGTTATATTTTATAATCATCTTTTTAATTATTTTATTTTATATGTAAATATACGAACATAATTTATTTTTATATTCAGGATTATGGCAAGTATGCTTCAATGGTTTTCAAGATGTTCGCCACCTATATGATACAAGATTTCATGGTTGTTGGTGGGTTTTTGAAGAAGAATATTATATTATACATGATATTCTGTTACCTGATTTTTTTGTGGCAACTCAATTTTTTTTTACGTTATGTATGACTTTATTATTGATCGGAGGACTTTTAACTACTTTGTATACTTGTTGTTCTAGACAGCATAACAAATTTCAGTTACTTTTATGGGCAACTGGTGCTAATTTGACATTATCATCAATTTGCGGTATTATTGCAGTAATCATATTTGGAGCAAGAGGTGATGGTAGAATTTGGATGCCCAATTGGGAACATAATGATATAAGTTGGTCATATGCATTGGCAGTTGTAGGTAGTTTTATTCTGCTAGCTGCTGGTATTCTTTTTTTAATAGAAGCTCGTAGATTTAAGAAAAAGATTGAACAAATACTGAGTGAACACAAAACTCATACTGCCATTTAAAATAATATTTTTATTCCATATTATTAATAATTGAAAACAGTAGTAATACATGTTTATACATAATTTACATTACTGACTCAGGTTTCAATATTGTTTACAAAAATACACTTCCAGAAGCTTTTATCGTTATTTAATACAAATAAATTTAAGCTATATTTAAGAAAGATGATAGTTTTTGTTATTTTAACATAAATAATATAATAAAACAACTGTGTATTTGATTAGACTGATAGTCTAATTGCATAATTCTTGTTATATATACATGCATACATACGTAACCTATGTGTGATAGAAATATATAAGTATGATATATCCGTCCAATATAAATCTGTGACATAATATGTAATAAAAAAAATTTGTAAATATCTATTGATGTAACTGTATTAAAACAACAAATTTATATCGAGTGCCTTAATTTTTAAAATTGGTAGCGAACTATTTATTAATTAAAAATCTGTATTGATTTTTTAAAATTTAATGTTTATGTATTTGTTTCATGCCTCTAAATTTTATTGACATGTTTTTGTTAATCAAAGAATGGATTCAAATAAATAGTAAATTTTTAAACAATAAAAATATTAGTTAAAAAAATCATTAATATATTTATATAATTTTATTAAATAATATATTATGTAATATTATATAAACATTATAAATAACCTTTTCTAAAATTTTAATACTGTGCATGGTTTAAATAAATGTTATTAACCAAGTTATTTTACAATTTTAATAAAATATTTTGGAGCTTGTATCAATTTTAAATAATTAAGTAAAAATTAAAGACTTGTTGATATTATAAAAAAGTATTTAATGTTTTTATAAATATACACAACAGTATTATTTATTTTATAATATAATATTAATTGCAATTACTATAATTCAAAAAACTTAAAACACTATTTAATAACTTAAGAACCGATTTTTGCAATATGTATATACTTCATAATTAATATAGTAATATTATAGATTATTTTTATATGTGAATTTGAAAATGAAAAGAATTTTTTTTATTTTAAAATAGATTGTATAAACATAGTACTTGTAAATTTCTACGAGAAACACGAATCAATTGTTAATGAAACTTAACGATCTAAAATAAAATTATACATGTTTATTCGTTTAACAACTACAAATAAAAAAAATTCCAAATTAATTAATTACATTGAAAATATACGTGTAATTTTTTTGCTTTGAAGCTTAATAAAAAATTTCATTTTAGTAAATAAATCGATTTGATGCATTTATAAAGCATAAAATAATTTTACAATATTATTATAATACTTGTGTAAAACCTTTTTTTTCAATTATTTAATTTAAAAATAAGTTATTTAATTGATGTAGAATTCAATTTATACAACCTTAATTATTAGACTTTTTTACTTAATACCTAAGAAGTTAATATAAATTTATTTACATAATTAAGTGAGAAAGTAATGAATTTACGATATTATATAATATTTTACATTTAAATTAATATATATCTTGTATTATTAAATGAAAATTCTTAATACAAAAAAATATTGAACGTTATTATTCATAACTGCTAATATAGAAATGATGTAGCAATGGAAAGTTAGGTTCAGTGACGCCTAATGTACATTACAATGTACGAATCAAGGTAATAGGCTTGTCTCATAGATAAGGAGAGGGAGTCACAGGTTTGGGGTGTGGCTGTGTGAGATATTTTTGTTACAGTATATTGCTAATGTTTTGTATTAGACAGTTCAAATTTGGCATTCAATCAATACATAACTTATTAAACTAGTGATTAAATTTATAGATAATAATTTATACTAATCTATTAATAATTCTATTAGTGAAAAAAATGAAAAAACGAAGTCTAGCAGGCAATGTTGGAATTGGGGTTTTTTTTGTAGCATTAATTTGTATTTGTGTAGCTTTCGCTACTCCCGCCTGGTTAGTAAGTGATTATCGTATCACTAATGCACAATTAGACATGCTTGGTCTTTGGAGGCATTGTTTTAGATCGCTGCCTAATCCTATGGAAGCAGATGCTCCAAGACGTTTTTTTGTCGGTTGCAGATGGGTTTATGACCCATTTACTACAGGATACTCAGAAATAAGAGGTTTTCTTTTACCACGTAAGTTTTTCCTCAATGTTTTTTTTACGTTTTAATTACTCTTAAAAGCTTTTTTATAAAACACTTATGTGTAAATAAATCTTTATTAAATTTGATTTGTTTTTCATTATTTTGCAGCTTTTATGATAGCAACACAATTTTTTTTTACAATTTGCTTTTTGGCATTTCTGATTACATTGGGTTTAACAATACTTTACGCAACCTGCTGGGATCCAGAACAGAAATACTATGTACAAATTATTATATCCATTGGAGCTCTTTTAATCCTAGGAAGTATTAGTGGTTGTATTTCTGTTATAATTTTTGCATGCCTTGGAAATGCAGATGGATGGATGCCTGGTCATATTAATAATTATTTAGGCTGGTCATTTGCCTTAGCTGTTATTGGAAGTATTTTAGGTTGGATTTCTAGTCTTCTTTTTCTTGTTGAATCTAATATTCAAAAGAAGAAAAGAAAGGATCTTACGGAATCCCAAACTCGATTTTCATTAGAATCTCGTACTTAGATTTTTAATAAATATATCTATGAATAATATATGAAATTATTGCATTGGTCTAATTTTTCTGACAATCCATGAAAAATATATTAAATAATAAAACTGTTAAATTAATATTATAAAAATAATGCATTCTAAAATTATCTTAAAATATTTTTTATAAAAATGTAATTTAATAATTTTAAATTTATCCGTCCATAGTTATTAATATAAAAATTAAGTTAGTTTTTAGAAAATAAAAATTATTTGTAAACATTTTAATTGTATTAAATTATTTTATAATAAATATTAATTTATATATAACATAAATTTAATTCATTATATTTTCATTTTTTAGAATAAAATAATTATATTAATATTTTTAAATTAAATTTGTAATTAATAATTATGTTTAAATTTTGCTCTTACAAATATAAAAAAATGTTGAAAATTTAAATATAAATTACTTATCGCCCTCTATAGGTATAAAACGTAAACGAGTCTATGAATATACTTTCATACGATAGATATTTAAAAACCAATTAAGAATGTACGAGGCGTGGTCTCAATAGATGTTGATATTAAATTTTAAATATATAAAAAATTTATAGTTTTTCTTATTTAAAATTTACTTAAACAATTAAATAAATATGTTAGACTATCCTAAAGCATCTAGTAAGTAAATCTATTTTGTAAAGATAAAATTTCAAAAATTAACCTATCTTGAAACTTCTAAAATGTTTATCATATAGATGCTGTTGTATTTGGAGGAGTAATCACTTATGTAGCTGGTATACTTCTTGTAATATCTTTTACTAGGTAAAAATAAGAAAAATATATATATATCAATTAACAAATTTTCATAAACTTAATTTAATTTTCTATTATACAGCCCTTACTGGATACAATCATATGTAGAAACATTCAGTAGTTTTAAGCATTTGGGTTTATGGGAATATTGTTTTGAAAAGTTTCAATATCCATACTATCAGTTCCATAAATTATTCACTGGTTGTCATCATATATTTTCTCAAGAATTTTATGTCATTAGAGAATGGTTACTGCCAGGATGGTTGATAGTAGTCCAAGCATTTGTTACTTTAGCTCTTTTAATTTCTTTCTTTGGTCAAGCCATTCTTATTATAATTCTAATAAGATTTCCATTAAAATTTGTATTAGAAAATGAATGGCTTCTGTCAAGTATTGTCTGTGTTTGCAATGGCATTGCTGGTAAGTTATATATCAAAAAGTTTAATTATATTTTAAATATTTTAATATAATGTTTTTTACTTTTAGGTGTATTATTATTTCTTGCTGTTTCAATTTTTGGAAGTCAATGTTGGAGGAGGGATTGGATGATGTATCCAAATTTCAATCACTTATCATGGTCTTATGGATTAGCAGTTATTTCCTTTAAATTTCATGCAGTTGGAGCATTTCTTTTCTATTTAGATGCTCGATCGAATTATAAAAGACGCAAAGAATCTCGTAACTTAGTTATGCAAATGCAAACTAATCCTCAAACTCATGGCTTACAGCGTTCAAACTATATTTAGAATCTTTTTTAGAGATTTTTATTAATAAAATATATTAATAACCCCAATAACCATATAAAAAAAGATAAATGTGACATATATTAAGGTTCACTAAAATACAATACAAATTCCGTCCATTGTTATTTATTACATTTATTATATCTATTAAAACAATTTCATAACATTTATATTTAAATTGTATCTAGAAGAAAAACTTTAAATGTAGAAATTGTTTAGTTTATATTATTTTAAAGTAAATACGTTTTAAATAATGTATAAGATGTTCATTTTACCTAATTATGTAACTTCAAATAATTTAATAAATATTTTTAATTACAAAACACTGCATAATAATTTAAAAATTAAAATTTTTATACATAATCTATTATCTAATTATATAATGTTTATTTGTTTAAAGTAATTTTATATAATAAATTACTTTTGATGTATTATAAGTACTAAATGTTAGTTTATTTGTACGTTTCTCAAATAATTTTCAAAAATAAATATATTTTTATACAGAATATAAATATTTTAAATAATGTAATAAAATTTTTGAAAATTAATAATATTAAAAAATACATGTACAAACCTGGTATTTTATTTTTAATAGCAATGTCTAATGTGAATTTCATTGCATTTAATGATGGATTTCCATCTATTACTAAAAGAGGAGTATTTTCTAAAAAATATATATTTTCTTGAAGAAATTGTTTGTTAATTTTTGTAAATGCAGTCATTTCACCAAGCCCAAAGCAACAACTTCCTTTACTATCAATTATAGCAGTGTATCTAAAATAAATAATACTAATAGTTGTATGTATCAAGTAATTATAATCAAATAAATTCCTGTGCTTACTTAGTTATTAGTAAATACAAAGTTAAATATTACATCAATAGTATTCATATTATATCATATTTTATTTTTATATAAAACTTAATTATTTGTCTAAAAAAATGTACGATAATTATATATTCTATTGAATATACTCTTTTATTGATAAAATAGTTTAATTTCTAAGCTATTAACTTTATATATATATATATAATTTAAGAAATACTTTATTAAATCTGAAAATCTTAATAACTTCTTAAATGTATTTTTAATAAAACAATAAAATTATATACCATACGTATTATTTAATTAATAAATGTTTAAATACATAAAAAAAATTTTTAATTGAAATTATTTTTCATATTTTATTAGTTCTATATATTTAATTAAAATTTCATAATTAATATTTAATATTTATTGGATAGTATGAATTTTAAATTTCTATTAAAATTAAACTGTCTACAAATTTCTCCACAGATAATCTTTTATAAAATAATTATTGATTATATAAAACAAATATTCAATTCTTAAATGTTACTGCTTTTAATATATTATATATTTTATAAGCGATTTACCTGGCAGTATCTACATCGGACAAAGTACACAAAGTCGTAGCTGCAGATCCGATACTGTCACTGATTGCTCGACCAGCTTGATCATTGCCTATTATACTAAGTAATTTTGTTTCAGTTATTCCTAGTTTTACAAGAGCAGCTGCTAAATTTCGACCTACTCCACCGCAGCTTTGATAAATATCACCCTTATGTGTGCTTCCATTGAACTATAAATAATCATTATTATGTATATAACAAATAATAAATAAATAATATAATTTAATTTACATATTTTAAATGGAATGTTTCAATATATTATTTATGATTTTAAAAATATACACATAGAATATAGAACTTTTTTTTACAAACGGTTTCATTTTGAACGTAGTAATAATTAGTTATAAATTAAAGCTTTAATTAAAGATAAATATTACTGTCGATTATGATTTTAAATGGAATGTAATGAAATAAAAATATTATACATCTTCTTTTAATTTTTGGTCGATTATAAAATATAAAAATACAAATTGCACATAAAATATTTTCTAATTGCTTTAACTACTATGTTTCATAACTTAGAGAAAAAGGTTTATTATTTAACTTAGAGAAATTAAATTTATTTTATATATAATATTATATAATTGCAAGTATAATCTTTTACTATTATTTTAAATAGAATAAGTTAAAGAATAACTTAAATTTAAATTTTTTACTTTTATACATTATTTTATTCTTTTATTATTTTATGTATCAGTATACTATAAATTAATAATAAAAAAATAGTATTAAGATTTTTTTAGTAATATTTCTAAACTGATTCAGGTTTCATAAACTAATAATATAGTTTTCTATCCTATTATATACAAATTATTATTAAGAAATTAAAAGTAAACTAATATTAAATATTTTGGAGCAATGCATTCAATTTTAGTATAATCATAACTATTTTATATTAGAAATATTTTATGTTAGATTTAAAAAATGAAGAATTATTTATAAATATAAATTAAAACTATCAATTTCTTGGTCTTAATTAATAGTTTAAATCTGATTTATAACTTAAAAATTAAATTAGGTTTAATTAATATCATTGTACTTATGCTTTCTTTTTCCAGAAATATTGAAATTACTTCTAGTCTAATATAATATCTCTTATATAAATTTTAAAATAAAGATTAGAAAAAATAAGTTAGAAAAATAAAAATTATATAATTTTTTTAATTCACATAAATAAATTATATTTTTATAATTGTTATTTATACCTTTTTTATTACATATTTTTAAATTATATAATTTCTTTAAATCGTATCAATAAATTTTTTTAAATATTTTTATTTTTATTTTTATAATTGTTCTTTATAACTTTTTTTGTATTATTATGTTGATTAAAAAAAAAGACGTTACAATAATGCAAGAGCCATATTTTTATTAAAATCGATACAATTTATTTATAAAGTAATCAAATAAATAAGCTTTCTTTTTATTATAATTGAATTAAAATTTGATATTAATAATATTACATGAAATCATAAAATCAGCTAATACAAAATCAAAAATGTAATTATTTTTAAAAATTGAAATTTTTATGTTTTTAAAAATATTATTAGTTTTATTATTATATATTTAATGAAGTCTCAGATTTTCTTTATCGTCCATAACTATTTTATAAATTATTAAGTAAGTATACTGGTGGATGTTCCTTCAAATAACTTATTTTAAAGATAGATTGAAATAATTTATTTGATACATATTTTTATTCGCATCCTATTAAAGACTGATTTTGTAATAATAACAAAAATAATTTTCGTAGGTTTTGCATTAGAATTCACATCGTTTGTTTACATCTCTAAAATTCGCACACTTTATATTATAAAGTGTTTATATTATATTACACTTTATAATTTTATTTTTATATTTTAATTTATATTTTTTTACATTTTTTTATTTCAATATGTCGATATTAGAAATATACTGAACATATAGTTAATTTATTAATACGTTTATTCATGATATTCATAATATCGAGAATTATATAAAGCAGACGAAAAACATTGATAAATAAAAAAAATTATATACGTATTAAGGAAAATGCAATAGAAAACTAAATAAAAATTGGTTTTCATATTTGATTAAGTTATAGGACAATGCCAAAAAGTTATGCTGATATGGACTGTTATAATGCACGTGCAAATTAACCGAGAACCCCGCTGATACTGATGTCACGTGGCAATTGGCCTTCGATTCGGGGCGCAGGCTCGACAGCTTTGGTTACATTGCCCCTCCACACGTTTGTGCACCCTTATATGCGACAATAGTTCACCCGTAGACTCTTATAATAACAGACAACGTGAAATTCATCTTCTTTAGATAAAAAAGATTATTATAAACATGTGTGTTGCGTTTGAATAACATGCCTACTAGAAAACTGTATGGGTGTAAAAATCATTATCGTCGGTATTTTGATAAAATGAGTTATAAATATTAAACTTTCATAAGGGTAGGCGATGCTTACTGCCTCCTATTCTTTCGATTTTTGGTCCTTGCTCTTTTTGAAGTTACTCCGAAAAAAGAACACTGATCTGTTATTAACTGCAACATTGATCAATAAGATTTACTTTGACTTGTATATAAAGGATTTGGCCAACATGATCGATGTGACGTGACATTCAAGACAAATATATCTATTCTCTCTCTCTCTCTCTCTCTCTCTCTCTCTCTCGCTCGCTCGCTCGCTCTCTCCCCCTATTTCTTTCTGACGCGACTTATTCTGTACTTCTATATTTTCTGTCTCACTTATATTATTTATTTCATTTTCATTTGTATTTTTTACTTAATTTTTTAAAATTTATTCTGTACTTTTTAGCATGTTTAATTTTAATCTTTTTAATTGATTCTTTAATAAGTGGCATAGTGACAAATTTACAGATTATTCTCATTTCTAAAGTGATACCAAATATAAATATATCGAACAATAGAAAAGATATGGAATAGAATAAGGTTGATTCAGCAAGTTTTTCAAGGTTAGTATAATATATAAATTGCATTGTTTTATTTCATTTCTCTTTTTTCCAAATTTAGAAAAACTTTTTGAGCAAATTAATCGGTGAATATTGTAAATTCGAAAGAGTTGCTATAAATATACTATATATTTTATATTATAATAATAATTCTATGTTTCTTATACTATTCCTTTTATAAATTGATAAATTATTTATGTGAATAATAATTAATGAATAATATATCGACTTTTTAGTTCATTTATGATTGACTAAAAAATACATAAAATATTTTTTTTGTTTTTAGTCCCAAAATCTCAAAATACTCCTTAAACACAATTTGCAATATGCGTCAAAATTTAAAAAATATCTTTAAAGAATAAACATTGTAAAATATTCTAACCATTATGTGTATGTTGATAGTAATAAAAAAAATAATAAATTAAAATTTAAATTTAAATTAAAATATAATTTATATTATAGAGAATAGTAATAAAAAATCGATATCTCTAGAAATATTTTGAAACATTGCAATGATTCAATTAATTATATTTTATTTGTATATATTATATACTTGTATTAAATAAAACTAATCATTTTTCAATATTCATAAATTTATATCATATTAACAAGCACACAATGAATAATCATTTTTATACAAATACCGTAGTAGTTTTTTGATATAATAATACGTTTTGAAACCCAGCAATATATGTGAATAAACATTTGCTTGACAAATTAAAGAATTACGTAATTCATTTACTTTCGATGTATTACAGTAATACACTTTTTCAACTCTAATACATTTGTAAGAAAATTAAATAATATATTATCGTTTCAAAAAGAGATATATTTAAAGAAGGAAAGAAAAAAAATGAGATAGATTGGTACTATGAAAAGGGTTCAATTTAAAAGTTATGAAGAATCAATTACAATATTTGTGACGTAAAATTATGGTTACCGTAAAGACATTAAAAAATACTAGAGTAAAGTTGTCTTTAATAAACTGAACAAGGAGTATTAAATTCTTGTAATAAATTTAATGATTAAATGGATTAAATTAAATGAATTATACATAATAGAAAAGTAAGTGAGATTGAAAATAACTTTTGTCTAACAATCTTATTACATGAACTATTTTTGATGTTAACCTCGAAAATTCTGGGAGCCTTCACTAGGGTAATAGAGGATGTATTCGCACGGTGATTGTATAAAATATGCCATTGATTGGTTCGTACAATTTTAATTATACTTGATTAAAAACATTTTGCTCCAGTTGATTCCCTACAATGATGATCTCGTGTAATAATAAACTTTCAAAAAACCACTTAAAAATTTTTTTAAAATTAATTTATAGAAATTACTAGGCAATAAATGGAACTTTAAACTAATATGAATTTATGAACTAATTTAATATAAACTATAAAATGAAATTTTATATAAATAAATTATTACCTTATTGTAAAATATTCTTTTTTGAAAGAAGCTCAAATTAGCTTTGGATATTTAATCAATTCTATATTTTCTTACTGCAACCATATTAATAATTTTAAATTTATTAAAATTCTTTTTCTAAAATCTTAAATTCGATAATTTTTTATCCAAGTATAATATTTATTTATGATAGAAATCAAAATTAAACTGAGAAAGAAGAATCAATTAGTCTGATTATCATAATTTTTTGTCGATTATCATTCAATTATAATTAAATAAAGCAATTGATCAATTGAAAATCTTTGTAGTTGAAAAATATTGAAACCTTGAGTGAACATATTCAGAATTCAGTAAGCATAGTAATGGCTGATCAAAAGAATTAAACAAGTTTTAAATAGAAATAGTACGATTTTATAAAGCTGGAAATGAACTATGTAGATATTTAGATATCATGATTTTTATTTCATTTTCAAACCATATACAAAGCTTTATATTTATTTACAGTGACGAAACATCATTTTTCATTCGATTAATGTTTTTAATAATAGATGATTATTCATAATCTATTATAATAAAAATTATTAATGATTATTTTTCCCCTCTTACTTTATTGGTGACAAATGTTATTCTATAAAATAATACTGTAAATATGAATAAACTATATTTAAAAAATGTTAATTCAAGTAATAATTTTTAATTTTTTCTAACAAACAAATTTTTATATTTATTTATAAATATAAATAATAATATATCACTTAATAATATCATAAATTTATAAAAATAAAAAATTATCCTACAAAGATTAATCATTTTCAAATACTTATATTCTATAAAATAAATGTAATGATAAGTGCATTTAAAAAAAAATATATTATTAAATATATGGGACGTATGCTAAAACATTATCTAAAATATGATAAAATGTTACTGAATATTATCATTGATTTTCATATCTTATGATTATTACTTAAATAATAGGTAAACCATTAATGTTTTCAACAAGTACCGATGTAATTGCACATAAAAAACTTAAATTCCATTAAAGATTTTTATTATTTAAAACATTAAAAATCAATAAATTTTTTTGTTTTATAGGAAAAATTGTATAAAAAACAATGTAAATATATGAAAGGCTACCAAATTTATTATAACATATATTATAATTCTTGTAATAATATTATTATTGTAATCGTGAACATAAATTAATATAATTATTTACAATATCGTGCAACAACAGAAAACAACCAGAAATTTTTTAATTTAAATAATTTACAATAAAGAATATAAAAAAAATTAGTATTTTTTTCATTATCTTTCTTTATAAAATGAAAATAATTATTTGTGTTTGAAGCATCCATAATTAGCATATCAAACTAACTAAATAAAAAAATTATTAATTTTTGATGAATAATAACCAAATTATATTTATAAAAATGAAATATTAAATAAAATTGTCAGAATACTAAAATGTCATATTTAGAATTGAACTTGTTATTAATTACTCAATTGTAGTAATTGAGTTTTTAATTAATTAGAATAAATGTATTTTAATCTTAAGTTCATCAGTATATATTTTATTACACAAATATTTTATTATTATTTATAATATGTAATGGTCGTTAAACTAAAATAATGGTTTGATTCCACTTAATTGTACTTATAAAATAAAACAAATCTATCTGAGATTTAAAATTCAATCTAATAAGGATTTAACATATAATTAACTTTTAGTAAGATTTTGAAAAATACTACTTTCAATTACCGAAATGGTTAGTAAGCGTAACAAGTCTTTATTTTATTCAAGTAATATTGAACAATATAAAATTAGATAATATATTACATATTGATAGTAAGATAAAGAATAATATTAAAACAGTTCAGTATTAAAATAAAAGTTTGTTGAGTATTAAACGAAAAATTCTATGTTTTTAATTATATATAATAATAATAATATTAATAATAGTATATTCAATCATTTTATGATTAATATTAAATCATTCAATAATAGTCTATTACAAACGTTATTTATTTTTTTTTATTAAAGACTTCATCTGCAGTATTTTATAAAACTAATTTCGTTTCTTCATATAAATTGTTTTGTAAAAATTCTAATCTATATTAATAATAATGCACTTTTACACGGAATAATATCATGTACTTCCAAAATATATTTCCTCAAAAGATGGGCGGAAAAAGAAAAGTTTTTTTTTTTTAGGATTTGCATAAGAAACAGGGGGACGATTATGTAAGAAGTCGATCGGAAAGTGTTAGAGAAACTCTTGTCGAACAAAACGTAACTAAGACTAATGTAAAAATAATTAATATAAGATGGTTCTGAAGATATAACGAGAACTAAGAAGTGGAAGCTTTCAAAAAAATTGTAAAACCGCTTCGGTTTGCTCCGGTTTGCGTTTTAAATACTGTCACCAGAGTTGGACATTGCACCTTTTTTACTATGGTCAATTTATAGTGCATTGGGGTGAATCCATATATCCATTGGTTGGTGGAGAGAGGCGCCATAATTTGCTCAAGCCGATATTGAAAGAAAGGGATTATATGATTGCAACTATTGTCTGGTGTTGCATTTTTATAAAAGATATATTTATATTTACAACTAAATATTTATTTTATTTGTAATTATTCGAATTAATATTTAATTATTTATATTGATAACATTTTTACTTAATGCAATTAAAATTATAATTATAATTATAGATAAAAAATTCTTTAAAAATAATATAATTGAATGTCTTTATAAAATGAAATAATTTTTATCTTATGATAACATGCATTCCAAGTTTAGATACATTAAAGTATTATTATCGTATAGCAGATTTATAATCTAATCTATTTTGATTTATTTTCTGTTTTTTGCTATAATTTACTATGAACTAATAATTATATTCAAACATTGTACATAACTTGACAGTTACAGCTATTTTAATTTTTAGAAAAGAAATTCAAAAGTGTAAAACTACTGCTTTTTTAAATTTTTTTATATTGCAATCGCTTCTTTATTTTATAAATTTATAATTAGATAGAAAGGGTGGTGGTGGTGGCGGTTTCTATGGAAGAAGGATATCTCGCGATGGCCTCGATATTATGCGTTGAAGAGAATGCTGGGGGGCATCCTATATAGTGTAGGTACGGAAGCGGTGAGCGAGGTAGGCAACGACGTATAAGGGGCCGGTCGACTTAGCACTCTGATTCTTCTCTAAAAAGCTAAGCTGGGAGGAGGAAAGCTCAATGTTACCTACAGCGTCCTAGGGTGCTGAACCGGTACAGATGAGGAAACAGTGATAACGTTTCTTCCCGGAGCATGTCCGACGCTCGGTTAGTAGTTGCAGCATCGCCTTCCTCGAGATTTTCTGCGCGTTCTGTCAGTATTCAATGGATTAAGGAGACAATTTTCAATTGTCGTCTTGGAAATTGATCGAGTTTTCGAAGAGCTCATGGACGCGCGTAGAATCATAACGTCAGCAGGTATATCACCAAGCATCAAAAGTTTTTTTTTTTTTTTCCAAATTAATTTATTTACAACACCAATAATTAGCTCCCATTATTTAATTTATATTTTGAAATTATTTTCATAAAAAACGATACGTAATTTGCGCACATGTGTCCGGGTTTTCATGATAAATTAAAATTAGGCATCTCTAATCGTAAATAATATTTTCAATTTCTTTATGCCGGATCCTAAGGTCTCATTTATATAAAATATATTCTTTTTATTTTAAAATAAATTTTATTACATGAACAATACATTTATATACATTACACTCAAGCCAATTACGTAAATTAAAAAAAAACAGAGCAATAAAACTACCTCGTTTAACGAATAAAAACGTTTTTTAAGTGATGGACGATGACTATTCATATTTTAATTTGAATATTTAAGACTTATTGAATAAATTGTATAAAATTAACTACTGAAGCAATTTTACAATTTAGAAAATTATAAGAAATTATTATTTACGACCAAATCCAAGCTTTAGTTAAATTAAAAACTTTTGCCTAATGTGAATTTGAAACTATTGCTACACTTACAGTATATAAAGTTGGTACTTAATATATTTATATTATTTTTACTACAAAAGTTTATTTATATTTTAATATCTTTTTGAAATGAAGTATATTTTGTAAAAAAAACATAAATATAAGAAATAACAATGAATGGAAATATCTACCTTTCAACATTTTTTTTCCATTGATTTATACTATAATAAATTAGATGTTTTAATAATTATTATTTGTCATAGTTTATTTTTGGTTGAATAATACTGATTTTACATAAAATATTTCGTGTAAATATGGAATATAATTTGCTTTACTTCAATAGATTGGAATTAATACCACCTCATAGTAAAATTATTTAATATTATTTACTTTTTTTTCTGTTATTATACATACTTTTTTAAATTGTTTGAAGATTACTATAGAATAAACATTTTAAAATATTTATAAGTTAGTATTTATTTTCTAATGCGGTCTGACAACTATGCCATTTTTTAGCTCGATGAATTTCTATATTAATAGCATATTATTGTAAACACACTAATGCAAGCAATAAATAATTATTACGTATTCATGTATTTATTAGCATAGATCTATAAAGCATAATAATTTTGAAAATCTAAGGTTTATTTGTAAGTATTTAATGGATAATATAATATAGTAAGATATGTCTGCTTCCTCTTCTCTTACGCAATTATTATTTATACATATTTTCATATATTAAACATTTATTTAAAATAGAATACAAGTTTTATATATAATTATTTAAGAATTCTTTTGCACCTTTCCATTTTCGATTCACTCTAAATATCACTTAAACATATTTCATAATAATATCCTCTAAGACTTTTCAAACTTCAATACTATTTGAATATTTTAAATTGTTAACAAAAATTTCGTAAATACAGAAAGATACATACATATAAAAGTTAATATTATACATTTTAAAAAAACTAAGAATGTAAATCACTATAAAATAATAAAAGGTATAAAAAAATATACACTGTTTTATTTCAGCATATAGGTTCTGACAAGTTTTGATAATTAATTCAGAAAGGAATATATCTTGAAAAATTATTATTACAAAAATGTAGAAATACAGAAGCCAATACTAAAAAGACTACTATAGGAAACGTTAGATAAAAGATAGTTGATAGTATGACGGTAATGCTGCTGCAACGTTCAATCGCTCTTCAGTTGACAAATAACCAAAAGACAACTGACAACAACACAAATAAATCGTCATTCTTAATCCTGTTTAATATTGAACAATACATAGATTACGAGACTGAAAGTTACAGTATTTACAACAATAATAATACTATTAATAACAACAAACACAAAAGTAAAATTATCGCAATCATCAGGCGCAGTACTACGTGTAAATCAGGTACACTATTTTATAGATAAAAACTTCAATTTTATATTATTTCTTGAAAACTTTCCTACCAATGTCAAGTTAAATTATCAATAGCATTTTCTTAATTAATTAAGAATATATATAAATAAAAAATAATAAACCAAATTGAAAAAGTTTTATGTAAAATCATAAATATTGTAACAAAAAACATGTATGGTCTTAAAAGTGAAAGAGTATACTACTTCTTAAGAGTATATTAATAATATACGTGAATCATATGAAGCAGTATTAACAAATTGTAATCAAATTGATTGCAAGTTTTTAAAACGAAAGTAGTATTGCGTGTTTTTAGTCATTTTACAGTATCATGCCAACAACTAATTGTATGTGATCGCACAACACCTGCAGGTGACGATAAAGCTATCGGAAGAAATTACAAAGTAAAATGTTAGACTCGCAGTAAGTTAGTATTGCCTCTCATAAAACTCGAATACTTATGAATCAACATCTTGGTTCCTTTCTTCTATCTGTGCTTTATTTTTTAGAGGAACATACTTTTATTCTGACAGTTTATTTTCTAGCTATTATTTGTTATTTGATGAGACCAATTTTCCTGCGATCTTTATTTATTTTTTTTTTTATGTGTTTTTCCAATTTAAGAATTCTCCATTTTAGAAAATCCTTGTTTGTTATGTGATCTTTTTCTCATCGTGCTCGATTTTAATTAAAGCCACCCACACCTTACTTTTAACTTCATAAACCTATGTACTAAAGCGCTAAAATAATTTATGGCGAATAAAACAATTTTATAAGTCTATTATTTCATTCACATTATATTATCAAGAACTGCCTGTGATTCTATTAAGACACTCATAAAATTCTTTGCTAATTTATCTATACTAGTTCAAAAAAACATTATTAATCTGTCTAAAAGTAAATGCAAATAATATATGTATTTGTGCATAATTCTGATAAAATATGTATTTAATAACAATTAAGCTTTTGAATGATTTTATAATATTTATTTCATGTATTAAGAATATACGTTTAATTAGTTACATATATTAGTAAAATAAAAGTGTTATATAACGTTTATTTACATAGAACATAATTTTGTTGTTATAAATATAATAATAAAATAAATTATAAAATATAAATTAAAATAATAAAAAGAAGAAAAAAAAATACATTGATAAAATAATAACAATACGAAAAAAGCTATGATATCTAATTTGTTTAAAAATTCAGAGAAATCAGACTATTACTTTTATATTTCAGATTCTTAATAATGGTAAAAACATTTACTTACAATTGAAACAATGTTAATATTTCAAACAGAGTAGGTATGGTAGAAAACTAATGTGAGTAATCAAAAAATAAATTCTTAATAAAGATCATAATATATTGAGAAGGTTATGTGTAAAAAATATTTGAAAATAAGGAATTTTCTTATGGGCTTAAGCAATTTACGTGAGCAATAATTTCAAATCTAATTTTATTGAAATGTTTTCGTAAAGTTAAAAGTCATTGGAGAATCGAATAATGAGCAGTTGATTTTCCGATTTCAGCGTCGGTGTACGGAACAGGAGAAGCGTGGAACAAGTTGTTTGGGTGTCGCGGAGATCCTGCGCCAGGTAGAATCGCAATGCGATACTATCGACTGTGGATTTATGCCTGTAATATAGTTCTCTTGGGCAGTGCAGTTGGATTTGCCGTAGCGGTCTCTCATACACTTCTCTTCTCTGGAGACCCAAGACGTTATCTAGTCCCAGGCGTTCCTCGAGCTTATGACCCTACAGCTCTTTATGCATATCTTGCACTTGCTGTGCAACTTGGACTTGTGCAACTACTTGGCTATATAGCTGCACGACGTCTTAGTGCTAAATTGCTTAACAGCTACTGGTTATTACTTCTTGCGCTTCTCTTCGGGGACGCTGTTATTGGTGTCGCTTGGGTTTTCCGTTTCGAAAGAATGCGTGCAGATCTAAAGACTACTCTAAAACTACGACTTCAGGTAAGTTATTGGCTTATTTTATTGAAATGTATATATTTAGAGAATTATCATTTTATTGAAAGTTTTAAAAGTTTTAAAAGTTTTAAAGAATCAAATAGAATTTTATTTAATTTTTAATGAATCAAATATAAATAGACTCATACAAAATTAAAAATGTGCATAATTAGTAATTTTTAAATATCAAATAAAAAATATGAAAAATACTATTAGAATAAAAAAATTAAAAGCAAAAAATTGGATTTGAAATGAAGAAAGTGTAAGTAGCTTAGTAGTTTTGCTATTGCAGGTGGAGTACAGTAAAGAAATACAATTTAGTGAACAATGGGATCAATTGCAGCAAGAATTTTCATGTTGTGGCATTACGGGTCCTTTGGATTTTGAATCTTACTGGCCTCAAAGCTGTTGTCCTTTAGGAAGCACAATTTTTGCTACGACAGTTAGTTCAGTAAATAACATCAGTGACAGCAAAAGTGACAACGTAACCATAGGCGAGCTTTGCAATGATCCTCATACGCAAGGCTGCTTGGTGCATCTTATGCACTGGCTCAGAAAGACAGCAGATTTGTTATTTGTTCTCGGTTTCTGTGTTATAGCTTTTACTAAGCTCTGTTTTCTAGGTATATTGCGTTATGAAATTCGTGAAATGATACAGAAAATTAAACTACTCCGAGAACCACCACCATCGACAGTACCTTTTGTGCAGTCTTTTTGTGCAGGACATTCATCGTTACCTTCAACCCAAGCACATCAACAACAACTGATGGAAATATCCTTGAATAACGGAAACATTACAAGAAGAACTACTTGCCCTATCGTCACTTCTAATTCTGCATCCAGTAAGTTATTATTATTTTTTTTTTTTTTCTAATATTGTTTATTATTTTAATCATATTCACTGAAAATAATAATTAAAGAACTATCTTATAAATACTAACTTTTCTTATCAATAAGTATACTCTCTTTCTCTGTCTTTGTATTTTCATTAATTATTTGTTTTATATTTATGTATTTATTTAAAAATTGTATTATAAATAAAAAAAATTATGGTTTTTTTAATACTACAAAAATTTATAAATCGATATAATATAAACAATAAATATCTTGTACAATTACTTCGTTATTATCTTTTTTTAAATTAATGAAATTAGAATTAATTTATAAAATACTTAGGAATATATACTTTAGGTATATAAATATAGATTGTACATTATTAAAGTTAAAGTTTAACATCAAATTGATTAAGATGATGAAGTAATCCTCCAAGATTAACATTTGACATTATTATATTTTTAAGCAGTTTAATATATTGTTTTTTATAAAATCGTTGGTAGTATAAAAGTAGTTCTATTCAAATATAGGTAAATTAATAAATATTTATAGATTAATTTTTACTGCATATTTATCACACTTTCAATATTTTATTTTTTATTCCTTTTTTATATTGCACGTGTTACAATTAGATATGACATACAAAATGCAAATTTTTTAATTAATCTGACTTTTATTATAGAAAACTTTGGTTTTATAATGTTTTTCATTAATATGTAATCACATTTTTAATTGTCATTTTTTTTCAACTTCATTTTACTGATATCAAGTTTTGTTACGGTAAATTAATTTATTAAATTCAGATCATTACAATTAACTAAGGAGAATTTTACAAGACTGTTTGAAAACTAAAAATGATTTTTTCAGGGATTAATAAATCTGTAGCTTTCTATAAATAGATTTTTAATTATACTTGAAGGGCTTTCAAAATTTTAATTTTATAAATTGATTCTTCAAGAGTTGATTTAGAATAAAATAAACTAAAATATATATATCACTAGTAAATTTTCTTAAAAATTCCGCAATAAAAGAACTATAAACATATTTATATTTATTTACATTTTATTTATTCTGAAAACAAAATTTTAATATTTTTATAACATTAAAATAACATTAAAATAATCAAGTATTTAACATATTTATTAAAAATTATATCAGTTGAATTTAGATTTATTCATAACATGTTTTTTCAGACACAAATTTTTTTATTTTGAATTTTACTTTTATAATAATAAATACCTTTGAATTTTATATTTCCTTCATGTTCTTAAAATCCAATTTCGTATTTATTATTAACTGAATCAATTTATAAAATTTTTATTTTATTTTATTTTATTTTATTAGTGCCCTATTTATTTCATATCTTTTCATTTTTATAATTATCAATATTTTTCTGTTAAAAAATAATATATAAAATAGTACCTTAAAATAACTTATATAAATAATTATAATAATATAATTATTAAAAATTTAAGAAAAAGTTTTTTTTTAAATAAATGAATATTAAGTCTAAAAATAATTACAGTGAATATTTTGAAAATATAAAATAATAAAATAAATAAAACTTATTTACATTTTATATTTATATATTATTAATTGAATTTATAATTAAAAATTTTATTTGAAATGAATTCATGTTTTTGCAGAAACATAAAATATTTGATCAACGTGAATTTCTTAATTAATTAAATATTTTTATGTATGGAAAATGTATAAATTCTAATGAGAAATCTGTGTTATAAGACCTGCATAAATAGTTGTAGGTGCAACCTCCCTATTTGTACAAACAGAAGATTGCTCTAATAGTAAACACCCTATTATCGGAGGTAACATACATGACGGAGGAACTGACAGTGATACCAATAGTCATTGTGCTCTCATACTTGAGGAGTCAACACCTCCAGTTCTACATCATACTGCAGTTATTAGACATGAGAAGAATAATGGTAATAATAATTACGAAATGCGTGAGTTCAATAGGCGATTGCTCTTTTCCAACAGTAATAACTCTATAACAGTAGCGACAAGTAATATTTACAGTGCATCCTCAAGTACCCAAGCGACATCTCTTAATCAACAATTTAGGCGAACTTGACTATACACGTGTTGGCCTGTATGAAAATAATACTTATTTTCATTTAAAAAAGATTACTACCAGTCCTTGAGACTGTAAACTATCTGTAAATGAATTAGACATTTTCAGTCACAGGAATATGATAAGCAAAAATTTTTAGCCAATTATTAAACTTATAAATTATGTATCGCTTTTCTCTCCTCATTCCTTTCTCTCTCTCTCTCTCTCTCTCTCTCTCTCTCTCTCTCTCTCTCTAATTATATGCAAAAATTCATATGCAATGCATTAAATCTTTTTTTAATTATTTATTTAATTAATAGTCTAATAAAATAGAAATACAATATTTCTATGTTCATGGACGGATCATACATAAACAGCTAAATTTAGCAACTTATCACAAAGAAGACATTTTAAATAAATTGTTCAAATGCACTTTATGACATGGTATATTCTAAAAAAATTCTTAAAAAAAATGTAAACTAAATTACATATTTAAAAAAAAATAATATATCTATATTATATCGAGTAAAACTATAAATCAATGATCTAATTTTGTTATATATACAAATTAAATTGAATGTAAATATGAATAAGTAAATTTTTTTTTGTTTAATTAAAAAAATTCTAATGAATTTATATCAATATCAATAATAAATAAAATAATATTAATATTAATAATCTTCATAGAATATCCAAGTGTGAAGGTATTTAACATTTATATCAAATAAGTGGAAATGAGATTAATAATATATTTATTCTAGCAAAATTTTTTAAATAACAATTGTATATTTATTATTTTGATATTTATATATTTTAATAATAACTTATAATATTCAATACTTTTTATCTACTTACATATATTAACTGTTCAACATAATATTTAATAATGTATTAAATTGCTATGTTAGTTACATACTTATTATTTGACTGTTTGAAGTAGGAAAATATGTTACTCAGTACTGCAAATACTAATATATCTTTTATCAATTTGTATAATACTTGTATACTTGTATAAATTAATTTAGTATTTGTATAGTTTGAAAAATTCTTATATAAAAAAATATACATCAACATAAATTAACCTATTGTATATTTTCGTAGAGCGATTCTAAAATACATTTATACATAGATTATTTTTCACATTACCAGAAAAAATTAATAAATACAAAAATGCTTACAAAAAATATTTAAAAATTAAATTAATTTTTGTATCACATTTAAATTTTTTAATTTTAAAGTACTTGCATACATTATTTTAAAATTTCATATCAATTTTATTAAATTTCTTGCTCTCTTATTTATAATTTAAAATTTTTGAAAAAATTTGAATTTTCATTATTATGTAATATATTTTAAGTATTTTGTGATAAAATAATATAGTTTAGTATTATGATGTATTAAAAAAATACTGAAAAATATAAACATATTAAACGATTAATATTTAAAAATTAAAAATATTTCGATAATTTAATTCATTTGTTTACAGCACTATATCCAATACAATGAAGTATATAAAGCACATACTAAATAATTCAGTCTTAATTTAAATAAAATAAAACCTGCCATTTATTATTAATATTAAAAACAAACTGTAGGTTTATAAAAATATAATATTCGAAATCCATAGCAACAAATCGTAGATCTAAATAAAATCATGACATTTCACTGATTGCATTATTAAAAAGCGTTAAATACTTTAATACATTATTAAATATAATATTTGTTTACATCAATCTTCATGTACATGTAACTTTTCTATAAAATTACATAAACAAAAAAATTTCAAAAATATACTAATTAAGGCACGGTAAGAAATTGGAAATTATGAATTAAATCAAATATAAATTAAAAATTTTATGTTTTAAAAAAAAATACAAAATACTAAGAAGTAAAAAAATATGGAATATAACTAATACAAAGCAGTTTGTGAGATTTATCTAATTCAATACACTAAAATATATTAATAGTGAATAAGCTAAATATTATAACACTATGTAAGAAGTATGTAAATAAACTATATAGTTTATTTATTATTTTATAAGGTTTAAAATATTTTAATATAATTGACATTTTGTAAATTATTAAGAAATTATAAATTATAAAAATAATCAGTGATTTTATATTTCTATAAAATGCATAAAACTTTTATATGATTAAGAATTTTGCGTATAGTTGGAAAAAGAGAACAGTTTTTTTAATTTTAATTTGTTCATTTTTTTTATTTTTTTATATATATACCTAAAATATTTTTGAATTATAATATATATACTAAGGATTGGAAGAATAGTTTGATTTTTACTTTTTTAATCTAAGAAGAAAAACATTCCAAAATCCATAAAAAAACATTTTTTCGATAGACAATATTTTAGATTGCTATCCTGGACTGAATTAAAGACTGCAAAATTAAAAGTAACTAGATGATAATGAAAATAATAAACAATTATAGAAGAAAAATACAATCTTTAAGTTAGAATTTCGATAAAAGAAAATAATTGTCTGAGATATACCTTCATAGGTTATGTAAATTACATATACATTAGATTTATAAATATTTTTGTTTTAAAAGCTATAAAGTGATAGTTTTACAAAAAATATAAAAATATTAAAATCATATTTCAATTCAATCTAATTCTAATTATTATGATTACACTTAAAAATAAAAATTGAAACAATTAAAATAGTAAACCAATAAATAAAGCAATAAAATAATAATATAAAAATTATATAAAACCGTATAAAAAAGAAAAGAAAATAAACTCAATTGAAGATAACAGTAAAATAATAAATTAATAGTTTTTATTAATTATCAATTAATATTTACTGATTTAAAATATTAGTATTTAAAAAATTATAAATTAAATCATTACAAATATGACATATTGGTAAAACGAATAATAACAATATTAATATCTACAAAACACAAAATAAAATGTTATTTGCCGCTACAGGTCTCACTTCTGTATTATTATTATTATACGTGCATTCAATAATAAAAGATAAAATCATCACAACATATATATTACTATAAATTTTACTACTGGATATGTATGTACAGCAATTATAATGATTTCGATTAAAATAATTTCAATTTAAAAATTAAAATGATGGGATACCTATACATTAAAAATAAATAAAAATCAAAATTACTGAATATAAATATAAATTATTTAAATTGAAGCTGATTTAGAAGAAAATTCTTATTTCAATTACAAATGATGTATTTGACAGAATTTTATTGTATTTTTATATTTAAATAGAAAAATTATTCTCTATAATTCATACAGGTCTTATATATTAATATTATACTTATAAATTACTAATGTAATATATCGATCAGACATAGAAACAGAAATTATCTTTTTAATGAAGGAATCAAACTTGTTAATGTTACTAGGATGTAGACCTGTTATAAGTTTATTTCTTATCAATTATGCTATTTTATAGTGTGCAGTTTATATACGTTATACAATTTATTAATTTAATATTAATCTGAAAGGAGATTATATTGTATTGAAATCAATGTAATAATATATAAAAATATATTTATGGAAATTTTTAAAATATGAATTCAAAAATACTGCATATTTTGCATGAATTAAAATTTTTATTTATTATAAAAATATAATTCAAATTATAAAGTATTTGCATTATTCTTAAAGCTCAAATAAATATGTTTGAATAATAAGGATTAGTAAATAATACTTAATAAATAATTAATTATTAAATAATAACATTAACAGTAAAATATCAAAAGGTACCTAAATAATTTTAAAATGTTACTTATAATTAACTACTAATAATTTCAAAACTTAAATTCATGTTTGAAATGTAGTTAGGTATATAAAAAATATTTACTTTTATAAAAACATTTACTTTTGTATTATTGATAAATACGTGCATTTTAAATTTAACACGATTTAAAGCATACCTTTTAAAAGATAGATTAATATAAATTTTGTGGAAGATAACAGGAAAAAATACAATCAATGTGTACATATTTCATAAGAAATATATTCTAAACATTTTGATAAAGAAGTAACAAGATAGTAATGAAGATCATTATTAATTAATATTGAAATTATATAATTAATAAAGTAATAATTTATATGGAAGTACATTTTTTTATTGATTTATGATAAAGTAGAATATCTTTTTTAAAGCATGCGTCAAGTCACCATTGCTAATTTATTTTTGTCTATTACTCATTAATATTATCTACGTTTTATATTTTTTTATTTTATTAGTTTTATCTATTTCACTTTTGTATATTAAATTATCTGAATAATTCAATAAAATATTGCTCGTATTATTTACCTCGTTACGAATACGATCTAAATAGTAAATTCTTTGTTAGATTTATTAATAATTTAAAATGATATACTATACAATTTTTATAGTTATAATTATATTATTTCATAATAATATTATATATTTTTAGAATGAATTCTCCATAAAAGTCGTTGATTTTAATATATAGGAAATTTATTAAAAATTAGTAGATGGAAATAGAGAGATGGGGGATAACATGTTATGTTTATTCCATTTGATATTAATATTTATAAAAAAGTGTTTAATAGATTTTAAAAATAAATTTCTATTATACTGACAAATTAAAAATTGCAAAAATGTTAATATATTAAAAGATGTACGTATATGGTACGATTTCTTACTAAAAATATTACGAATTGTATAAAATTATTTTAAGAATTTTTAATTTAATGGAATAAATGAAAAAGAATTTTATTACTATATTCAATTTTTGTTATTGTATTTAAATTTTTATTCTATGATTACTTTATTCAGATTTATCTTTATATTTCAAACATATGAAAAAAGTAATATTTAGCTAATACATATATGCAAATTGAAGAAAAAAAGCTACTATCCAATTTTTTCTTACTATATACAGTTCATTAGAATAAAACGAACTTAAGAAGAATCGTACAGCAAAATTTTAAATATGATAAAGATGCCAATTTCATCGCTTCATTAAAAAAGTAAAAGCGATTATTTCAGTAACTGTTGACTATATGTTTTCCCAATCTATATTTATAAAGGCTTATTATGCAGAGGTATAATTAATGATATCAAAAATGTTGAAATGGCTTCATTGTTATCACTTTATTCTATATTAAATTAAAAGAATCAAACATATCTAAATAAAAAAATAAACAACCCACATATTTATCAAAAATTACCAATATATTGTTTTACCCTATATTCTATATATAGTAATTCTTGTTTATTGTTTTCTCCGTATTCTTTTCTAATTATTTGAAATTAAAATATTAGAATCTAATTGGTGACATTTATATTATATATATTAAACTACGTAATACATTTGACATGCATCACGGCCTTACGGGACGCCCGATATTTCTCTTCACGTCACTAATGTGACGAAGAAAAGAAAGTGAAGCTTTCTCCACACCACAAAAAGAGGAAGCTTCCGGCGTTGGCACGAACCATGCTTGGGATTCATGCGCCGTCGCTACTAAGACAGGTTTTTTCTCTGGAGGCTAGAATCTTGAGGTATCCTGTTAACGGGACCAGCGTATCCGTCAGTCCCCAGAGAGCAATCGAAAGGAGAATCTGAAATCAAGGATTGTTCCTCGCAAATCGATAAGGGCGGCATGCTACCCTTCGCCAATTCTCGCATGCCGTAGTCGCCCCGGGTCTAGTATAACATAGTGTCGCTGTCGGTTAGCAGCGAATTACCCACAGAAGCGAATAGTCGCCACCGCAGCTACATCGCCAGTCGTTTGTGGAAGCACTTTCTTGGAGGTGTACACGCTGAATATCGACAACGCAGCCGCGGTACTACCAACGAATCCGACGTCGTATCGTCCACTGCCTTCACCATAGCTGCGAAGTCATAAATTAGCACCCCCCGACGCTGTTACACGTGCCACACCAGCCGCTATACGCCACAATGGATATCCCCACTATCGCCGTCACCGAAACCCCCGGTACTGCCACAGTCACGCTACTTCGGTCAGCTGCTGCTGCCAACACCGCAGCCGATATTCCCTTTACCGCCGTCTCCGAAGTTTCTGCTGCTTCGCTTCACCGCTGTAGTTATCACATTCACCGGTTACTACCACTGATCCAGTCGACACATGACAATGAGGGTTCATCCTCTTTGGAGTAAAAATATCGAGGCGATCATATAATATATATTTGATTTATTTCATAGAATAAAATGCCACTTCACTGTATCACGCGATTTGTGTTCTTTTCTTATTATTTTGAGGTCATAATGTATAGGTCATAATCCATCTATCCCTTCTTCGCACGCGTTTCTTCTATCTCAGACTGAACATTTTTAGAATATAAATAAAATTATAAACAAGCACAAATTTTGGTTTTTTTTAATAAATCTAAAATATTAAATAACATATTACATACGTATAAATAAAATAAATGAATAATACAAATAAACTATACTGTATATATTTGTAATATTTACATTAAAACGAATTCAGAATCGCAATATATATTAATGAAATATATATTAACTAATATTTAAATCATCAGAACTAGATAGGAACTATAATTATAAACTATATAAGAACTATATTTTTAAATTAAGAATAAAAGTTGATATTAATAACTGTCTACAGATAAATGCTAGAGCGAATTAAAGAGCTGAAAAATTAGATAATATATGTAATTCAATTACAAAAGTAAAAATGTAATTATAATTTCTGCAAACATAATTTCAAAATAATTATGAAAATACAAAATCTGAATTCAAGAATTGACAAGCCAATCTTGAGAGTAATTGTTTATTAAAAATAATTTTCTTTGCTAATCATTTATATTCTTTGTTACATTATTAGAACATTATAATTTTATTATAGAAATAGAAAATTCAGTTCAAATTAATATTAAATTATAGTATCAAAATTTATCGTTAGTAAACATTCGTATATTTTATATTCGCGTAGAAATTATTATTTAAATTGTATGAATTCATTGTAGAAATTTATTTATATATGACCAGCCTAGAAAATTATAAAAATAAAATCTGTAAATCCAATAAAAATTCATAAAAAATATTTATGACAATTAATTATAAGTTATAACAATTTCATTTTTTTTTTATAATTCAGTTATGGTCTTTATGAATTATTTATATATATATATATAAATAAATATTTTTTAATCGTGTAAAACATACGATTTTAAAAATTCATTAATCTTAAAAATATTTGAAAACTAAGAAATAATTAAATATCAAATTTAACTTTGTTTATAAGTTTATACAAATTAAAAGTTTTTACTAATTGTCATATAAGTCATACATAAAACAACTAAATAATGATCTTATAGATAAGTATATTGATAAATTAATAATACTTATAAATATTCATTTATATTTTGTTAAATGTACTTTTGTATGTAATACTACATATTTATTTACGACAAAATTAAAAAAATTAAATTAAACTGAATTGAAAATAAGAAAATTAACTCCTAATGATTTTAAGCTTGATCAAAATGACTTATATTATATCTATAGAATATTAATACTGTCAAACTAAAAAAAAAAACTAACAAAATATTTACCAGAAACTTGATTACATATTCTTATTTAAATTTTTATTACTCACATTAATTTCCGATTCTTTCACTCGTAAAATTGTGTCAAAAGTTGCTCCACCAATCACCACCTTTATAGATACACAAATACTTTAATATATTTTAAAACTTAAAAAATGAGATAATGTATCGTACGGAAATTATGCAACGTATGAAAATATTTATTTATTTATTAAATTCTTGTAATGATTTTTTAACAATTTTTTAAAATTCGACATAAAAAATTATAATTAATTTATTAAAAGATCAATAATTTATAGTTAACGTGTATATATTACAGTATACATATAAATTTTTTTTTTTCTTATTAATTTTAAACTACAAATTTGCTATTTCATAGATGTAAATTTTAATTTTAATAAAAATATTTGAAAATATTTGAAAATAATGCGTACACACATATATATGTAATACTTAAGAACATACAAGATGCTTATTCTGTTTTGATGAATAGGAATAGTTATTAGCTGATATATAGTCATCTTTTTGCAAGCGATTAAGATTCAATGCTATTTCAGCGGCTACTGTGGCATTTTTTTTTATAAGAACCTTATCTGAAATAAATATATAAATATAATATATCAGTTATAAAAACAAAAAATAAAGGCGAAAATAGACATTAGAATAATGCAATATAATAATTAAATCTTTTTCATTTATTTTTATTTTTTGAAGATGAAAAAAATTAAGAACAAATAATGAAGATTATATGCGTATATATATATATATATATATATAATATACTTACTAGTTTGAAGAGAACGACCTCCAGTTAGCCTTATCAACTCTGAGAGAAGAAAGGGTGTAACATCTTTACCACTAATATTTTTTACCCTAGCTGCATCAAGCGCTTGTTCTAATGCTGCTTCAATTTGATTAGCTTCAATAGAATAAGGCTCGGGCACAGGCACAGCCAAAAGGATTCCTACATTAAATCCGAGCTGTATTTGTGCAGCTATAAGGTCACTAGCTTCTTTCGCATTAGATACTTCCATAGGAGATTTTATATTATCGATTGTTTGTTTACTATAAAATGCTGGAAACATATTTGCACCAATAGTTACCACTGGTACTCCTTCACTTTCCTGAAAAAATAAGTATTTGTTATATATCCATCTAGTCTACACTTATTATACTTTAAATTATTACTAAATTCTAATATAAATAATATTTAATAACAATAAAATTAATAGTAATGTCTTACATTTTAAAATTATTTAAATGAAATTCTCTTATTAGTATTTTCAATTTCAAGATAATATTTATAATAGATATAATATTAAAAAAAAAATTAAATCAATAAAAAATATTTATATAATCTATTTTATATTAACATATCATCAAATATAGGTCATAAATTTAAAAAGTTGTATATATTTATTCAGCATATTTATTTTTCTAATACAAATAGAAATTTCTGTAGTTTCATATTTAAATAATTTCCCTATCATCTTTTAAAATATTGATTTTAACATTCTATAAAATTAAATTTTTCTTATATTCTTTATACATAAAATTATATACAAAATCATAATTAAAATTACAAAAGCTAATAAATTAAATATAATAAATCAAATTTAAAATAAAATGATTGTTTGATGCAAAGCAACATTCATCAGATCAATAGGAATTGTTTATTTCTCCTTATATAAATATAAAAGTAAAGTATATACATGTTTTACTCTTTTGTCAACAGAAAAATCGTTCATTTTTTCAGACTTCCTTTAAAATAATGTTAAAAAAGTTTCTTAATACTACTGTATTAGGTTATTATTTAAATAGTTAAAATCTTAATTATTTATAATTGACAATATTTTATCTGCTGATCAATTATCAAAGTCTCAATAAAAGAAACTATTTTTTCTTTTAATTTTCTATAAAAAAGTTATTAAACATAATATTATATAAATCGAATGGTGCATAGATATAAGTAATTATTAATAATAATACGTTTTATGCGTTATGTATAATATTGCTTTTATAATATAATTTTTAAATATTTTTAGAATTTATATATACCACATAAATTTTAACAAAAATACAGCAATATATGCAAGCTTTTTTACTTTTCTTCCAAGGTAACTTAATTTTATCTTAATTTACACTCCATTTGCAAAAAATTGTAAACAACTAATTTTATAAATTTAAAATATTTACGAATTTAAAATTGCCTTTTAAGGATTTGAATATTTTGGCAATGCGTAAGTCTAATATTGTACGAGTTTTAAAATATTACGTTATATCATGCTAAAATCGATTTCTACATTTTAAAGCTTATAGGTTTATATTATAGTAAATTTATATTTTACTGGTCGATTTTCCTCCCACTATATTTTTTCTTTTAAGACAATACTATATTTACACTATGAATATTTAATATATTAATCTATATATTCAATAAAAAATACAATGAATTTGTAAAAATGGAAGATGTATTAAATAATAGTATAAATATAGATTCAATAAAACAAAAAATTAATTATCAGTATAATTTTGAAATAAATATATATAAATATTATTATACTTGATTTTATATTCTTATATACTCTTTAAAAGATTTATAGAATCTTTGTAATAAAACAAATTGATGCATTTCTTACTAAATATTCTAAAGTTTTAGGTATATCCATAAGAGATTTAACTCCAGAACAAACAACAGCGACAGGGGTTTGCCCAAGCTCTTTGAGGTCTGCGCTTATATCCATGCTAAATTCAACATATCTATGAACACCTCCAATTCCCCCAGTTGCCAATATTGGAATACCAGCTTCTTTTGCTATTATCATTGTACCACTGACTGTAGTTCCACCAGATAAACCTTTTGATAATGCATATGAAAAATCTCTTTTTGAAATTTTTATAACATTCTCTTTTTCACTTTTAGCTAATCTTTCTATTTCTTTTTTATTAATTCCAACTTTTATTTTACCATCTATCACTGCTATTGTAGCTGGAATTACACCCTAAAAAATATTTTACATAGATTACCAAATTTTATACAACATTACTCAAAGATATTTTAATTTTTTTTTAAATTTGTTGATTATATAGACATTAAAATTAATATAATTACAAGAATGAAAAATATTATTTTATACAAATTTGATTTTTATTTAGTTTTCATTAAATTTTCAAAATAATGATTAACTCAAAATTTTTACCTTTTGTCTTATTATATCTTCAACTTCTAGTGCTGTAATAAAATTATGAGGAAAAGGCATACCATGGGTAATAATTGTTGATTCCAAGGCTACAATAGGTAAACCTTTCTTTTTTGCAACTATAATATCTTCTCCATACGATATTGATTTTTTAGCATGATGATTGCAACGAATTACTATTTTTATATTATTTTTTAATAAGGTTATAGCCTTTTCAAAGTAGTAAATAAATTTAATAGAATTCATTATAAGGTATGGGAATTCAAAATTAATTAAAAATAGATTTTTTAATATATACAGCTGAGTATTAAACAATCAAGTTAATTATTTAATATATATTCTAATTATATATATATATTTTAAAAATAAAAAAAATTTATTTATGGTAAGTATAATAATGATTTTCTTAATATGTTTGATTAGATAAATTTTATTATCTTTTAACTTTTTATTAACTTTTAAGTTTGATTAAATTTTATTATCGAATTGAAAAGTAAGAGCGAGGTTAAAAATCCTAACCACTTGTAGAAATAATAAAATATGCAAATGAAGTATTTTTCTTAATCAATTCAGCAAGTCATTGAAGTTAAACGATTTATTAGTCTAAAGTTTTTATAAACATCGAATATATATTTACACGAAAATTTTTCTTTTTTATAAAAATAAAAGTTTGTGAGAATTTACTTTTTTAAAATGAATAACCATAAAACTCTAACAAAAAGAAACCACTTTATTGAAAAAATTTATTTACTTTCATATAATTTTTTGCAATCTATTGGGTAGGAGATATAATAAACATATTTTTATTTTTATAATAGTGAGTCAAATGTTTTCAAAATTATTATTACACATAATGAACGTTTTAATAATTCTAGGTGGTGTTTTATTTTGTATGAATTGATACATTATTATATAAAAAATAACAATAAAAATAAAAATGTATGGGAATCTGTCAACGTTTTGGTTAATGTTTTTCAAAATGCTGCTATATTAGAAGTAGAATGACCATTTATTAATATGATTAATTTTATTATAATATATGATAACTGATAAATATATTAATTTAATTAATTTATTATTAGATAGTAAATTCTATTATAGGATTAGTTAAATCAAATCCAATAATTACAACATTTCAAGTATTGAGTCGAGTTATAGTGGTATGTGGTGTTATACAAGCAACACCTTTAACATATGCTCCATCATCTCTTGGTCTACCATTAGCATTATTAGCATGGTCAATTACAGAAATAATTAGATATAGTTATTATTTTACTTCTCTTTTAGGATTTGTACCAAAATTTTTAATTTGGCTCAGGTACATTTAATTCAAATTAATAAATAAAATCATTTAATCTATATATTTCTTACTGAATATCTGGTATAAAATATTTTAGATATACAACATTTATTATATTATATCCAATTGGAGTAACTGGAGAACTTTTGTGTTGTTACAAAGCTATGAAATATGCTACATCTAATAAAAATCTATGGAGTTATACACTTCCAAATGCTTGGAATTTCACTTTTAGTTACCATTATACTATTCTTTGTTTAATGTTATTATATATTCCAAGTAAGTTACAATAACTCCTTATATTTCATATAAATTATAAAATATTTATTTATTTATATCTTTACAGTTTTTCCATATCTTTATCTACATATGATTTCACTAAGAAACAAAATTTTGGGAACTACTAAATCCATTAAAAAATGTTAATTCTAAAAAATACATGATATATATTTAATTTTATCAATGTACAATACAAGGTGGTGTTATTAGAATATAATTGTAATTTAATTAGAAAATGTTTTGATAAGAGAATAAATACATATATTTGAAGAAAATTAAATTAAATATTTTTATTTTATGTTTAAAACTAAAGAATAAATTTTCATAAGTGCAATTGATAAATTTATTATTAATATCTATAACTTAGTTTTTAAAAAGTTAATACATCTCTATAATTAGTTTTTTAATAAAATTTTTTAGTAAAATAAAATAAATTACAAATATAATTTAAAATTAATTTATTTATTTATTTATTATTAAATTATAAAATTTATCATTTTTATGCCTGTTCATTGATAGGCATAGATTTTATAATATCGGAATTACCAGGATCGGTAATAGAAAGTGTGCAAACCCTAAAATATTTCCCACAAGCTGTTCCAAGTTCAATGTTATTTCCTGTATAATGATGTACACCAGTTTTGGCAAGCATAGCATAATACTCAATTTCTGATTTTCTGTAACATTTTACATAAATTAAATTAATTTATTAATATAAGTTATTTTTAAAAATTTACTATTAATAAATTAATACTATTAATAAAAGCAAAAAAAAACAAAGGAATATAAGGTCTTAATCTCTTACCTCAATGGAGGCGTGTTGTTTGCAATAATAACCAATTTAGCTTTTCCTTGGCGAAGAGATTTTAGTGTTTGTTTATAGCCTAATACATATTTGCCAGATTTCATCACTAAAGCTAATCTAGAATTAATACTTTCCATTGCCTTTTTCTGTAATTGATAACATATAATAAAAAATAAATAATTTTTATCTATTTGATTTCATTTCAAATAATATATGAGCACATGTCAAATTAACCTTAATACTAACCTGTTTCTTTTGCGCAACCATTTTAATAGATTTCGTATACTTAATAATGCTTTATCTATAAAAAAACAAATTGAAAATATATTTTTAATTCATTATTCAATGTAAAAATATTAAACTATCATTTCACAAAAAGAATATTGAAACCTAAAAATTGTTACCAAAACCCAAGTTTTGAAAAAAATAAGAACTTGCTGAACAGCAGTAGTGTAAATTGACTACTATTATAATACTTGCGCAGAAGTTTAATTCATTACCTCTTTTACAGATTTTTACCCTTCATTAGTGAATTCGTATATTAATTCGATTTATGTTGTATATTAAATGATTTTTTTACATAATAAATAAGCTCTAATAACTGTAAATATAATACTACAATAAATAATAATGAAAAAAATTAGAATATATAAAAATAGTTTTATGCTTAAATAAAATATTTACATTTAAATGTAAATATAAGGGTTTATAAAATCTGTCATGAAATAAATAAATAAAAAAAATCAAACACTTTTAAATATATTTAAATTAAATTTTATAAACCAATTAAAATAAAAAAATATTTTAATAAATCATATATTTATTCAAAGTTAATTACATTCATACTATTAAAAAACTAATTATACGTATTTTTTTAAAATAAAAATGTCATTCATTCATAATGTTTTATTAAACAAATTTAAGTTTATAGTGTTCCATTATGATATACCATAGGATTCGAAGAAATTTGTATAAATTGTCCAATACTTTTGAGTTTGGTAAATAATTACATTTATCATTTGTCGAGAATATCATCTTCTAGACAAGTTATTTGATTCTTTTTTTCAGTGACCCTGAATAGCAGTACTCTCAACACTATAAGTTAACATTATTTTTAATTATATATTCTTTGTTTATTGCATTGAATTTATGTCAGTCAATTCATCAAATTCATCAAATTGTTTATGTGTTCTTACTTCTTCCTATTCATTTTTTAGAAAAGATGTTAGTTCTCGCGATCAAAGTACATGATTTTGATTCCATAGCTTCTTTTTAAGTACTTTTTCTTTATAAATACTACAAAAAAATATTTCTGTGCAAGTTGCGTTTTTCAAATAGTTATATCACGCTTTAGTCGATATTCAATAGAATTTAAATTTTATTTTCTGTAATTTTTTTTTCGAAGCATGTTTACTCGATGTAAGTTATATTATTTTTGTTTTTCTAAGTAAGGAATTTAACTTTCTATACATGTATTCATAACAAGAATTTTTATTAAATAGTTGTGTTATAATATTTCATATTTAATTTATCGTATTACCATTAAAAAAAAATTAATAAAAAATCATTTTATTTTTAATAACAATTCATTATATTTGCCGTACTACTCTTCTGTGATAATTTAAATCGCTGACATGGCATTGAAAATATTATAAAGATATAAAAAATATAAAATATAAAGATATAAAAATACAGCTGAAATAGAATGCGTTCAATAATATACATGAAGTAGGGTTCGGCTATTAGGTAACTATTTTGAAACAATAAAGAAATTGATTGTGCTGTATAATTTATAATAAATCTAATAGGAAATAACAGAACTATCAATATACTCCCCCCTCTCCCTTGCTCAGTCTTACTCTCTCTTACACTCTTATTCACTATTGTAGCTTCTATATACATACGTATACATACTACATATAGTTGCATCCTATATATATTTATACTTACATATTAAATATAAATGTATAAGTATAAATATATATACATATAATGCTTATTTACATATTATTTATAGTACAGCTTCTAATAATAAAGCTATTTAATAAGAAATAAAATTATATATGTTATGGATATAAAAATTAAAAAAGAAAATATTTGAGAGAAAAAGGAAAATTGACTAACGATAAATATGAGTCTACTATCTAGTTGCCAAAATTCGCGAAAGCTAGGAAAAAACTGATCAAAAATAAAAAAAAATCGGTCTGTTTGCTTTGCGGGGATACTCGCTTAACAAGAGTTTTTGAAGCCATACAACTTGAGATGATTACAACAATAAGGAGATATATCCATGATATTTTTCATTCCGGCAAACCCACTATTCAAAGGTATTTTTTTCGAAGAGAAAAAAATTACGTTACATTAATTTATAATCTGACGAAAATATAAATACTCATTATGTGTTCCGAAAAAAAAAATAAAAAAATTATGATTTATAATACTTATGATTAATATAAGAAATCAAAGATAATACGAAAAACCCTGGATGGCATAAAAGAGAAAAGGAGAAATAGAATCAGTTCAGATTGAATTTTTTGTATTCAATGCAAAATTGCTCAATATCATTAATAAATTTAGATAAAAAATCTAATATTAAATTATCATGACAAATATCTTACTATAAATATAATTTAATAAATACATAAATTTAATTGATTAAAATAACAATACATGCTATTATGATTTTATAACTAAAAAAAGAAATTTCTTGTTACAATTCTAACATTTTCTTTTAAACAATTAGAATAACAAAAATGATAAAAATTATAAAATTACTACTTAAAAGAAAAATCGAATTGTACGTTTCTATGAACAGATGAAGAAAAGTATATGAATTAAAGATGTAAAGATCCTCTAGTCTAATAAAATCTTCTTTTAAACTATCTTTACTAAAGACGTAAAAACGATTTTTCAACGATATGAAGCTGTCTTTTTTATTAGTTTTCAGAACTGACAGACGTCTTTCGACGAATATTCATAGTAGCACCATCTTAAATTACAAATTGCATTTTTATTTTTTAAATGACCGTCTTATTGTTAACGTAAAAAGAATGAAATCAATAACTAAGTGAAATTGATGTTACCATGATTTGTATTAAACTAAAAAGATTTTTTCCTTTATTAAAATTATAATGAAAGTATTTACTATTCATAAATAAATTTGGCAAAGAAATTTTAATTAATTTAAACATAATCAGGATTTTACATATTCCTGGCCGAAAAATAAATTTCATAAAGAAAAACAAAATAGTTACAGGATTATCCACGAATTCTATTAAAAAATACACCACCTTAAACGTCTTTCAAATACAACACTACCAATTGCTGATACAGGTTAATAAGATAAGCGCACATGCACACGCTATGATTCTAACATTTTATTTTATTTTCTATGTAAATATTTAGAAGATATAAGCTACGAATATAATAAAAATTCGGAGACCTTATGCAATGTACTATACACAAAATACAATATATTTGAGAAAATCGAATTTATTTATCATACAATTTATTTAAAAAAATTTAAGTTCATTTAATTTTACAAAATTGTATTCTTTAGAAAATTTATTATATATAGTGCAGTAGTACATATAATTTTGCAAGATAAATACTAGTTAATAGAATAAAGAGGATTTTTATAAATGTATATATTGAATAAATAATTCATTTTTGTAAAATATATAATTAAAAAATTATTTATTTAATAAATTGCATTCAAACTATTGAAATTTTATATAGATACTTTGTAAAATAAAGTTTGAAAAGCAAATTTTTAAAAAGTTATTTAAAATTAATTTACTTTAATACCTTAAATTTCTAATTGATAAAATTTGCTTTTATAGGAAAGTCTGATTTACAATTTTTATTTATTTAATTGCTTCTGAACATTCGCTTACATAAAGCCTTTTCCAAAATTAAATATGATTTCATAATCTTTTTTAATTTTTCAATTTCTTTCAAAATATCTTTATTATTTGGATTTTTTTGATTAGCCTTTTTAAGATCTGCAAGACCTAATTTATATTCATTTAGACCCATATAAGCTTGTCCTCTTCGAAACAAAGCTTTAGTATTGTTTTTGTCAATATTTAAAACTTCATTACACAAATTTAAAGTATCTCTATGCATGGATTGTTGAAGTTTTACTGCCGCTATGTTTAATAACATAACTACTTTTAATTCTTTTATATCTACATTACTTTTCCAATCAATTTTCATTTTTAACATCCAATTATAATATCTTAGGGCTTTTTTATATTTTTTTTCAGCTGTACTATATTTCTTTTTTAAAAAACAAGCATTACCAACATTTTTTATTTTTTTAACAATATCTATAATATTTTCAGAAGTTAATTTATTTATATTTGTAGTATAATTCCAATCTTCAGGATAAGGAGTATAAATATCATCACCATCATTATCTTCTAATCCCCAATCATTTAAGGCAGTTAATTCTCCACAATTAATTATACAGATTTTTTCTATAGGCTCATCTTTATTAGTAGAAACTTCATTTAATTCATTAATAATACCAATACCTTTTAAAACTTTTCCAAAAACAACATTTGTATTGTTCAATTGTGGACAAGACGCCATTGTTATAACAAATTGTGAGCTATTAGTATTTGGTCTTCCTTCATTAACCATACTAAGAAGACCTTCTGAATTATGAGGTAATGTTAAATCTTCATCTTCAAAATTTGGTCCATAAATACTTTCACCACTCGAGCCATCAAAATTAATAATATCACCTCCTTGTACCATTAATTGAGGAACAATTCTATGAAAAAATGATCCTTTGTAATGTAATGGTTTACCATGAATACCATTTCCTTTTTCTCCAGTACATAGAGCTCGAAAATTTTCTGCCGTTCTTGGCACTTTATCTTTAAAAAGTTCAATTACAATTCGACCTATTTTTTCACTTGCAATAGCAATATCAAAAAATACAATTGGATTCATCGTTAAAATTTTCATCCTTAATATAGAACTAGATAATTTCCAATTTCATGTATTTATTAAAATTTTTATAATACTATTATAATCTAAATTTTATTCGATATAAAAATATCCATTAGGATTATTTATATATATTATATATATGAAATAAAATGTAATATTTTATTATTGAATACTTTAGTTTAAATTCAAGTTCAGAATTGAAATGCAAGGTTAGAATCGCTTATTTAATTCGTTCATATTTAAGCGTTTTAAGTTAGAATGATTTTTTATTTCAAAATAAAAAAAAATATTTTCAATTATAATTACCTATTATTTTTACATGACCTTGATACTTTTTAAATCGTAAATACCTTCTCAAGAAATTTATAAAATAAAATTTATTTTAAAATTTAAAAATGTATTTTATAGATTATGTCATTCTTTATATATATAATTTAGTATTAATAAAACAATTTTTATACAAATAATTAGTTTTTGCTAATTATATTAATTACATTAACATTAAAAGAAGTATCTTCATTAATAATAAAAAATACTGAAAATTTAAATTTTTAATTTAGATAATGGAATTAAAATGTTCAATTCAAAATTATTCATGGGGAAAACATGGTTCGGATAGTGTTGTAGCTACATTAATTAAGTCTTCGAATCCGGAATTTGTTCCAAAAGAAAATGTTCCATATGCCGAACTATGGATGGGAACACATCCAAATGGACCATCATTTTTAAAAAATCAGAATATATCTTTAGATGAATATATTCAAAAAAATGATGATGTTCTCGGTGATTCAGTAAAAAATATATATGGTAAAAAATTACCCTTTTTATTTAAAGTATTATCCATAAAGAAAGCTTTATCAATTCAAGTTCATCCAAACAAGGTAAAAAAAATTATATTAAATTAATAAAAGCAAATGTTCCATACATATTATATGTGTATAATTAAATTAATATAATTTTATTTTAGGAACAAGCACTAAATTTACATAAAGCACAACCAGATATTTATAAAGATTCTAATCATAAACCTGAAATGGCTATTGCACTTACTCCATTCGAAGCTCTTTGTGGTTTTCGTCCAATAGATGAAATACAAAATTTTCTAAAATCTATACCAGAACTTAAAGCAGTAGTTGGAGAAGATGGAGTCTCTAAATTTAATTCAAATATTGAAAGAGACCCAAAAAGTGCTTTAAAACAATATTTTATGAGTCTTATGACACAGTATCCTGTAATCGTAGCTACAGAATTAAAAAAACTAGTTAAAAGACTATCTGTTCTAGGTATAAAAATAGTTTTAAACTGTATGTTAGAAAAATGTTATATTTTAAATTCTGAATTTTTATTCAAGATGAAACGAACAGGAAAATACTACAGGCAAATCTTTTAGAGAGACTATATTTAGATTATCCAAACGATGTTGGTTGCTTTGGTATTTATTTGTTTAATTATATAATATTACAACCAGGAGAAGCTATATATCTTGCAGCTAATGAACCACATGCATATATTTTTGGTGGTAGAAATTCTTCATATTTATTTTAATATTATAACAGTTTTAGTATATACTTTTATGACACTACTATTATTAAGATTATTAATTATAAATATTGTTGTATGCTATGTAAATCAGGTTAACATAATTTATTCGGAAATATAAAAATATCATTTCTTTAACATGGTAAAGAAATTCATGAAATTCGCTTTTTTCAAATATGTAATTATTAGTATTTCTTTTTCTTTTCAAAGCATTATAAGGAATAATAAAAGAAACTTTGAAATAATTTAGTCTGAGACTGAAATATCTTTAAAATAATTTTTTCTAACTTAACTTTGTACAAACAATACTTTGTATATAAATGTAATTTTTTTTAAAACTAGTTAATTTTGATAGGTTTAAATAAATGGATAAAAATTAAAGTTATCTATATAATCGCAATATAGGATTATTTCAATCTCAATTTTTTTTAAATATTTTTTGTTATATTTAAAAGATGTGAACGTCTCAGTCAATACTACATGTAGCATGAAACTAAAATTTTAAATTTTATATTTAACGTTATTTTGTAAACTATAAATCATTCAATAAGAATTTTATTCTTATTTTTGTATTATATTTAAAATTAAATGATATATTTTTAAAATTTTTAAAAAATTAAACTTTATATAAGTACTTTAAAACATTTATTTTGTAGACTGCATAGAATGTATGGCTAGTTCAGATAATGTTATTCGAGCAGGTTTAACTCCTAAAATCAAAGATACTGAAAATCTAGTTAATTTATTAACTTATATTGCTGAACCTGCCTCAGCTAAAAAATTTCAAGCATCAAAAGAAGATGAATGCACTGAAATATTTCAACCACCAATTCAAGATTTTGCTATTGCTAAAATAACCGTATATTCTATTTTTATTAAAAATATTATAATGTAACTACTTTTTATATATTTATAATATTTTAGATTCCTCCAGAAAAATTGTTTTATAATACAATTAAAAGAAATAGTGCAAGTATTTTAATTATAATTAGTGGAAAGGCAGAAATTAATCATTCTAAAATATTTGATCAAGGATCAGTTTTATTCATAGAAGCAAATAAAAGTCTCAACATCAAAGTATTATACGGATATCCTCAAATGCTTATTTTTCAAGCTTTTGCAAATACTGTAATTTAATTAATAAGAAAAATACATCATAAAATTTCAATATTAAAATTTCAAAATTTTAAATATTTTCATTATTTAAAATTTTATAAAATGAATCAATAAATAAATAAAATATAAAATACAGTGTAAAATAAGTTTATTGATATTGCATAAAATATAATTTGAATTATTTGTTATTTATAATTTAATTCAAAATATTGATTTCACCTATCTTAAAAATTGTATGCTAAAATATTACGAAGAAAAATTGTTATAATTCAAAATTTCTTTTTTATAAGCAAATTTAAAAATTATGAATCAGAATCATTATTTTTATTCATATCTGAATTACTAGATTTCTCACTCTTATAATGCCTATATTCAGGTTTTAGTTCCCACATATTTCTATGAGGATTTTTTAAGTTATAATTACATACTTCATTTAAAATTTCTTTAAGATAAACCTACAATTGAAGAGAAAAAATATTTATCACAATTGAAAGGTATCAAAAGTAATTATTCATACCACAGGCTGCCTTGTTATTTTAACAAGATCTTTTATATTATAATATTGGTGCTTTTCAAAAGCAGCAAACAACATGTCTAGAACAACATCTTTGTCATCCCTCATTTTTTTACCCTCAGCTTTTTTTTTTTCAGCATATTCAATCTTAAAATAAAATATATATATATAATAAAGTTTTATAATTATTAAAATGACAATTTTTAAAACAAGTACTTACATTATGTTTATGATCAGATACAGGTTTAAAATTTTGAACTGCTCTTTGTAATTGCTGTACTTGTCTTTGGGGAATCGAAGCTTTTTTAATACTTTCAAGTTTTAATTTCATATAAGTATTATCAGCTAAGTAAATTAATTGTAATGTTTAATAAATTAATTATTGGAACTAAAAAGTATAATATTATATGTAATAAAGTATTTTACCATGTGGGCGACACTCAAGTTTTTGAACAATTTTGCCTTCCATAAATAATTTTTCAGTTTCAGGTACAATAGCATCTGAAGAACTGGAAGCTAATATAAAATTATATTATAATTATAACTTATTTATATAAATGGTAAAATCATTGTTACAAATGTAAAATTATATAAATCTAACGAGTAATGTGAGAAAATACTCCTAATGTTTGCTGAATAACAGTAGTAACATCAAGCTTATGTTGTTTTGGAATATCATGTTCATCTGGTTCTTTAAGAGCTAGTACAGCTTCTGAAAGTTTTAATGTAACCTCTGCTTTTTGTTTAAAATGCCTAAAATAAAAGAACTGTAATTTAAGATTTAGAATCCAAATATAAAATATTTATGAGTTTTAATATAAATTGTTTATATTGAACATAACTACAATCCAATTCTTTATCCTAATGAATAATGAAATTTTACTTTGTTATTCTAAGTTTGGCAACTTCAATGTTACCAGGTGCCTTTTCCCATTTGCTTGCAATATATTTTGGTACTTTCACAAGCCAGACTCCACGATCTGCATTGGCTAAATCAAGATCTTTTTCTACATGAGCTAATGTAGTAGTCATTTTGATCAATTTTATTTACGTACTGTTTTTACCTAAATTATTACTGTAGTCTAAAAAGCTAAGCAATCTTTATCGTTTGAATACATAAATCGTTTAAAAAATTATTTTTTAAATAATATCACAAATTACTGTTATAAAACATTATTTAATTACAAAATTAGAATTAAAAAAAAATAATAAAAAAATTATAAAAAATTTTAGAATAATATTTTGGTTTAATTTTTTTTTATAAAATAAACTTTAAACTAATGACTGCAAACATTTTAATACAGAATTAAGATAATTTTCTAAAAACGTTAAATATATTGATTACATAGAATTACCACTTTAAAATGATTTTTGTATCCGTTATAGTTTATTGGTTGTTTTAAATTCTAACAATTCTTTTCCTATACTTCTTTAAGTGTTGTTCCTAAACATTGTAATGTTTCTAAAATTACAAAACAATTTGTATCAAATTTATTTCAGTAAATAAATGATGTTTAAAATATTATTAATTATAAGATAAACAACAATACAAGTTTTATAAATAAAATGAATGTTTTAAAATTATTGTTCATAATGATTTTATGCTGTAACGTTTCAGTATTATAATTAATTGTACTTACTCCGCTGGTATTTGTAAACGTGTTTTTTCAGTTTCCTTCTATGCCACGTACGTCTGTACGCATTAACACAATGTATTTTATTTTTAATAGAGTTTTTAATGAAATCAATGACATAGATTCGAACGATTTGAATCAATTTTCTTATGAAAAAAAAAATATATAGAAGAAATGAATGAAATTCGTTTATTAGACTTTTTAAAATATATTTATTTATATTCGCTGCAATAAAATTGTTTTTCGCGATTAAATCCAATTTTCGTATAACAATATCAATATTTTTTTCTTCTTTACTAATTTTGCTTTATCTAGAAATTTTGTTTTAACCGAGTGAATTTGTAGAATTAGTACTTATAATTTAGATAACCTCTAACTTATTTCTAAAAGAGTAGATACGTCGTAAAGGGTAACTTTAATCGTCGTAAAGGTAATCTCAGGTTCACCTTTAAAAAAATGACAAGAGTACGGCTCTTGCCGAAAGGATGATGCGTGTGGGGGAGGGGAGTGATGAATAAAACAAAACTTTTAGTGATGATATGCTGAGACGCAGATTGGCGAAGGAGGGCGCGCGGACCGAATAATCAGGTGGAGGTATCGTGCCTCCACTTATACCCTTTTTTGGTTTCTTCCGCGCCGTCGGCCTCCTTCTTTGCTCCAGGGTCTCGCCCAGAACCTGCTGGTGCAGGCTCGGGGAAATCCTGTGCCTTTTGCGCCCCTGACATAAAGGGACCTCGGGCAGGATTTTCCCCCGAATTTCCCTTAGGCCGTGCGGGTACGCGTAGCGGCAGAGTTACAGGAAGCGCACAGCGGGGACATATTGTCCCCAGCGTGCGTCAAGAGTTAATATCTTGTAACGAATATAGCGCCTTTAATTTAGATTACCATAAGTTCTTTATTATTCTTACAAGAGTAAATACATTTTGGTTACAGTGTTACAATTTTAAACTTATTTATAGACGATTAATTATGTTCATAATTTATATTCTCTCTCGACGATGTTTAAATTAAGGTATTGAAGATTAATTGTGTTAAGGATATTATAAGATTATTTTAATTTAAATTTGCTAAAAATGCAGAAATATTTCATATTTATGTTGAATGCTACAAATTACACTCCAATGACTAATCTCTTAAAGCTAATTTTATCGATAAAATTAAATGCGTTTCGTGGAGGTAATATTCTGAGAAATAGTCCGGGGGCCGAAATCAAACATTGAGATAGAGGAATTATTATTTACGCGAGTCTGTAGGAGTAGAAGCAGGAAGTATCAGGCAAATATGAACGAACCAAATGTTATTGAATACGGGAGGGAGGTGTGACCAACGGTGATAGCGGGCGGCGCAGGAGCTGGTCGCCCGCTAAATTGAAGGTAGATCGGAAGGACAGAAGGAGCATCGGCCGGAGGAAAGTTGGGGCTGCTAATCGCGCCCGCGGTCCCTCCAGGATGGGGAGGGGCGGCGCGGGGTGGTGTGTACGCCTCCCCACCCTATGCCCAGGATGAGGGAGAGTAACACGACAAGCATCGGAGGAGGGAAGTTGGGGCTGCTACTTGCGCCCACGGTCCCTCCAGTATGGGGAACGGCGGCGCAGGGCGGGGGGCACGCTTCCCGAATCAAGGCGGGGAGAAAGCAAGAGGACGACGCGCCAGACACCAGGGGGAGGGGAGGAGGATAATATAGGAAGTGATTAGACCCGCGAGAAGGGAGGATCGCTCACGCCGGAAGAAAAAACTGCGGAAGGGAATCGAAGGAAAAAGAAGAAAACAAGTGAAAGAGTCTTACTTAGGAGGAGGTACGTGGCCGATGGAAAAGGGTGGCAGTATCGTCCAAGCCCTCGTAAAGAAAGGTCAGTACGTATACGTATTGCAAGCCAATACCTCTCCGAATAAAAGATAAATCAGCGTAGGTCGACGAGTATAAAGGAAACATCACGCAGCAGAACCGTCCACACTGCTGACGACGTTGTCACAACCCGGCAGATAACCAAGGGAAAGCGTAGCCGAGAGTAACTGCGAGGTTCCACGAGGCAACGCCACATCCAACGGTAACCAGACGCCTGATGGGGAGAAGAGGGAACGCGCCGTTCGCCATCTTGGCGAAGTATGGCGCCAACGGTGATGTCAGCATTCGCGGCACGTGGCGATGTCGGTAATAGCGGAAACTATAGTACCAACGACGTGCACGCCACGAGGGCGCGGTGCTGCTGAGGCCGACAGCGGGAAGCGAGAGGAGCGCCGCCACGACATCCTACTCGTTCCCACCCCCCACGCCAGTGCGTAACAAACTTTTTTTTTTTTATTCTTTATATATGTGCAATGTTAATCTTCAATTAATTTTGGAGTTCTGGTAACGCATCTATCAATCAGCTGGGCGCTTGGTGCTGCGGTTAGGTTGTTTTGCCTCAGCTGATCTCACGGCGGTACGTCGTTGGAGTAGTGGTGTGCGCGTGTAACAGTGCAAACGTGAGCGCCACTGCTGCACCTAAGATGGCGTCGATCTCGATTCACGCTTCACTTCGCTGTTACTTTGCTTTTGCGTTGCGCGTAGTGTGCCCCCCCTCCCGCTTATACACTGCGTGTGCGGCGAGCTCCGCCGTTGCTTCGAAGATGACGTGAGACCGTAGTCGGTCTTCTCCTCGCTGCGTCACCGTTTCGTATCTGCGCGTAGAGAATGTGCGCCTTCCTAGTCGTTTTCATAGACTTGCCTAGGTGTACACGAGCGCGTCGTTCTCCTTGATGTTGAATTCCTCATGTGTCTCTATAGTGGTGTACGTGAGCATCCACGCGTAGTATCGTCTCGTTCGCTGCCCAGCCGGTTCGCTTCGCTGGTGTTGTATTGTTACGCACACTCTCGTACATCGTCCTTGGGTGGTAGTACTCGATGTTACCTTCCCGGGAAGGAAAGCAGTCATGTTCCACGACCTCCGTCCTTTCCCGGGTAGGTTACGGGGCCCCCTTTTTACTTTCGTGTTACATTTCGTGGTCCGCGTATTTTCCCCTACTAGCGTGGACCTTATTCGATTTCCCTTCCGACGACCCTTTTTTTTTGTTTCTCTATCAAATGAGATTTGATTTCTTGGTAGATCTGATTTATTTCCGTTTCGGACAGACTAAACAAAGTAATGTTGTAAGGTCGGAAAAATATTAATTGAATGCGTTATTTTTAAAAGTTATAAATCATATGATGATTGAAGCCTGGGTAGTATCTGTTACGAAATCTTTCTCCAAAGTTTTTCTATATTTCGCATCCTCAGTATATCTATAATATTTATGTTTAACATTAAATTTATAATATACATATAGATAATACATTTCGAAATTTACTTGGTCTGTCAAATGAGTAAGAAAACGTTTTTAAATTATTCAAAATCCTTCCTCTTATTTTTGAATTATCTATTTTTTTAAAATAAATTTAATATGTGAAAAAATAATTAGCTAAAAGAAAAACATAATACAAAGCTTTTTTTACAAATTATTCAAATATATTTAGTGAAATATAGAAATAATGTCAAAATAATTTGATTACAGTATAAAATGAATAAATTGAAAAAAATTTCAATCTTTACTGTTTTTATATAATGAAAAAAGAGCAAATTGTTTTAGAGCATGTTATGAAGATATTTTTTTAAAAATAAAGAAGAGTATTATTTATTTTTATTAAAACGATAAATAATAGCTCGATTATAACCACAAATTATGACTGTTTCCCTTGAAGGATGCCATTGAGCATCAAGTGCTGCCATTCCTCGAGGTACGTTAAAAATTAAAACTTCATTTGGTTTCCATTCAAACATACGTGAAGTTTCATTAAAAATCAATAATAGCGGATAAACTGGATGCCATTTAACTGCTAAAATTGAATCATTTTATTATTTAAATTTTATTAAATATTTTATTTTAAATTAAATTATTAGTAAAAATAAAATAAAATCTGTATAAAATACCAGAAATAACATTATGCAGTATTAAAATATCAACGCCATTTGTTCTAATGTCCCATATCCATAATGTTCCTGGATAAATTCTATGTCTTACTGCCAAATACTGCCCACAGCTACTAAATTCCATAATATCTATTATATTTATAATTGACAATTCTAAATTACATCCCACAAATAATTCATTTTTAATAATAGGTATATTAACTGGTCGACCGTAAACTTCTTCTACTGTATTTTCGCAATTTTTAATTTTTTAGAATAATTATAATTGAAAAAATAAATGAAAGAATGTTTAAATATTTAAACTCACAAATATGTTTATTTTTCAATACTGATACTCTATTAGATGATTTATTAGATTCCTTTAATTCTTTGAAAACTCTAGTAAGATAACTATCTCTCTTGATTACAGGATTTAATCGTAATTGTAAAATAGGACTCCATGTTAAACAATTTAAAAGAAGAATCTATAAAGGTTTTATTTACAAATTAAATATTTATTTATTAAAACAAAATTTATTCATTGTTACCACTTCATTGTGTCCTGATATAGCTAATAATTGTCCACTTTTTATCCATTTAACAATCTTTAATCCTCTTAGCTTATCAGAAAATTCAATATTCGTTATACTGTTCTTATATTTTAAAAGACTTTTATTGCTATCTGGATAAAATATTCCTTCATAATTTTCAGTAACAGTAGAATAAATAATCATTTTGTCTACACCTCCAATTGTACACCATATGCTCATAATTTCATTACTTGGAGACCAACATATTCCATCAATGGAAGCAAGACCATCACATATTAATTTCTAAAATAATGCTTTGTATTTAATTTAATACGAATACAAATATCTATTTAATCAATTAATGCAAAATAAATTTCATGTATTAAGATATGTTTAATAAGTGTTATGATGCAGAATTTTTTGTCATTTTAACAGACTTTCAACAACTCTAACGTTTGTTGTATTCTAATTAAGAAGTTAATTTAGGAAAAAAGGTATAACACAGGAATCTTAGATGTTATAATTACAATTTTTAAGAATTAATTACCAATAAATAAAAGAATTACGTTTGTTAATTACAATATATCTAGAATGAAAATAACAGCATATCGATAAAATTGGAAATAAGTTGTACATTTATCAAAAAATTACACGATCTCTTAAAATATCCCGCCAATTCTTTACAACCTCTCGAGTCGCGAAAAAGTAGGGAGTTCTTGTGAAGTAATGGTTGATACACTTTGCTAATGGTTGCGTCGCCGACTGATGAAAAACGGAGACGTCGGAGGAGAAGCTCTTAGACACGTAGAGTGGGCATTGCGTGTCGCGCTCGTGTTCATTCAAAAATTCAAGTCAGTCCCACGACTCATACAGAATATGATCTGTCAGGACTATTGAAAAGCAAATTTTAAGGGCTGTGTTACGGACGGGTGTGGCAGGTGGGAATGGGTAGAATGAAGAAATACACTCTGCATTCGTTCGATTAATCTTTATTGTCGGAGCTCCCGCGTCGTCGTCCCTTTCCGTGTGTCGCCACTGGCCGCAGTTCACTATTCAAGCGTTTAAATTTCCCGCTTGCTCTGATGATACGAAGGCTCCCGCTCTCATCGACCTCGCCACGTGTCTTGAGGCCTAACCCCACTTGGCGCCAATCTCCGCCAACTTGGCGGAGGCCTGATCCCTTGCGCTGTGGCTGCGCTCTCACCTTCCCTTCAGGCGCTTGGCTGTCGCTGACTGCGACGTTGCCTCGTGGCTCCTCGCGGCTACATTCGGCTACGCTCTCACCTGGTCGCCTGCCGGATCGTGGCAGCGTCGCTTGTGTGTAGGTGGCTGGTTTGAACGACAAACATGTCAATTCGCGTTCGTGCCACTGCTGCCCGTTGTCTCACCATCTGGGTGCTCTTCTTTCCTGCTTCGGGTCTCTGTCACCTTCTCGTCTATCTCCGTCCGGTTCCCTTTGATTCGATGATATTGTACTTGCTTATTCTGCTCAAGATCGCCAACCGTTCTGTCTCATGGTTCAGCCGACACTTCCCCCGCCATCCACCACCTACGTCTCCTGATAATCTCTTCATTTGTTTTTTTCTTTCTCTTTCTTCGACGCGAGCGACCCTCCCCTCTCGCGATCCTAATTACTTTCTATACTCTCCACTCCCCTCCCCCCGCTGCCTGGCGCGCTTTTCTCTTACCCTTTTGGTGTTACCGCATCCGTCGGTAACAGGCTGTTTGATTTTACTTCGTGCGCAAATCTCTTATGAATTCAGATGGTCAGCTTGAACATAAAGATATATTTTGAGAGAGAGCAATGAGGCTCTAAAAGTTGCTGGTAAACATTTTTTCTTTTTATACTTCGAGTAAAAACTTAAAATCATGGAAATATGTTATATTTAATCGATTAAAATAATGTTCTTCGAGACACCACTATCACTACTTAATTATTTTTAAATAAAATAAACCATCGTGCAGGTGATGGGTAATATGATATTAACCATTATACACGATTATCTTTTTGATGCCTCAGCCCGAAAAAGGCCACGAAAAAGTGAGATTTTACTTGTAAGAGTAGAACATCGCCAGTCTCTCTCGCGTATCACAGGATAAACAATAGTCAGTTAGAATTAATTAATTACATGAAATCATGTAAGGCTTTAACAGGTGCGTAGTACTTAAAGAATTATAGGACTGAAGGGTGGAGTGAAGTATTCCGGTTTAACACAAAGTATTGACCGCATGTGCTTGTGTAGGTTCAATTAGACAGATACTATGTTACTTGCACTGTGAGTGAGTACGTGAGGATTTAGCTCATAACCGGATATAGTGCCCTCTTAGTACATAGAAGGACGTAAAGGCATACCTGGGTCGTGTCTACAACTTCTCTTTTGTCCCTACGGTGCCTTTCAGATAGACCTTCCAAGGCAGCATCCGTCCCAATCACATTTGTCTGAGTAGGATACATATTCATGGTTAAATATATATACTTATAATTTCAAATATAAACAGCTGGCCAAAAACGTGCGTTAATTTATAAGACGGCTTTTTCCTCTTTCAATTCCTTTTCTTCTTCAACTCGGGTTTTTTATGCCTACGTTATTTAGATTTTAATAAAAGAAATTCTACATATAATCAATTATTGACTGACAACCTTGTATTTTACCCATTACCTAACTTGTAATAATAATATCAATACTGCAATAAATCTACTATAACAAAGATTTAAAAAAATAATTCAACACGCATCTACGATTAAAGTTTATTTATTTTAAAAATATTTATTTATTTAATTTTTTAAAGTTTATTTTCGTGTTAAAAGTAAAGTTATTAATATACTCTATATTTTGATATAGTGATAATATACAATATAAACATAAGTTAGTTGGTTAATAAATATCCATTGTTGCTTTGTATGTATATAATCCAGATTTAATTCATAGCATTCATTGTGTAAAAAATAGATCTTAAAAATTGTATAATAGGATAATAAATTATAATCGATTTTTACTATAAAAAAACTTAATTATGATGACAAATTATGATTCGAATAGTCATAATTTCAGAAAATGTTAAATTAACGACTAAAACTAAGTAAAATTCATTTGATGAACATATTGGAGAATCAAATCACTAATTCGTCAAAAAAAAGTATAATTTTTTAAATGCATTTTGTGGTTGTTATTAAGTTTAAATTATAAAATTATTTATTTATTATACAAATGTCTTTTTATATATTTCTTTTTAAAATATAACAATCTTAATCCACTAGTAAAATACTTTTGATATCAAGATCTAGTATAACACGATTTTTAGACATTTAGTATATTATTTGTTGTAATAGTTAAACTAATTTTTCATGTTCAGAATCAATCCGAAATTAATAATCATACTGTTTTTAATTACATATGTAAATTAAATGAACTATATTATGAAATTATAATTACTTAAGTACATATAAATTTTTACAAATACCGAATGATTTATTTGGTAAATTAATAAAATTTCAAAATTGTTTCACTTTTTAGGTTAATTACGAGATATCTACATGGGTATGTACGTATATGCATATACATAAATACATATAAATATTTTCATTCAGTAGATATAAGAATACTAATGAAATGATTAAAACAAATTATATCAGTACTGCTTGCAATCAATTACCCCATACAGCAGATTGGGGTAGAAATAATCTAATATGCTTTGCTTCCAATCATGTAATTGTAATATATAATCCAAATTTAAATAAATTTGGTTCAGCTTTATCAACTTTACATGTACATAGTGATAGAGTAAATATTGTCCATTGGATTAAACCTAATTTCCCAAAACTCGAAACAGAATTTATATCAGCTTCGTCTGATGGTACCGCTATTATTTGGAATGTTAGTAATCTAACATCTGGCTTGTTTAAAGCAACTGACATTCTTCGAATTAATGAACCTGCGAACATGTGCGATGCTATATACTTATCATCAGATCCTTCTGACTTATTAATATGTACTGGTTCTATTAATGGAGATTTTAGATTGTGGTTAAGAATAGGAGAACAAGAAATTGAGCCTACACAAATAATAAATTTTTCGAACAAATTACCAATTACAGCAAGACTTACACTTTTAACAAATAAATCTGAAAAATGCCCGAATCCACTTTTAATACTTGCAATGGAAGATTCATCAATTTTATTATATGCAACTACTATTAATACTAATAAGTTTAAACAAAAGTAAGTATGCCCTAATAAGTCAATAGTGCTTATAAATTGATTGTAAATACATTATTTTATTTTGAAATTATAGTAAACCAACTATAATATAGATTTATTAAGTATCAACAAGAATAATGTATTTTATTACATCGAAATATATTACATTTGTTTAATAATCTATTACTAATATTTCATAAATAAATAATTTTTATTACAATTTTTTTATATTAATGTAATTTATTGGTTTTAAATTTCTAATAGAAAAATTGGAGACTTTATTAAAGTACAGAGCTTATATGGTCATAAAGATTGGGTCACAACAATTGACTATATTTTAACTGATTCCAAGGTATTATTTATAGCTTCTGGTTCGCAAGATAATACAATACGTTTATGGAAAATTACAAACAGTACAAAAAAAGATTTAAAAAATTTGAAAAATGATGAGCTAAAGCCAAAACAGCAAAATTTTATTGTACACGATCAAGAATACAAAATAGTTTTAGAAAGTATTATGAATGGACACAATGCTTTTATTTATGGAATACATTGGCATCCTCCAATCCTAATAAATGGTACTTATTCTCAACCTATGAAGCTACTTTCTTGTTCATTAGACAAAACGGCTATTATTTGGGAACCAAATGAAACTAATGGAATTTGGTCTGAAACTGTGAGAGTTGGAGAAGTAGGTGAAAATTCTCTAGGATTTTATGGATGTAAATTTAGTCCTGATGGAAAAAATTTTTTAACGCATGGTTATCATGGAACCTTTCATATATGGAAATATCAAGAAGATATTCAAAATTGGAAACCAAGAACAGCACCAACTGGGCATTTTAATAGTGTGGTAGATCTTTGTTGGGAACCCAAAGGAAGGTAAGTCTTCAATTTCTTTTAATGAAAGTAAAATCAAATTATTCAACTTATATTTTATCAATTAGGTTTTTATTTACTGTAAGTACTGATCAAACAGTAAGAATCCATGCTCCATGGTCAATAAAAAATAGAGAAGAGTCATGGTATGAAATTGGACGACCACAAATACATGGTTATGATATGTCTTGTCTTGCTATCATTACACCAAACATATTCGCTTCAGGTGCTGAAGAAAAAGTTGTGCGAATATTTAAGGCTCCATTAATTTTTAAAAAGATATTGGAGCAAATAACAAATGATGTTATTGATATTGACACTGATACTATGTTTGAAAGAGCATCTTTACCTGGATTATGCTTAACTAATAAAGCTATTTTAAATAAAAATATTTCTGATCTAAATTCACATAATGATAAATTTGGATACTGCTCCAATGAATACACAGAACCACCTTTAGAAGAAAATCTAGTTCAATATACACTTTGGCCAGAATTACAAAAACTCTATGGACATGGTTATGAAATTTTTTCAATGGCAGCTAGACATGATGGAAAATTACTTGCAACTGCATCAAAATCTACACTTCCAGAGTATGCAGCAATTATTTTATGGAATACAAAAACTTGGAATCAAGTACAACAATTATTTTCGCATCAATTAACAGTTACACAATTAGCATTTTCTCCTAATGACATCTATCTTCTTTCTGTATCAAGAGATAGACAGTGGTCTCTTTTTACTTGTCAAGGTGGAAAATATGAATTATTAAACAGTAGTTTTAAAAATGATAATTTTCATACCCGTATTATTTGGTGTTGTGCTTGGACAAATGATTCAAAATATTTTGTAACTGGATCTAGAGATGGTAAAATAGGTTTTTGGAGTAAGAATATCAATACAGATTTACAATCATTGCCAATTACAAATTTAAGCACGAATAATTCCATAACAGCTCTTGCTTTTGCACCAATTAATCATCAAAATAAATTTAATTATATATTAGCTATAGGTTTTGAAAGTGGATGTATAGATATCAGAAAAATAAAGAAATTAAATAATCAAAATTTATATGATTGGATACAAATTGCATTTTTAAATTCATCTGATGGACATCACTTATCAGTCAAAAAACTAGCTTTCCGTCCTAAATATAAGATGCAACCAAAAAATGTTATTCAATTAGCTAGTTGTGGATCAGATAGCTTAACAAAAATTTATAGTATAATATTGAATTAAACGTTACAAAAATTTTATAATAAATCAAAAACAAATTTTAATTTCAACTACTAATCTATTTTATAATTAAGTAACAATATAATAATTAAGTAAACTAAGTAAAAATATAATTACTTACTCTACTTAATCTCCAATCTTTTGTTTTATATATATCAACAGTATCCTGCCCATTATGACAAATAATAACAGCTAAATACATGCCATTACGGCTAAATTGTATTCCATTAATAGCACTTGATTTTAAATTTTGAATATGAATGACATTATAATCAATTAAATTCCAAACAGATAATTTAATCTATAACAATAAATATGTAGATTTAAAAAACTTTTTTGAAAATATCTATGATTGTTAACTTTTTTATTATATAATTGTAAATCAAATATGTTAATTTATAAGAATTAAAATTATACTTTTAAATCAGCAACAGTAATTATATGTTTACTATCTGGAGACCAAATAATACTACATAATCCTGAACTTCCTTCAATTAATTTAAATTTCCATTCAGGATAACAAATAGAAAAAATTTGAATAACAGCTTTTTTAAAATTAGAACATAAAATATATTCACTGTCTGGTGACCATTTAATAGCCTGAAATGTCGAAAGAAAAAGAATTTATAATGCTTACAACAAAATATGTTTCATTAATTTTTAATTATTATTAACACATTCTTAAAAAAAAATTGATATTGAGTACAAACTAACCTCGATCACATCTGAAAACTCTAGTGTTAGGTAATTGTCAAAAGTTTCTGTATTTTTTATAATTAAATCAGATTCATTAGCTACAGCTAAAAATTTACCATTTTCCGAAAAATGGCAAAGATCTTTTTTAATTTGGAAAACTTCATCACTAGAATCATAAGCCATTTGACTTTACATTAAAATATGAAATATTATATTGTATATATGGAACTAATGTTTGATCTAAACACACGTATTTCTTGTTCTAGGTTGATGAGCAATATTTTATCATTAATTTTTGTTTTATAATATTATTTATTGATTCATTAAATAAATAATAATTATAAATAGTTTAATCTTTTTATTTTATTAAATTTATTAACATTCTTAGATCGTTGAATAAAGATTAAAATTTAACTTTGAAATTTTATGACGTTAAATTATTATTATAGATGTGATTTTATTTACAAATATTTTTCTTGGTTAGCTAAAGCATTAAATATAATTTCATAAATATTTATTGAACGATTTAATATTCATGTTAAGTGAAAATGCAGATTCGGCAAATATTCATTATAATTAACACGTATATTGACATTTGAATAATTTTACTTCATAATTTAAAATGTACAAATTTAAAACTTAAATTTAAATCAATATGTAACAGAAACATCAAATATTTGAATTGATTTGAAAGCACATACCATACAATATATTTACACTATATTTAATTGATATTTTACATCAACTGAAACTTATATAATATTTTGGTATACTGACGGTAAATAATTATAGATTTTTTATTATTAATGAATTACAATAGATACTAGTCTTTTCAATCTAAGTTACAATAAGATCACAGTAAGTGTGAATAACCAGTTCATCACTTCAGTAATACATAAACATTGTAAAATATATAGTATATAAAACTTTTTTCTTAATCTTATACGTATTATTGAAATAAATTTCATACAATCCAAAATTTGACAAAATTAAATTAAAGAGTGAAATCAATCATCTCGCGTTAGTTAAAACGAATCTATTTAATTTTTCTGTAAGGAAGTTGAAAACTAATAACTAATAAATTAGATATTTGTAATTTATACTTTTCGATGTCAAAATAAGATTTATATTTAGGTTTATCTGAATAAATATTAATAACGCAAAAATAAATTAAAAATTATATTATTTTAATTATTATTTATATAATTGAATTATTTATAAATAATAGAATTAAAGTAAATATAGAAACTATATGAAATCTTTAGTAAGTTTTAGAGAATAATACTGAGTTTTTGTGAATTTCATTTCTTAATAAATATTTAAAATACATTGAAGAATTGCGGAAGTGAAATTAGACTGTGAAATTATATACGAAGTTTGGAAGATGATATTGATACAAGCTACTTTCGAAAAGAAATCTTTCCTATTCATAATACCTTATACGATCAGTTTTTGCCGATTTAATTTGCGATTTATCTCAAAATACTGTGTGTTTACATATACATTTACATAATGCAGTAATTAGATATAAAGAGATATAGATATCTATATAAGTTTTAAAATTATTCAAATTGTAATAAAATGAATACGGATCAGTAATTGATAACATCAATATAAGTAACAGCACTATTAGGTGGGGAGAGAAAGTATTCTTCATGTGTAGAAAGAGGTCGAGGGAAGGAGTCATGCAGAGAAATTGTAAAGCAGACAATGTATATTCACGGCCTCAAATTTTAGTTTACCAAAATCAAAGTTCGTGTTCACTGTTAAAACAGATTATTATTTCAATACATTTTAACGTTACTAAAGAATTATAGAATCTGTTTAACGTATTGATAAGAAGTTACGTGTATTCATATAAGGGATCAATAATCAAGTCGGTAACGTTTATCTAGAATCAAATATGAAGACAGCTATGGAGATGAAAGCATCCGTAAAAACTTGGAAGATTTTGGCAAAAACCATGAATGATAATTTACGTCAGGAACGCCAACGCTGCAGTTTCGATCCTTTGGAACTGACACATTTATTAGATGGAACCCCTGAAAAAACAGCACAGCGACGGGAGCGAGGTGCGCGCGCATCTTAAATATATAGTATTTTCTTCCGAATTCCCTGCTTTTACTTTCTCTTTCTATTCTGTTACTAATAATCCGTTACTACTTTTCCTCTGTCGAGAGTTATATATTTTCATTCCATTAAATAATTACTTTATCTTTGTTTCCTCTTACTTTATCTCTTTTTTTTGACTGTATCAATCGCTTTCCATTTTCAAGTGTCTATTAATCAAATAGTGTTTTAATAATATTTATCTAAAATACCAATCTTTTTCGTTTATCAAAGAAATAGATTTCTAACTATTCTAATTAATTATTATATATAATTGTCTTATATAATACATTATTTGTCCACATATATTCATTTCATTACGTAACGATAAATATTTTCATTAGTTATATAATATAAATTTAATTTATCAATTTTAGATTTTTACCTTATCTTTAATTTTATTACTGAAAATAATACTTAATATTATATATTTGTTATTTTATTATTTATTTAATAAATTTTTCCAAAAATATATATTAAAAAAAATTTTATTTAATATTTTTAGTAAAATGTATATTAAAAAATCTTTATATATCTATATATATATATATATATCTATCTTTAAAAATAATTTAATATATATTATTATTGGTTAAAATATATTTCTACAAAATATATGCTTAATAATTATTAATACTGGAATAAAAAGAAATTTAAACAGAAGTTAAGAAGTAATTTATTTCTTAATAATTCATTTATATTAGTATAGGTATTACATAATATAAAACAATCTCATTTATTTTCATTTAAATATTTTATCAATTCTTTGTGACAGTAAATTTATTTATGTTACTTAATAGATTTAAGTTGATTAATAAAATTTTTCTTTTGCCCAGATTTTATTTTTTTATATTAAATTTACATTTATAATAAAATGATAGATTTGTATTTTAATTCACTATCAAGATATTTTAATACTAAATTCTTTATTAATATAAATTAAGATCTAAATCAGAAGAATTAGACATGAATATTTAATATTAAAATTTTTAGCTATTATTACTTTTTTGTAGTTAATATATTCTTTAATTATACATATTTATCTATATCTACTTCACGAGCCTTACACAAAATTCTTTTAAATAATGTATTCGTATCAATTAAATCAATTTAAAATATTGTTTATATTACTCAAATAATATAACATAAGTATATAATAATTTTTAAAATTTAACTTACATAATGTAGATAATACTTTATGTATACAAAATCTTGTACAAATTTTTTTCGTAAAATATTTTGTTAAAAATATTAAATATTAAATGAATATTAAAAAAATTAAATATTAAAGTAAGATATACAAATATTATACGTAATTGTAAATATTTACAACTTTAGTAATTTAAAATATCTTCAGTAAATATAATAGTTTGGTTCAAAAAAAATTTTTTAATTATTTTAACTTTAATAATTTATCACTAATATATTATTAATAAAAATAATTTATTTTTAATTACTTAAATTTCATTTTATCTTAATAATTAAATTAGTTAAAAAATAAAGCATTTAAAAACTCTGAAAGGAAAGATAAATGTTATTTTTCTCTTTTTTTTAACTGATTTAATTAAAATTCTGATAAATACATTTTATGAATTATTATTGTTAAGGACAGCTTTACAAACAAAAATAAAATTATAAATAAAAAGTACATTCATAAATATAAGAAGCTAAAAATTAAATAAATAAGAATAAAAATATCTGCAAATACAATGCAACCATCAAATGAAATACTAAAATCTTGACTAGAAGCATTGTTTGTTTAATAGGTTGTAAGATGATTCATCTTTTTTTATACCAAATAAAAATTTTTTTTGATAAAACATTCATACATTATCATTTTAAAACTTTCTTAATATTAAAAAGTTATTAGCATATATTTTATCACATTTTTAATAAATTAAAAATTAAATTAAATATTTATGAAATAGTTTTATAATGCCAAAGAAGTATATTTGATACATTATTATTTATATTGCTTTTAAATTTAATTATCATCACATATTTTATTATCGGAATAAATAATTTTATAATACAGTTAATAATTATTATTGCTAATAATTATTAATTTTCATTTTTTTTTTATAAATTTCAATTTTATTTTTAAATTAGGTTGAATGAAAAATAAATGAAAAGTTATTAAAGGAGATTCTTATTATGTGATATATTTTTAATATATTCAAATAACAAATACTAATAGGATATGAACTATATTGATCAATTCCTCTATAATATACATAATTTGAATACAATATTTTAAATATTTGAAATCATAAATTTTTTAATTTTATTTTATTATTTGTTAGTTATAATTTTTTTAACGTTGAAATCATTTAAATATTATTAATTTATTTAAATTATTCCTGATTTTTGGATATTTTACTTTTTAGAAATATTTTTATCTTGGTATAAGTATTGTTCGAATGCAATATACTCCGAACAGCACAGTATGCGTAATAAAAGAGATAGAACTCGTCCACCGGATTAATAAATTTAAATTTGCCTGTAAAAATGTATAAGCTAATGTATTACAGGGTTATGGGTGAATTCATTTTTTCTATTATTAGAAAAAATAACAATATTAACAAAAAATTATTGTTAGTTTTTACATGTTAAATCTAGTAATATGTACATTGCATTAGTGCCTAAACGTTAAAACTAGTATTATATATTAATATAATTCATTCAATTTAATACTACATTACTACATTTAAATCAGTATACAACACATTAAAATGAGATAACCTACCCTTTCTCCTGTAAATATTGCTAATTAGAAAAAACTGAATATATGCATGCTCCAAGTATAAATAAATTGCAGTCCTTGTACGTTAATCATTTCCTCATCTTCATTATATTCCTTAGTTGAAATCATTAACAAATAAACATATTGGTGTTAAGAGAATATTTAATACGTTGTAGGACCAGATACTTCATGATCAGCTTTCCTTGCAAAGTAATTAAATTATTACCACTCAATCGTTTGCTTACATGAAAAAATCTTTAAAAATAAAAAATGGTATTAAAAACAAATTGCTTGTAAAGATTAGATTAGGTACATAAAACATTAAATATTTTACAACAAAAATTATGATAACTAGCTTTAGCTTATAAAAGTTAATTTTAAATATTAAGTTGACGAATTCAAATTTTATAAGAAAATATTAAAATTTAGATTTACTTAAATAAAATTTAATGTAATTATAATTATAAAATAATTATTCTACTTTAAATCTACTTTTAATTATTTTTATAGAAGAGTATTTCCTAAGTGATCCAGATTTATTAGATAAAATTCCAGCAAAGTATAAAAGTCACAAAGAAATTTATGAGGAAGCTATTCGTAAAGGATGTTTAATATTAAAAAAAGTTCAAGAACTCCATAATATGGGTAAAGGAGACATGGATGTTTTTTCGTAAGTAATTTTTATATCATTATATTAAATAAATATATTTTTTTATTTATTTAATCTATTCTATTTATTTAATTATATATATCTTTATATCTTATATATCTTTATAATACATTTATGAATATAGAAAAAATATAAAAAATTTATTATATATATATATATATATATAGTTACATTATATATACTGTAATACGATCATTTTTGATAATTAAAATAAGTATAATTAATAATATAATTAATAATTAAAATAAATATCCATATTCAATAAAATATCCACAATACGCCTATTTTATATTTAAAATAAAAATTTTATTATAAAGCAATGCCATGTATAAAGTTATAACCAATTTTTTATTTTATAATTGCTATTTTTTAGACAACTATTAGGCGGAACTTTGGGATCTGCAATACTAAAAGATGGTAATCCACTAACACTGCACTGGGTAATGTTCATTCCAGCAATTATGGGCCAAGGAACTGTTGAACAACAAGGGCACTGGATATCTCGTGCTTGGGCATGTAATATTATTGGTACTTATGCTCAAGTACGTTTTTGTTTTTAATATTATATTAACAAAATTTCATAAAGTAGTATTATAAATTCATAGTTAATACCACAAGAATGTAAAGTTTTATTAAAATAAATTTCATTTCTTTTAAATCTAAATAAGTATAGAATTAATAAAATTTTATTTTACATTATATGAAAATATAATTTTTAAATTATATCTAAATAAATTCTTGAATTATCTGATAGACCGAACTAGGTCATGGAACATTTATTAGAGGACTTGAAACAACTGCAACTTATGATCCTTCAACAGAAGAATTTATTTTAAATAGTCCTACGTTGAGCTCTTATAAATGGTGGCCTGGAGGACGTATGTTGCACGTATTTTGTATAGTAAAGTATAAAATAATTTATAATTTTCATATTAATAAGTAAATTAATTTCCCCAAAGTCGGACATACAGCAAATTACGCTGTAGTCGTAGCACAATTATATACTAATGGTTTATGTAAAGGAATTCATCCGTTTATAGTTCAACTTAGAGATGAAGAAACGCACGAACCATTAGTAGGTAATTATCAAGTATTTATTTTTTTTTTTTTTTAATTTTAAATTATAATTTATGTAATATTTTATATTTTATATTAATTCTAAGGTATTAATATTGGTGAAATTGGTACAAAATTGGGCATGAACGCAACTAATAATGGTTTTCTTGGTTTTAATAACGTAAGAATTCCAAGAGAAAATATGCTTATGAAAAATTCAAAGGTATTTTTTAAATTACAATAATTTCACGATTTCAATAGTGGATCCGATTTTGATAACATTAATGACTGTTTTCATTAAATTAATTTAGGTTTTACCAGATGGAACATACGTGAAAGCTTCAAGTGATAAACTCACGTATGGAACAATGATGTTTGTCAGAGTAGTGTTAGTAAGAGACATTGCAAGATATCTTTCTAAAGCAGCAACAATTGCTATTCGATATAGTATTGTTAGAAAGCAAGGTCAAATAAAGCCTGAGTAAGTTATTAAATGTAAGGGTAACTACATGTGTACATTTCAATTTTTTATTAAAATATATGGTAGACTTTTGAGAGTTGTATTTTATTCGAAATGAGAATATCGGCATTTGTAGGTATCAATCCTTATCGTAATCGATTACTAACTTTTTTTTGTAGTTCATGTCTGTATAATATATTATTTATTCTTTAGCACCTTTTATTGATTAAAATTTTTAACAGGCAGCTCTAGTTGGTTAAATTTTTTTTTTTAACAAATGTTAACAAAATTATTTTCTACTAATATAATAAAGCTGTAAATATTCTTAATAGATCTTATATAATATAGGAATAGCTAAATAATTACTATTAAACATATTATTGTTATTAATATATAAGAAATTGAGATGAATGGAAGTAGGGGAAGAAGCCACGCGATTTCAAGATACGTGGCCGCTATATACTCGTGGCTAGCCATAGAGAAGATGGCAATATACCAGTGGTTTAAGCGATGACGTAGAGGAGATTTGTGGTTGCGTGGATTAGTGAGTGAGAGTAGCAATCCGCGAGCTAGACCGTGGCAGTGGTTCGCAGATGCAGTGTTCTATATTAGTGGCGTGTAAGTGGTGATGTGTATATAGCGGTGTGGGCCGGTGAAATGGATGTGGTAAAAGTAGATCGCCGCAACATGGACATGGCCGCAAGTAAACTGCGGTATGGATGAGGTGGAATCGTAGCCGGGGTTTCTTTTAGACGTTAGCAATCTGATCCTGATAACGTAATTTTTCCACTGTCTCCATAGGGGTCCTGGTGTAACCATCCAGGCCTATCTGCTCGTGAGCGTCACCCATGTGACCAATCATTGGTGACTCTCTCCCGCCAAGCTCTAACACTAGCTTCCTCTTTTTTATTTCCTGCGGGCCTTTCCTGGGAAACTAGTAATTCTTTTGGAAAAATTACGGTCGCACACGGTACAATGGCGTTCACACGTAACAAAATAAATTTTAGATTATACTTTCACTTTTAAAATAGAAATTCTTATATAAATTAGTATATCTAATTGTAAAAATATTATAATAGATTTAGCTTTTTTACAAAAGTAGCCTAAACTATATTTGATTTTTTTTATTATATGTATGTGTACACAATCGATGACCGCAACATTTTTCAGCGAGCCAGAAACACAAATTATTAATTATGTCACTCAACAGTATAAGTTATTTCCTCATTTGGCTACGTGTTTCGCTCTTTCATGGGCAGCTGATTGGATTTGGGAAATGTACAACAACGTTACTGCAGAATTAGATGAAGGAGAATTGGATAGACTACCTGAGGTTAGATAAAAATACTGCATTGCATGAAATACTATTAAATCACGAGACTATTTTTTTAAATTACTTTTTGTAATTTAAAAAATGAATAAAATTAAAATTTATATATTTTATTAATAACATATTATTATTAATTTAAAATTTCTAATTTAGAAAATATATTAAATAAAAAATTCAACAATATTATAATTTTCGGATTTTATTTCATTTCATTTTAATAAAATGCTGAAGTAAACGATGTTAAAATAGTAAAAGATATGAAAATGAAACAGGTAATATTTAAAATAAATGAACTTTGAAATAAAAAATTGCAGTTGCACGCATTAGCTTGCTGTTTAAAAGCAGTTGCCTCTTCGGATGGTGCAATAGGTATTGAGCAATTGCGACTTTCTTGCGGTGGTCATGGATACATGGATGCAAGTAATTTGCCAGCAACTTATAATCTTGTAACTGCAATTTGCACTTATGAAGGCGAGAATACGGTGTTGCTTTTACAAACAGCACGTTATCTCGTCAAAGCTTGGAATCAATCTGTTAGAAATGAGACATTGCCACCTACTGTTAAATATCTCGAGATACTTTATCACAAAACAAAACAACAGTCTTGGAAAAATACTTTCACCTGTGCTGTCCAAGCTCACCAAGCTGTTGCTGCAGGGTCAGTTCAATTATATTTTTAAAAGAAATAAAAAAAATATATACTATCAACTAATTTAAATTTGTATTTGCTTTAGTATATTTTCAATTTTATTTTAAGTAATTCAAATAATAATAAATTTATTTTGAACATGCACTTCAAAAAGTGTAATATAAATTTTTTTTTTGTAATTTAATATATTTCTTTGAGACATTTTTTTAAATGAATACACAATTTTAAATCATAGTTCGAGCACTTAAAATACTTTCGGTAATCAGTTTTTATAATTCTTTAAATAATTCATTACAAATTATTGAATGCATGAAACCAAATAATTTATCATTTTTTAATAGACATTTTGAGTTTTTGAAACAGTAAGAAATTATACTATTAGATGAATTAGTGAAGAAGAATGGGTACACATGCGAACATTTTTAGAAGCTGAATCCGTTCTCAGACATGTGATTTACGATCAGCAGCATTATTGTTCATAAATTTAACTTTCGATGACTACTGATTGAATTCATTAATTTTTAATAGATAAATAATCCAATAACTTACACGATATTCTACAATGATCATTCGATTTTCAGACGTAAATTATTCATAAACGATTACCTTAAATTCATTTAAAGCATTGAGCATCGTCTCAATTTTGTTTCTTGGAAAATGGAATTTTGGATTTGGACTCACATGGGCTAGTCATCAATTTATCATTCAGAGCATTACCGCTCAGTTCTTATATTGAATATGGTCCATATTTTAAATACTGAATTTTATGATCGATTTAATATTTTTTAAGCAAGTTGTGTAAGATTTTCTGCAGATATTATGAACAATCAATATAAAAACTTTGCTTTTCTTTAATCATCTGTAAAAAGATATAGAACAGATAGTACCCAAATTTTACTCTTACCAAAATCTACTGCTAAATAAGATAAACAGATAGGAATACCTGTCAACTATTACATACTTTGAGCAACATAATCTTCTGATGAAGAACACATTCCGAATATTATTTTTTTTATTTACCGGTCCTACTTATAGGTAACTAAAGGTTCGTAAATAATTTTCATTTCTTTCTGATATTTAAAAACTATTCAGTGATGCAATTGTGACGTTGAACATTGATTTGGTAAGATGATTTGTTTATGTCAAATGTTTTAATGCCAGTCTTATTACAAGTAAATATTCTCAACCATATATCAGCCTATTATAAAAAATTACAATTTTTTAGTTTATATTTTATATTTTCATATGGCTTAAGGAAAGCAAAAAATACTATCGTGTCAAAACTTTCGAAATAATAATCAATTTGTCTATGTATTTGATTGGGTAAAAAACCATTTACGTTGCCAATTTTACACAATGGTTTTATAAGCGTTTGTTTAGTTTAAATTCTTTAGTTTAACATAAAATATTATATATTATTTAACAAGCATAAGAAAAATATTTCCATAAATTCGTTTCGAAATGTTAATAGTATTACCTTACGATCAATTTTAAAATGAACTATTATTAAAAATTTCAAACAAAATTTTTAATCTTAAGTGAGTTTACATGGCTTTATTAATTAAAAATATATTATAAATTAATTAATATACTATATGAAATAATTTTTTATTTAAAAATTCAATATCTTTTGTAATGAATGAAAATAAATATTTTTAAACATTTGAAATAAAATTCATAAAATTAATATCCTGCAATATCTTTAGGTTATTTATTCTAGCTTAAGAAAAATATTATTGTGTCTATGAAATTAAACATTTACTTTTAAAAAGGCATTTTTTAAATATTAAATTAATTTTTATCAACACTGTATTTTTAAGCTGGCTAAAAATAAATTTACGAAAGATTGTAGTTAGTGGTTGTATAATTACTGTATAATTGTAATAATTACTTATATATATGAAGTAATAAAAGTATTTGTGAGTAAAAATAAATCGATTTTCTATTTTTACATTATTTAAATATAATTATTTAAAAATATTCTATTATTTATATTCATTTAATAGTATTATATTCAATTTTTTAAAAAATTTTTTATCTAAATATTTTTTTATAATCATACTTTTCATTAAATTTTTACATGCAGATCAAGAAATTTCAGTAGCTTCTATTAAACTTTAGTAAAAATGAAAAAATAAAGATTGCTAAAAATTACTCGGACAAAATAAGTGAATCTTATTAAATTTAAAAGTAATATAAAAAAATTTTAATCTCATTACTGATATAGTTAATGGTTAAATTAAAATTTTTACATATTAAATCAATGTACCAAATTGTGTTCATTTTGATTAAGTAAATCAATTAATTAAAAAATAAGCAATTAATTAATAAGTATGAAAAAATAAAACGTTGAATAAAAAATTTGTATATATTTTATAGATTTATTTATTAAAGAAGATTATTATAGTAGATTTTTATTTTTATAAATTTCTTTTTAATAACAATTTTATAATCATATACAATTTATTTATAATCATTTATTTTACTATAACAAAATTTTATATATTAAAATCACTAATTAAAAAATATCTTCTAATTTATCAATAATTAATTTTTTATTAATAGTTATAAGAATTTTTATAGCTATTTATTAATTTTTTTTTTTAATATAAAAATTTATATCTTTTAAATTTTGTGGAACATAAAAGTAACTAATGCAAGGTACCATTTTATTATATTATATGAAATTTAACGTAAAAAAATTAATGTCTTTAAACATTAAATTTTCAGAAAAGATTTCAAAGTATTCAAATTATGTATGTAATCTTTAAAATTATGTAAATTTATTAGTGTATTCACAGAAAGATATTAAATTGTATAAATTACATCACATCAGCTCGGATTTAATTTTGTTTAATTTTGTAATTATTGTTGAATATTTGTGTCTATGTTGAGTATTTGTGTTTTTATAGAAAAATAAAAGAAGCAACAAACAATATGGATCGTCGTATACGTTGTGGATTATCAATTGAAGATGCATGGAACGAAACAAGTATTGAATTAGCTCAAGCTGCAGAATCACATTGTCGTGCTTTTATCGTCTTAAGATATGTCGAAACAGTAAAAAGCTTAAGTTCAACTATTTCAAAATCTTTGCATGATGTTCTAATACAAATGTGTGAATTGTATGTCATTTATTCAGTTTTGAATCATCTTGGCGATTTTTTACGAGTAAGTATTAAATATCTAAGCAAAATACATTTATTTTACCAACTTTTTATATTAGTATCAAATAGTATCAAGTATTTATTTAAATAACCAAATAAAAAAAACAGCTTAATTACAATAAAATAATGAACTATATTGTCGCTTCTGAAAATCAAAATAGAAAATTTATAAATAAATCGATAATTTATACTTGTTTATCATACTTATTATCTTATTTATCAATAAGAAGTTCTAATATAATATTTACAAAATTTATATTTAATCAGTCTTTATTACCTTTCATTTGTATATTTATTTATATGTATTATATTTTTTATAATTTTTATTCATTTTTTACTTACTGTATCTAAAATATCCGTTCAAAAATCTTTTTGCAGTTTTTACATTTTACATACTGTATATTATAACAGTCATAAGTTTATTAATAAAATCATATAGAATGTATTATAAAAATTTTTTGTTAACTAATACAATATATATTAGATACATACGCATTTAAGATATTTAAAAAATTGATTTCTAAAAAATAAAAAATTAAATTAATAAAGATTATTACTAAAAAAAATTTTACATTAAAATCAATTTATTTTTTTTATAAAGAAAAAATTATTCAAAATTCTGATTAACTACATCTGTAAAAAACAAGATATATTAATATGTAGTTGTGACAAGGAAATTATTTATTTCAATAAGCTGTTTATTGGCATAAACCGTTGTTTCTACTATCTTAGCGTACATTAGCTCCAGTTTGCCTTTTTATCGCCTTAGAGTAGCTCCATTTTTTTATAACACTCAAGACCAACTACTGTTCTTTCTCTTCATCCCCTTACCATTCTCTAATACTATCTTCTTTCAGTCTCACTTCCACTTTAGTCTCATCAAATCTTAACCCAGTGTAGCTACCGTTTAACAACGTGACTAGAAAACTTATTAGTAAATTACACTCTGAAGTGTAAGAATAATATGAAAAGACGAGTTTTCCGAAGCTTTTTAAGAACTAACATGGATTTTGAATTTATGCTATTTAGACAAAAATTTACTTTTTCTAATTATCCGTATTAAAAGGAACCAACAACTTGTTTGAATTACTTCTACCTGTGCCAGTTCGATATTTTTTTCGTATTAATGAAATACAAAATTAAATATTTTTATATTTTACATAAAAAATAATGTTTAATATTAGTAAATTTAATTAACATTTGTGATTGAAAATCTACGATTTATAAATTTCTTTACAAAATATAAAAATTTTAAAATTTTAAACAATTTGATTTAAATTTGCCTAAAGTTTATGCGGTACTTTTATATAATCCTTTATTTTTGAGAACATAATTTTTTAAATAAGAAAAGAATTGAAATATTTTTATTTTGTTGTACAATAAAATATATTTTAATACAATTCTTATTGCCGAACAAAATGAATTTGGTTAATTATTAATTTCGGTAAAAAATTTTTTTGAATATCATTTTATATTGTTTAGTTATATGACTACTTAAATTTTTAAAATATTAATTTTCACAAGTGGTAGTAATTTATTTAAATTTATTGCAATTTAAATAAGAAGTTTGCAATCCTCTTATACTATTATTTTTACATAAGATGTATTCTATTGAAACAATACTATAGTTATATTTATTGCGTATTTCTTATTACTAACTTCTTAATAACAAAGTTTTACTTTTAATTTTTTGAACATCAAATAGAAAAATATATGATACGCCTCAATTGATATTTTCAATTATTACTTTTATAATAATTATAAATCTTTAATTATTCTGTTATTTATTCATGAATATGATGATTATATATAATTTATAATTTAATATTATGTATAAACAAAAATTTACTTAAAGTAAATGTTAAAACACTGAATACTTAATAATTTAAAATAAATCTATGGTTGATTTAATAGTTTTCATGTTTAAACAATGATGATGTGCCTTCATTGCAAACACGACTCGAAAAAATGCTGACCGCAATTCGATCAAATGCCATTGGTATCGTCGATGGCTTTGACATCCGAGATGAAATATTGAGTTCAGCTCTTGGCGCCTACGATGGTAACGTTTATCAACGGCTTTATAATGAAGCTGTAAAGAGTCCCCTCAATCAAGACAGTGTTAATCAATCTTATCATAAATATTTAAAACCTTTCATAAAAAGTAATTTGTAATATACAACTATAATTATAATAAATAATGAAAAAACCAGTATAAATAATTATAATTGTGATATAGATAATACAATTTGAATAAATTGAATAATTGGAACAATTCACTAATAAAAATAAAATAAAAATGTCATAATTGAAATGAAATAAAATTAATTGGAATTAGTAAATACTTTTTCATTTTTTAATTTCTAGTTTTTTACATCAATATATATTTATGAGAAAACCATTTATATTTAACATATTTTTATTTATAGATTATAAACTTTTGTACATCTAAAATAATCACTTAAGATTTGTATCATCTATAAATAAGCACATATTTTCTTAATTTCAATTATAATTATTCTAAGAATAATGATTATTTAAAAACACTATAAATAATAATAAAAAAAATTACAAGGAATATGATATTAATTTTATCATATTATGTATCATATTCATTTTACAGTTTCTTTTTATTTATTGACTTGTATTTGGTGCTTATATGAGAACTTAATTAATTTTTTGAGGTTTAAATATAAATATAATGTTTATTATTGAGATTACAGTCTGTCTGGGAAAGAGCATGAGTATTTTTAAATAAAATGAACTCTTTTCTTTTATTTAAGATGTGGAAGCCTCCATATTTTTTAAAGACACCTTCTCTCAATCGGCATTTGAAGACAATAATCTGCTGCACACCTACAATCTGATCTTTTTTAAAAGCTTGTCGCCATTCCGCCTCTATTTCTTTTATTTATTATTTCGTATCGGTTACATTTTTCTAAATTTTCTTATCTTTTAAATTAAGTTAGTGTACAGTTTCATACTTTTAAAATGCAGTATTTTCTCCTAGCCTAGTTTCCATTACCTGAGCAAGTAAATTTTTGAAACTGTTCTTAATTTGCCTTCGAGTATTTGTTTCAACTAAAAAGGCAACATATTTGGGATGCGTACTTATATAAGTCGACTAACCGTCCTTGCCTTTTTTCGACGGCAAATACGCCTTTGAAACGGTGGACTTTAATCATCGAAAATGTAAAATTCTGAAACTATGACAGATGCAGCTTCTGCATATAAAAAATATATTTTACTGTTGTATTACACTATTAATTCCTTTTACATCCCTTGAATATTTCATGTTACAAATTTTTTTTATATCTCTATTATAGAAACCATTGCGATTGATGATGCTAATGTGTACCATTTTTATAAATTTTATTTTAACTAACAATATAAATAAAAATATTTTGCATCGATTAATTGTAATATTATCATAAATTTTATAAAACATATTGTATCCTATTTTAGATAATTTTTATATTTAATAGATTAATAGAATATAATATATTATAATAGATTATAATAGATTACAATACATTTAATAGAATATATTCAATTCGACGCAAACCGTATCTGAAGTAATTAAAGTGAATTGTTCGGTTAAGGTATACTAAGTCTACCAGTTTATAAGCTTTATAAATCAAAACACTGAAATAATATATAAAATTCCCATTAACTTTCATTAATATTATATTTAAATAGATTGTATTTTTTATAAATATAATGTCTTCAAAAACTTTTTTTTTAAATAATTAATTATTAATTGTTAATTAAATTTTAATCAAGTGTACTACATATTTTTTAAACTTTATCAATATTTGTAATAAACATATGTTTGGTATTTTGATGCCACTGATAAAAGAAACAATTGCAGTTATTGAAAAGAACGGTGGAATAATAACTAACAATCAGAAGGAATATGAATAGTAACAGAAACTGATAATTACAGTTTCTACTGAAATCTAACTGTAAACAGTACCAGTATTAGAAATTTGAGAGGTTTTTAAAGATAGATGCTATTGACGCAGGTCTAAATATTATTATTTATTTTTTATTAATAACTCTCTCTCTCTTGTCAATCCATAATTCTCTCATTTTTTTATCATAAATAATAAAAATATATCATTTTTATTATACATTTATATAATAAAATTGTACACATTCGGACTACTGTAGATGAACCTCTCTTTTTTTTTCATGAATAAAAAATTGTATCATGTAAATGCTAGGATATTCAAAACGGTACGAAGTATAAATATTTATTTTTTAATATTAATTTCTTTTACTTATAATATATATTAATTATATTCCATTATTTTACAAAAATAAGATCAATAATAAAAATTACACTTACAACTTCATACATAATTGTCATACTTTATTTCACTCTTTCTAATATAACTTATAATTGCGGGATTATTTTTTTAAAACATTCCATAATAAATAATTTTTTACATAAGAAATAAAATATGTCCAATAAATTATAATCCATATTACATCCAAGCCGTATCACTTTTCTTAATATTTTACATTTAGCCTAAAAATTCCTAAAGATATTAAAATGAAATAAATTTAGTGTATATTTATTTGTTACATTAATTTTTTATACGATACGTCTCTAAAATAAATATTTTAATTGTCCTTTATAGTCTTATAAATGTATAGTAATGAAGATCTTTGATTTTTTGTAAATTATCCAATAATATGCTTGCAAGACTACACATTATTTATTTTCTATATATTATAAGTAAATTGATACAATGTCGCAGTTAATAAAATTTTTGGATATTTTAAATATAAAAATATAAAAGTATAATTATAATATTTTTAAAAGCTATATTATTTGCCCTTTACAGTTAAATATTTATCTAATTATCTTAAAAAAAATACACTATGCAAAGGCAATAAAGGATACTGCCAAAAAACTATTTTACATTTGGCTGTAACTATTTTTATATAATTTGTTTAACATGAATATTGTACAAAATAAAAAGTCAAATGTTATAGGTGTAATTTTTTTTTTTTTATTATATAATATTGCTTTATATAACATTTGACTTTAAAATATGATTTCTTATTTCATAACATATTTATTACATAATTGTATTTAAAATTTAAAAATATAAAAAATTTTAACTACGTAAATAGAAAAAGAACAAATTTAATAATAACAATTAATATATAATTAATTATAGATGTAATAATTTTTTTTTATATAAAATTATTTTATATACATTTATAAGTACATTCTGAATTATAACTTAACAATAAGCCAATTACAAATTATTATAGCTTAATTATTTGTGGCTTGTAATTGTACAATACAAATTATTGTAGCTTAAAAATGTGTAAAAAATTCTAACATAAACATCTAAATATTATTTCAATCATATAGGAACGATTGTTTTAATTTAAGTAAATTTAAAACCAATAATTTGTTTATGAATTTATTTTTTTTAAAGAAGATGAGATAAATAATATCGATAAACTTAAAAAAATTTTTAATTTAGAAATGGAAGAGATAAATGTTATTGATGAAATATAAAATCAACATTAATTGAAAAAAATTAAATGAAGTTAAATATTGAGTTTAATAAAATTTGATAGTTAATTAAAACATGAATAAATTAAAATAATATTTAAAAAATAAATATCAAATTGTTCCAAACAGATATTAAATACATATATTATTAAAAAGAGCAAATACATTGGAAAATTTTATGAAATATATATCTTTAACGATGCATTAATACGATATACAATTGAAGAAATTAAGGGTGTTATGACAAATAAAACTATTTTATGCACAGCAAGCATTATACATAAAATTAACAAAAAATTATTTACTATACGAAGTAATTAAAGGAAACAAAAAACTAGAAAAAAGAGAGGTATGTCAAGTGAGTTAAAAATAAAAATTTAAATAAGGAAAATGAAAAAAGATTGTAGTAATTTGCATAACATCGAAAAAGTATAAGTATATTATAAAAATATAATAATTAGGGATATATCTCATTCAAAAATTCGGAATGAAATGAAATTAATAATATAATATAACATATATATAATAATATATATATAATATATATATAATATAATAAAATAATATAATATAATAATAAATCTCATATATAACAAGTGAAAAATTAGAAACAGATTTTTTATCTGATTTTAGTTTAATTTCATATTATTTTATAAAACAATCGGATTAAGAAAATTAAGCAAAAGTATATTTTTTTATATATTCAACATATATACTAAATATTATATATTTAATTTATTTTTTATATAGCAGACGATAAATTAATTAAATGTAATTACTTTACTTGGAGCTCAAGTTTTAAACACTGTAGAACTATATACAAGACGATTGTTTAAAACAAAAAATTTATTAAATATGTAAAGAAGATATTTAATTTACCAGAAATTTTTATGATGTTTTTTATAAAGAAATTATTCCACAATATACTCGTATTAATACTGAATTAGAAGAACAATTTATTTTTTTAACCATTAAAAGTTTGATTAAAAAATTAACGACAATTATTACATATAAATATATAGATAGAACATAAACATACTTAAATAAATAATGAATAGAAATAAAAAAAAAATTCACGTATATAAATATTTAGAATTATTAATATTTATAATACAGATGAATTAAATTGAAAAAAATCAATATATAACAAGGAAAAAAGCAAATTATAAAAATGCAAGTAGAAAATTATATACCATTTAACAAAAAAAAATAATCACAAAATTTTGAGGATCAGATAAAATTATAAAAGTACTGTAAAATAAGGAATATGTAGTGGGTAAAATTGGAGACCATGAAAGACAAGTAGTATAAACATCATCTTATTATATGAAACTTTAGATGGTATATCAGGTACAAAATCAAATAAAGATAATAATTATTAATAAAAAATAAATGAATAAATAAATAAAAGTAAAAAATATTTCATAACAGATATTTTTTCAGAATGGTCGAATTTATTACCCTAAAATTACTTACAATGTTAATCATAAAAAGATGTAAGATTCTTTAGTTCTAAAATTATTTAGTTACTATATTATATTAAACGTAAACTAAATTTCACGTAATTTTTTAGTATATGTATAAATGTATATATAAATAATTTACTATAATTTAATTGCTTCATTATAACATGAAATTTGGATGTCAGCTTCAACTGATGCACAAATCATTCTTTCTATAGTATAAGTAAGAGTAAAGATATTTCGAGTATTTCATTGAGTGCGTACAAGTCGCGATAAGAGACTCCAATTAAATGCTGCGCTATCATTCGCAGGCTCTCGATAGTTAATTGATTCTTACCCTGCTATGAGATGAGGATTTGTGCATATAATACTTATGCTGATATTCTACGTTTTTTTATTAGCAGCGACCCATAAATCACATCCCTAATACGTTAATTTTTCATAATACATTACATTAGTGTAAGCTATTAATGTGTTTATCTCATAATGAGAACACTCCTAGCTTGTGAGATAAATATTTGAGATTATAAACTTCATTGCCCGATAGCCCATCAGAACGGATTACTTATTACAGAAATATATACAATCAAACCAATTTAAAATTTTAATACAATTAATTTTAATATTTGTTGAAAATGTTATATACTAAAAAATTTAAATAATTATTTTATTATGTTGTTAGCTCTCGGTTGTTCAATGAAATTTTTTTAACACAAATTTTATTAATATAAAAATTGTATAACATAGGGAGTATTATAATTATACATATTTTTTATATAAATTTATTAATTTTTTAAATTAAATCATGTATTTTATTATTTAAAACATAGTTCATGTTATATTATTTATTTCAAAATGTTAATTCATATATTAATTCAAATAATATTCTTATATTTATATATTAAATAAAAGTAAACAGTAACTAACATTTTTTTGTAATGCTTAGGTTAAGAACAAAAAAAGGAAAACTCAAAACAAATTAATTTGTTTTTCATTTCTTCTATCATTTATCTTATATTCTTTTACAATACAATTTTATTTACAGAGTAAGATCGATGAAATAACATTTTTAATTAATTAAATTTTAATTAATAACGTATTTTATTTGCGTTTAACAAGAATTCTTCGACAAACAACTGTTTTTATAATATTGTTATAAATTATTTTATTAAATAATTTCTTTATAATTCATAAAAAACTATATTAATTTATTCAATAAAAAATCTTGTAATTATATTATCAAAAAATCTATTATTAAATCAATAATTATTGTACTGATATTTCTATTATATTATAATAAAATATTCATTTAAGCTGGAAAACTAGTACAAGTAGAAACGGGGGATAAATCTTTTTCAATAGTAAATTTTCTAATATTTTAAAATTAAAATAGAAGAGCTATTTAACTAAAGTGCATATAAAGTATAATATAATATTACATATTTATCTAATTAAAAAATTGATTTACGTACTAAAATTTATAATATTAAATGATAACTATGTTACTTGTACTGAAAAAAAACTTACTGTAAATCAATAATTTAATTAATTCACTAATTATTTAGTTAATTTCAATAATTTAAGTAAAGTATAACATAACATAAATTTTGCATGCAATTAGTTTATGAAATTATAATCATGCATAAAATTAAGTAATTTAAATTTTATCTGAAACAATTACAATTGCTTAAAAATTTTATTTTTTATTTCAAGAAATATATAAATTATTAGGTGCGCAACTTTACTTCCGTCGATTTTTTTTCAAAATTTGAGGCTTTATTCTTCAAAATTAATTACTTAAAATCGATACCAATTCTCCGTGATGGTTTCACTCGGTTTCAAAAGATCATAATACACCACACCGATCTGGTCTTACCAAATGCAGAGCATAACTTTAGTACCGTGAATATTCGGCCTAGACGTTGATGTGAAGCCATGTTCGAGTATTCCTCAAGATGTTCTGCGGTTGGGATTATCGTAGTGAATCAATTTTTCATGGCTACAATGCGATACGAAAATCCCTCCTGATTCTGTCTTTAAAGTAGTTGTTCATAAGAAAAAAATCACCGTTCAACATCTCTTGGCTTCAATTCGTATGGAACCCAATTTCTTTGCTTGTGAATCATTCCCATGACTTTAAGGCGTTTCGAAATTGTTTATTGAGTGACTCACAATGATTCTGCTAATTTTTTTTGCGTTTGACACGAGTCTTCAACAAGTAAATCTTCCAGTTTGGAGCTTTTGAAAATTTCTTCTTTTCCACCGCCTCTTCCTCGACATCAAAATCCGTTCTTAAAGCGTTAAAGCCACTCATGACACGTTTTTTCAGTAAGAGTAATCTCATCGTAAGCACTTGAGAGCATTTGATAAGCGTCAGCCGCAGTTTTCTTGATAATGAAAGTAGAAAGTCAACTTCCCGCAAATGTCGAGAATTTGGCTCGAAAACTGATATCTTCGATCGAGAGAATACACTTTTGATGTAAACACAAATTCACTAATGTGATGCTGTTATGTTGACAGATATCTGACCTTGCTGTATGAAATTTTTGCCAATTTCAACTGACAGTCACCGTTGCAGCCAGCTATGGAAAAACGGAGGAAAGAAAGTAGCGTGCCTAATATTTATGTATCAATCAAAATTTTCTTTAATGAAATATTTGATGTAATAAGACTAATATTTTGATTTAATAAAACTTTATTTATTACGAGACGTTTTTTTAATTATAGAATTATATTTTATTTGAAAAATGATTGGAAAATCGTTTCATATACAATTATAAATAAAATTTGTTATCGGTTTGTTTCGAATTTAATCATAAGTGCATATATGTTGATAAATATTTACACATATATGAAATATATATATACTTACGTACTATTTTGTAATGAAAAAAGCATTAGAATAATGACGGTCCACGGATACTTATATTTATAAAAATTAAAATCTGTGTGTGTGTATGAGTGTGTATTCATAACTAATATAATTATAAAAAAAGATTAAGAATAGTTTTTTAAACATAAATTTAAAAAGAAAAATGTATAGACCTTTTTCATTCATTCATTTAACATTTTCACCTTAAACTTCCCAAATTATGTCTTTTTTATTAAGTCAACATTCTTATTCAAATAAGTGCAATTCGCTTTATATATAAATTTTCTTAATTTATATATGTATTTTTTGTTTTATACTTTTTTAAAATTTTTTAAATTTATCTACAGTGAATGAGAAAATATTGATAACTTATTCTCATCACACAATTATTTAAATACAATTGTTATAAATAAATGTGTAATTAATAATAAAGTATATCGTCATGAAAAATTTGTCACGTTAATCTATTCTAAAACTTCTTTTTTGTTTAATGTTCAAAATACTGATTTAATTTTAATATAAAAGGGATATCAAATTTAAAAGAATAATATAGTAAATACTATCGAAAGAAAAATGTATCTCTAAATTCTTTTCTTCAAATTTCAAATTATTTTTTATAATTCCAAAACATGTATAGAAATCAAATGAAGATACAGTAGTAAATAACACCCTGCATGGCTTATGGCTAGAAATTAAATTAATGTACACAGTATAAACAAAGTTTATAATTCTTTCACATAATTCAAATGTAAACATTTTTAAGCTACTTCAGGATGATTTTATATTTAACAATGATACAATTACATATTTTAAATAATTACTAATAATTTATAAAAGGCTAATTTAAAAGCTTTTTAAATAATAAAATAGTACACTATATGTTTAATTACATACTTGACAGTAAAAAGAACACTTAATTAAAACATATACATTAATCAATATTTGATGAGACTTATAATTTTTTTTTTTTCGTATATAACCCAATTCTTTATGGTTAGCAAATATGAAATAATAAAATATATTCATACATTTTTCAATATTATTAAATATCAATAGAAATTTTATGGTGACTAATCCTTCTCTCAATTCAACAATAATAAAATATTATCTTATTACTGAAACAAGACTGAAAAAAAAATAGAAATTGAGAATATTTAAAAAACATTGTTTTTAGCAATATAAATAACTGAAAAATCATAATTATAGAAAAATGAATTACGTTGTGTGTTATTAAAAATTAAAAAATACATTAATAAAACAGTTAGAAAATTAATAATTTATATATAAATGCATACAAATAGATATAAAGTATGTATTATAAAAAATATTATGCCTAATTGCTCGCTTTTTAAGGCAATTAAATAGTTTTATAGACTGAATTTAAATGATGGTAACTTATAAACATGTAACAATATTATACATCTAATTCTGTAACATTCCCAAAATAATAGAAGGGCATTACAATATTAAAGAATTGCAGAAATATATAAAAAAAAATTGAGTAAAATTATTTTAATATCAATTTCTATTAGTTTTTCAAGAACATGTTTAAATAATTATCAATAATTGATTTTTTAAGAAATAATTTGAAAATCTGCTTTAATTTAATTAGTATCAAAGTTAAAAGAAATCTAGTATAATAAATTTTTTTTATTAGGTAAATCTTAATAAAATCTAAAACGACTGTTCGTGTTACACTGAATTTGCAAATATGAATGAGTGAAAAATTTTAAATTATTTATAATTTAAAAATTATGAAAACTTTACTTCACTTAAATCCATTAAATAGAATATTATACGATTATATCGATATCGAATGAAATAGATTAAAAAAATTAATAAAAATTTATTCAGATTCGGGATTTAAAAAAATTGTCTCTAATAAACAAATATTTTCAATTTTTCTGTAAAGCTATACGGATTATTTATAACTTTTCCTTTTGCTTGCAGCTGATAACTCAAAACTTTATAATTACATATCAGTATATAATTAACTTGTGCATATATAGAGATTAAAACACGTGTATACTAATCACGTGTTTTTAAATAATTTGGATTGACATAAGATGCATTATTTTATACATCTATTTTATTGATCATATTCATAAGAGATATGAACAAATTAGTTTCAAATAACTTTTTGTCTTATTATAATTAATTCTTTTAAAAAATCATTAAAAATTTAACTAGATACATTTCGAAATCTTCGTAAAAATAAAAAAAGTATTAAAGGAAATAGTTAAAAATAAACGGAACACGCTATAGCTGACAATCATGAAAATTAGTGAATTTAATAGTAAATACTTATATTGATGATTAGGAACAGGTGTCAGCAAGCAAGTACGCAAATTATAAAATACATATAGTTAATTTGATACTGAGAGGAACACTTAAATGTTAGAGGAAGCTATCTTAGTTTCTATTATATGTAATATATAAATACGTATGTACTTCTTTATGCATGCATGTACGTACGAACGTATGTATGTGTTCTGTCTGTATGTATGTATGTTTGAATGTATGTATGAATATATGTATATCTATATATAAGAAAATTACGTATTATTTCATACAAAAAAGTAATTATTTTAAATAAGTATTTTCGTAAAAAATACGATAGACAATTTAATATTGTTGTGCAGACACTCAATGATGCGAGAGCTGCTCTAAACAAACGATAGTCTTAAAAGATATTAGCTTTGCACTTTTATTATTCATTGTAGGCAAGAAAGAGAGTCAGATCGTCGAGGGATTAATGTACATCCTTTTTTTGTTTTGATAATGAAAATGGCAAAAATGGAGCGGGAGAAAATAAAATAAAGAGATCGACAGACACTTGATTTTCAAATCGCTTTTACCAGTGCCGTTGCTCTTATATTAATATCCTAGAAAATCTAAATTAAATGGCTTCTGTTTGTTCAAGCATAAAACTCGCGATTGTGTTGCGGTATCCCAGGTTTCGGGTAAGTATTTGTGGCCGGCGACCTGCGCGGCTCATCGAGGGCATAAGATCCCTCATCCTTTTTACGCATTCTGTACACGATGAACATTACTACAAGAATGGCACATAATAAACCAACAACTGCACCTCCAATTACAGCTGAAACAAAATAAAACTCATTTTTATTTTAGTGTCTTATTAGTATGTTACTTAGTATTCTATTGACAATAACTTTATATATTTTATGATACAATTTTAATTATAGATATTTAGAAAATTTATATTTAAAAAATATAATTTAATTTTATATAATAAAATTTTAAATTTTTAAAAAACTTGAAAGTTATAGAATAAATAATAAAATTAGAAATAATTTCGGATACATTTAATAACAACTTTAAAATAAACATTACATTTATAAGAATTTTAAGTTTTAAAATTAGAAATGTAGTAGTTAAAATTAAATGACAAAAGACAATTAGAATTTAGAAATAATATATTTTGAAAAATAAGGTAATGAATTAAAATATTTAATATATTTTTCAAATAATAGTTATTTAACAAAGTAACGTACGTATATTTTAATTTTAATTTATCTATAACTTGGAATAGTCATAGATAATAATTTTTTTAAATACATGTTTATATGTTTCAAAAAAATAAAAAAATTTTATCATTTATTATTTTTTTTATGTTAATTCAGAAAAACTTGATTTAAAATTTGAGAATAAATGATTCCATTAATATACAATTGTTTAAAAAATTTTAATAGTACAGTTCCTATTTGATATTTTAACAATTAATATTGAATTTGATTTCCCTTCATTATATGATTCCATTATAATCCATTATATCATTTAATTCAATTATTCCATTATAATCAAATTAATAAAACAAATATCTACTATGATAAAAAGTGATTAGACTTATAGATTTAAAAGGTGAAATGAATATAATAAGCGAATAACTGAGAACAGCTATAATAGCAAGATAAACACTTATTCACATAGAAAAAATAAAACATGAAATTAACATAATTCTTATTTTATAAATAACCATTACTTTATTTCATTTTAACAACATTTCTCTATTTCTTTTCAACTCAATCGGAATTTGTATTACGTTAATTTTTCTATACAAAAATACACTGAAACATTATTAAAAATCACCAAGTTAAACATTATTTTATACTTATAATAGAAATTAAAATAATTATTTGATTATTAAATAAGTATACAATTCATTATAATAAAACAATAATAAACTTGAATAGTTTATTATTATTTTGAAGTGAAATTAACTTTTAAAAGCGTAAAAAAATTTTATACATGAAAAATTATTTAATAAGAAAATGCAAGTTTTTGTAAATTAAAATACCTATACGTAGAAAAATACGTATTTAAGATTGTATAAAATAGAACTTTTGTAGCTTTCAATAATTAACAATTAATTTTTTTTTTCACCAATTGATTTATAAGAAATTACATTTAATGCTATATTGAAAATATTCATTATCTGTATTTTGGTGGCAGACAGTATATATAAACATTTATTTTATTATTTATCATTGTATTTATAACGTATTTGCATACATGAATTTGTATAATATTATTATTTCCATATTGGTCACTGTTACGGATAAAATATTTTTATTCCGTTCGCACGAGGGGTGCGCTAAAATTCCCGAGTATCAGCGGAAAAGAAAAAAAAATGATTATCGACACAAGGAAGATTAAGTAGCAGCTCAACCGATCTAAGACCCTTGACCTTCCGGAAAGCACGCCGTTCGAAATGCGTGTTTTCCGATGGGTAAAAGGTAAGTACAGAACGCTGAATTGTAGACTTCCGCGTCTTAAAAGATGTTGTTTCCTGTTTGGAAATAAAAGAGAAATGATCGAAATGTCAACAAGAAACAAGAAAAAGTATATATACAAATAAAAGGGAATTTTAAAATTAGACTTAAGTATATTTATAACATAAAATTGTATCAAGGCGATCGCTAAATTCGTATAATTATACTTCAGCGTAATTTATAATTAAGTGTATTATAATGTAAAATTTATATTTCGTGATAAACGCTAATTCGATAATTCGATAAATTAGTATGTCTTTACCTGGAATGGACGCGAGCTCGAGATATAGCTCGGGTACGCGTACCTTCTGCGAAAATATTGACGCTATGTAAGAGAGGTAATCCCTTTCTCCTCGTTAATCAACCAATAAAAAAAAATATCAACCACAATGAAATAAATACCAAAGGAAGAAAAAATTGAAAAGAAGGTTAGAGAAAAAGGCGACACTACGTTTTCGAACTTCGAGCGAAACACTACTTACGACACCTTGGCAAAATATAAACCATTGGAAAAGAATATCAAAATTTTAATTTTCACCTTGATATCCTAATCAATTACTTTAAAATTAGTTTATGATTATGAAACGTTATCAAGAAAGCATAGTAACGAATTTGTAATAACACACTGCGGGAAAACTAAAAAATAAGGAAAACGCTCTAAAGAATTGAGTAGATTAATATATAATTTTATGGATTAGTATCGCCTTATTAGATGTTAAATTAACATAAAGCATCATTTGAAGTAGTGAGTCTACTTCACTTTACTTTATAATGTAATTTCAATTACTATTGGCATAAAACATTAGATAAATATTGTTTTCTATATCAGTTTAGTCATTACTAAAAAAATCATATTTAATTATAATAATAAAAAAAAAATAACACATAATATTCCTACTTCTATGCATTTATTCATCTATTTTTTTCGTAAAAATAAGATTACACATTGATTTAGAATATTTAATATTTTACACTTTATAAAATATTGAAATAAAACTATTAAAATTATTAAAATGATTTTATTATATATTTGAAGTTGATCTGGATTATTTACAAAATTTACAAAAAATACCTAATGACTTACAAATTTTTTTCTATTTGATAAGACTTAAAATTATTTTTAAATGCTTCATATAGAAAGTACATACCAGCTAATACACCAGGTTGAGCGAAGAAGGAACTTGCTCTATCTTCGTGTTTTGGATTCATGATATATACTTCATGTGTGTCTTCAATAATTTCATCATGTTCTACTTCACTGTCTAAATGTTCGTCTACATTAACTCCAGAGTCTGGTCGATTAACTGCATCCACACTTGTCTGCAATTACATTTTAAAAATCTATTTAAAATTTTTAATAAATTAAATTTATATAGGATTTTAATCCTATAATTTTTATATTAAATGATATTGAACACATATAAGATTTGGTGTATACAACATTCAACGCATTCATAAAAAAATAAGACCTGCCATATATATCCATATATAGAAAATTGTATTTCAATAAATATGAAAGAATGTTTATACGGATATTATATTTATACAGCATTCTCTTCCGTGAATTAAACTTGTGTTTAAAGATTTGTTCATTTAAAAATAATTTTGTTTGGTTTATCTCAATTCTAAATCGAATAAAATTTAAAAATTAAATATTTAAGATACGAAATACTTCAATTAAATTATTATCTACATATTTGAAATCAATGGTTTAAGAAATATTTAAATAAAATGATTTCGCTTTCATATCATTTTATTTAAATAATATTGGATTTATTATTATGACAATCAAGAAATACGAAAAACTGAATTTTTATAATAAATACAATATTGTTAATGATAAATGCATGTTTTCTTAAAAATTCTATAATAATAGACAATAAGCATCGATGAAACCAAGTTTAAAATCTTATATCATTTAATCAAGATATAATATTTATTAAAACTAAAAAAAAAATCTTTCAATCTGCACATTGATTTTCGTTAGGATTATAAAAAATGAATTAGAAAAACCTAATAGAAGCATGTAAAATACATTTATTGAATAAAACGAAAATTAGTACGAAAATGAAAAATAAAAAAAACAATATTGTATATCTATATATGGATGTTTAAAAATATTAAAGACTTTAGATACTAAAAGGTGTAGGATTTAAATTAATTTAATTATAAGTAGAAAAGTATTATAAACATTAGCTAATTATATAATACCACGTACATATAAAATATTTGTAATATGGGTAGCTCTTATAAAAATAATTACTTCTATGGGGTATCAACAACGAACATAGAAACAATATTAAACATAGTATTGAGATCAATAAAGATTAATTGGCTTATCCAATAACTGACAATTATATAAAGAAGACTAAATAGTTTTAGTAGTAGAGGAAGTTTTAGTAGCTTATTTTAATTATTAAACCAATTTTAAGATCTGTTAGAAATAAAACAAACTATAATTTAGCGAGGAAAACACAAACTTGAAAAATTCTGACTATATATGCTAGGCGTAACATACTCTAACGTATTAATAATACTTATTTTAATAATAATGCATTGGTGAAAACTTAAATTTTTTGAGATTTTAAATTTATACTATATTTCTATTTATAATTGTATATATTTTTAATTTATATTATATTTTCATATAATATTACAGTACCTTACATAAAAATTTATTTATTGTTGTATTCTTATAAGCTTTAAACATACTTAATAAGGAATTTAGCGAGCAAGGAATAATGCTATAAGCATTATACTTCCATTTAGCAAAAGAGTATTAAATCTTGAACTGTAACTAATGAAATTATTCCATAGGTACACTATTATTCCCTACTATTTCGAATCATGTTTCTTTTATTTCCACTCTTATACATCTTACATACTCTTCAACTTGTTATTTCCCTTGCGAAATATATATAAACAATACAAATGTAATCGCCAAGTAATCAATATAATTCTTTTATTTGAATTATTTAACAGAACCCAAATACCGCTTGCATCTTGTAATTCTTTACAATTTTTTTTATTTTTATCTACGAAAACTTGCATCTAAATAATTTCGTTTGCATCGTATATATTTATTTTCTAATAACTGAGCAAACAAAAATTTGAAAAATATAACAATGCAACTGTCTAAACATGCAGGTCATCGGGTTTGAAAATTTTCATTTAAGTTATGTTTTGAAAATATTGAATAATAAATTATTTATTTACTAATATGAAATTCTTTATCTAATAATTTAAATTTATTTTAATTATAAAAATTTTTTATTTGTGCTAAGCATAGATTGGATGGACAGTTTTATATACATAAGTATATTAATAAGCTTTAGTTAATAATTTTTAATTAATATTATTAATTAAATTATTAAAAATCGAATATTCTAAAATACTTTTATTATTGTTCAGCAATTCTAATTATTATATATTTATTGATTGTAGTGATCAATTTTAACTAATTTTATTTAATATAATATATTAAACAATAATTTTTATTAGCTATCTAAAATTATTTTTAATAAATTTGATAGCTTTAATAAATTTAATTTTACTTATCAGTAATGAAATACACACCATTATATTATAATTATTATTTTATTAATATATTGATTAGTATTTTAATATAATTATTTTAAACATTTTCATATAAATCATTTGTCAAATAAAATTTCTTTAAAATTGATTAATCTTTTTTATATAACATGAATAAATTAAAAAAAATTAATAAATATAAAAGACTATAAAAATAAATTTATTTTACCTTTTTATTTTTGTATATTGTTTCTTCAACAACTTTGGGTTCGATTGGTTTAGTTGCAACTGGTTCAATTTTGTTATGATTGCTAAATTCTATAAAAAATAAACATCACAATTAATACGTCTTTGAATTTAAAAATTTGTAAAGAAAAGCATTTTTATAAATAAGTGAAACTATTAAAATTATTTACTCAAAAATTTGTATGTAAATATTGGGTTTAGATTTTTATAATTATTATTTATTCTTCATTCTTATAAATGTAATTTCGAAATAATTTAGAAATAATATTCTCTCTTCAAAAATAAAAAAAATATAGATCTGCAAGCCAATAAAAGCAATATAGCCTACGTAGTATTCATTGGTATAAAATTTAAAATGATTAATATTACGTTTACAAACATCTATTAAGTATTAATAGTTTTGTTACTTCTAATTAAAATAATCTTTCAATATTGTAATTCTGTTAAAATTTGAAAGCATCCTTCACAACTTCATTAAATGATTAAAATGTTTTACATTAAATTAAACTAAATTTTAAAATGAAATTATATTTATTGATTTTATTTTATAATTATATACCTAACTAATATAATCAACTTAAATTATTATTACCGTCGTCACCGTCCTCATCATCAGGACCAAGGCCACTACCAGATGCTTCGAGATCATCACGAACTTCACCACCTCCACGACCTGAACCTTCGAGTCCATCTTGGTCGTCAAGATAAATATCGTCACCAAATGAATTATACGTTGTACTTCCAGTAAATTTTTCCTTTAGGTGTTGATCCTTACTCTGAAAATCGTAAATATATTAGTTTTATTATTTATAATAGAAAAATTATTATAGCGACAATCTGAATTGTTTATTTTAATAAATCAATCAAGATCATTTTTAAAAATATATGACTATTTTATTTATTTAATTAGTAAAATTACCATCAAGACCTTTTAAGATCTTATTAAGCTGAAATTATTACTTAGTTTTAAATAAGCTTGCTAAGTTTTCATCGAGACGAGAAATTAAAACAGGGCTTTGATTTCAGTCATTTTAAACAACCTAATCATTAAAAAATTTATGAAGGTCAAAAGTTCATCAGCAACTGTTTGAAAATTAGTCGAAGGGATCGAAAATACAGATATCGTAAATCACACATGATAATTCTTAATTAATTGTCTATCTAGTAAGTTTTCTGATAAATTTAAAATTACAAATGTTCTCACGCTCAAAAATTCTCCGTATTTACTAAATCTATTTCATTCTGATTTCTAATGTATTGAAAACTAACTATTGAAAATAAACCTAAATACATTTAAGAGCAGTAAATAATATTATTCACAATATACATTATTGTAATAAGTTATCATTGTTTAAAAAATGTTACAACTTTAATGATCGTATTATGACCGAAAACTATGCGCACTTCGTAATTATTTAAATTAAAAATTACTTTTATATTAAATGATTGTTTATATTCATATATATGTATATTATATTTTTATAACATATAAAAAAAACATAAAAGTAAAAAAATTAACCTATTATTTTAAATTTGTATAAACCAAAACTGAAAATAACTAAAATTCAATTAACATCATTTCAAAACTAAAAAAAAACAAATTAATTATACATAACCTTTTATTATATGAATTATACATAACCTTTACAACGCGATCATTTAAAAATCGTTGTTCATTTGTATTATTAAATAGGCGTTAAGAGTGTATTTCTTGATTTCATGAAAGAAATTTATAATAATCTTTTTAAATAATGACCGTACTTTAAGGTTTTTTAAAAAAGCTCTTATTCTTCAAAATATAGTCGCACTTTACCATAAAAATTACGACATGCTCATGAATGCATGTAGGTGACTGGAGAGTCATTTACTCATTTCAATAAATTGAACAAGATTTTCTCTCTAAAAAATATTCTATAGGACCCATGTATTGCAATTCGACGATATGCCTAAAAAAATTTATAATAATTGAAGTTGTGCTGATAAAACTAATTATTGATATCATCAATTATTGATATCTTCTACATGTACATCTAGTGCATGAAGGAGACATACATGCAGAAGGTATATACTACTTAACAATGATTAAGAATTGATGACATCAAGAATTGCTAGTTATCCTAAACGCTCAAGAGCCCAATAATTCATCATGTGTGCTGTAGCTAACCTTCATCTGTTTTTTTAGGTTCAAATATTGAGAATTACAAGACTTTTAAAACTTCAAAATACCAATTTATTTCAATATATTTTTAATTTTTTCTAAAGCTTAATAGAATAAATATTATTTTGCTAAAAATCTTAGAAGTACTATAATATTTACTAATACATCTAAATTAAAGTGTTTAACACAATATTTTTATTTAGTATATATTATGATTAAATGTTTGTCTGATTAATATAGTTTAAATAATATGATTATATAAAACAGTTTGAAGATTTATTATGAAAAACAGTGTATGAACTGTATGCATAATGGTCTTCTAGTTTTTTATTTTATAAGTATTTGATTCATTAAATTAAAATTGAATAAAATCGTTAAAATTTAATATTTTATATAAAAAAATGTATTATTTATTTAGATGTTTAAATAAATTTCATGGTTATATTCAAAATAAAGGTAACATTAATTTTGGCAATATTCATATAGATCTTCAAGTTTAAATTTCAGTTTAATATTATACCAATATAACATTAACAAAAAAATAATGTAAGCAATATTAATGAAACATATTTTTAAGGAAGTTTTAAATATCCTTTATATAAGCACTGCTCATAAATACAAGGATTTACGAAAACGTATGCAATTTTCGTTAAAACGTTATATATTAAATTAAACAAAATTTTATTTATTTTATTTTATAATAAAATTAAATACTTAACCAATATAATTAAGTTTATATAAAAATTCATGTTAATCACTTTTATTTTACAATTTTCTAAGATATATTGTAATATACAAAAACATATTAGGCTTATTGCAGTTCTAATTAGAGCCATTGGAAGATTGTTAGCTTAAGTAAATATTAGTACGATTTAAAAGGTTCTTAAATTTAACTTGCAGTACGTAAGCTTCAGAAAGATATTTTTTTCTGTGCAATATTGTTAAAAATAAAGAAAAATTATTTAGAATATTTTTATCCTTAATAGTTACATATGTACTACTAACAATACATTAAAAATATATGTATGTAGAGACAATAGATATTGTTTTTGCGTTTCATACTATATTAAATTATTCTTAATAGTTACATATGTACTACTAACAATACTTTAAATAAATATGTACGTAGAGACAATAGATATTGTTTTGCGTTTAATACTATATTATAGAATATTCTAATGTTGTATTTATTTGTGATATAATAATAATAATTTGTTTAAAGAAAAGCTTATGGCCAATATACATAGGACCAATTATTGCTAGTTCAAAACTTCAAAACTTTCATCGATGATGATAATAGTATTATTATTATTATTAATAATAATAATAATAATAATAATAATTGTCTCAAAATTTGACAATAAAATAATGTAGTATATTATTATTATAAATAATAAAATATTTTTATGATTATACACTATAGAAATAATATTATTTATAATAGTTCTAAATAATAATTTGATGATTGCAGTTTGTATACAAGTTATTTATTATCTTTGTAAGTAATAAATTCTTATTATAATTTTTTTAGAATAAATTAACTTATGAAAAATAAATATATTTTTAATGATCATAGTACATTTGTTTACTCCATTTATATTAAATCCAAGCAAGCGAATTAGAGAATCAATTCTCGTATATTCTATTAATAATTGTATTGCATTATCAATTTGAAATTTGAAATATATATTTTAGTAAGATTAATAATTGCAAAGACAATCATATTTAATGATTTAAAAGAAACGTATATAAAGTATTTCAAGTTTATTCAATATTCCTAATGAAATTTAATTAAAAATAGCAAGTATATATATTTTTAATATTTATTATTTGCTTGGTTATTGATATTTTAAATTAAACATTTCAGTTCTTAGAAATAATACTTTAAAAATAAATTTGAAATAAATTATGTATCATATAGAGAGAAATTATTCACACAATACAATTGCATTTACAAAAAATTAAATGGTTTCTCTACAAAAAAATCTAGTATGAAATGAATTTGATCGACAATTATTTATAAATATAATGTATTAATAATTGATATTTTAATACCTATAAATAAAAAATAAAAATGTAATATTTAAAACTATACAATAATATTATAAGGATATGCTCCATGGCTTAGTAAGTAATTGTATTGCAAATATTTATTCCTGAATTATTATTACATAATAGTATAGATTTATTTTATTAGATTTTCACTTAGTTTTTTTCAATTAACAAATATATTGCTAAATTAAAATGAATATATATTCTATATTTAATAAGTAAATTAAGAAATAAATTGTTTAAACTCATTTTAATCTTAAATTTCTCTGATAATCTTCATAACAAACTAATCATAATTTAGACAAAAATTAAAATTATTAAATACAAGTTTTCAATCAAAGGATATAATTAAAATAATATGGTTATGTGAATATGTAGAAATGAATAATAACTATACAAATATTACAAACAAAAATGCAGATAGAATATTTATAAATTATGCAAAAATAAAAATAAATAAAATCTATAAAAAAAAATTAACTTTTAAATATTAAATCTAAATAACATAACTTTTTATAATTATAATAACATTTATGACGGTTGTAAAATAAGCAACTTTGTTGTACTAAATAGCTAAATATTTTATTTATATCTAAAAATTAAAACTATAAAGAAGTCTTAAATTAAAGTAATTACAATTAGAAACTAATATTTATATTATACTTGTACTAAATTTATACAGAAAAATACTATGTCATTTAAATTTATCAACATAAATTATTATATAAATATATTAATTAATAAAAAATTTAGTACAAGTAAAAATGTAAATATATAAAACTATTATAAAACTAGTAAAGTAATACAATATAATATATTATTATTTAAAAGAAAGTTTAAGGCTTATAAGTAGAAAAATTATATGCAATATAAAATTAATAATAAAATAAAATATGATTGCCTAAAAGATGATTAAAAAATAAAAAAAAATAATTTTAAAAACTAAAGAATATAAAATTTTAAAGATTGGCTGGAATAGTACAAGAAAAGATCGAACAAAATTAAAAAAAATTGATACAAGATTTCATAAATACTAGACACAGAGGTATAGTAAACCGATAAATTGTTAGTAATATTGGTAATAAGCAATTATACTGAAATTCTATAAATAGTTGAGGTATCGTCTTAATTGTTAGAAACGGAGAGCTGTGATGAAATGACCATAAGAGGAAGAAAAACGAAACGGCGTCAAGCAGTGTTCTATAGAAAAGTAGGACGAGAGGTATAAGCTGAAAACTGTACTGAACGAAGGCAAGATTGAGGGGCGGTAGCAACCAAGATTCCTCAGCCATTGTGAATTCTAGTTAGATATTCCAACCACCAATGTTGCCGCTTATTCGACAAACAAATTTTTGGGTCGCTAGATATTTTCTGCATTTTACCTTTCTTATATTCTTTGTAACGTACATCTTTATTGTCCTTAACATTAATTAATTTATAAGCAATGAGCATTTTTACAAAAATTCGTATATCATTCTACAATTTTTTAAATACTGACTCCTTATATCTATTCTATTTAAAATCGTTTATTATAAATTTATTGATTAATATTTTACTTCAAAGTGATTTCATTTGCAATTATTTAAAAAGCCTTGTTTCTTCAGCTATTAATTCAATCGAACCTGATCTGAAGAAGCAAAAGTATTTCAAATATAAAATCGTATTTAACAATACTAAAACAATTCCAGTCAATATAAATAAATAAAATAAAATATATGGTGTAGAGTTGTTAATACATCAGCTAAAATATTAAGAAAATAATAATTGAGACAATCGTAGTGATTTTAAAAGACTGTGTACGGTAAATAAATAAAATTTTATGTCAATTATGTTTGATTAAATCACCTAATTTTAGGTTAATAATATGTGGTTGATATTTTAACTTATATTCTTAGATTTTAATTAATAAAATAATGATATCAAGATTCGATATAATTTTATTATAGCAGTATTTCTTATCCTTCTGAAGTAATCAGATAATGAGCAGAAATAGTATACATAAGAGTTGATAAATTATATAGTTTTAAATGAAACCTAACCTACTATATCTTATGTAGGTATTTAAAGGCACACAGATGAGAACTTAGAGCAGATAATTGCAATCGTATTTCAAAATGAGAATTTTATTATTTAATCATTTGTTCAAATGTAAAATTACAAAGAAAATGTTAAATATAAAATGGATGAAAGATTCACATCTAATTATAAGACAAAAAAATAAAGACGAAAGAGCAATAAAAGATAAATAATTTAGCTCACCTCGTTCGTAGTGCTACATCTTGCGAAACTGAAAACAAAAGTAACTAAAAAGGCCCAGCAACATATCCGAAGCTGCATTTTGATGAAATCTTGATTACAGTCTTGGTTCAAAACGACACTTCGTTGCTTTCTCTTACTCCGTCTTTCGCTTTTACAAATTCACTCTTAAACGGTTGTCTTCGTTCGGGCCGTCGAGCCCGCTCACAGGAGGGAGCGGTCACGGATGGTAAGCGAAACGCTTTGCTCTCGCACTCGTAACACGCACACACAATCGTGCGCACGTGTACAAACACTCAAAGCTGCACGCACGCACGCAATGTACGCGCGCGCGCGCGTGTACGCACTTTTAACAATGTAATTACCAAATGAAACTTGAAACTAGTTGCATAAATGAACAAATGCGAAAGAATTTAAAATAACATCCTTGTCACAGTGCTTACAAATCGTTATGCAGTATCCCTCTGGCTAAGACAAGACAGGATAATTGTATCAATTCGTTCTCATAAAGAAGATTGAAAATTCTCCTACACAGAGTCGAAAGCTTCTACTCGTGCTGCTCCAAAATATACACACATAAACAGCATATGTCCAAAGCACTAATCAATGCTAGTACATGCCACTCGCATCGTAAGCACTGAATAAAAGAAACATTCTGGCAGCGGAGGGCGCGACATTCGTAAATAACAGTAGCCGCTAGTATAGGCAATGTTTCTATCAAATTTCTTGTAATACTGCATTACGACTATGCCAGATAATATTTAGTACAATCATAAATATGTACTTATAAAGGTAAACTTAAAAAAGTTTAAGTTTTTACATTTCTTTACGATTTTCAATTGTATCCATTATTTTCAATTCGTTATCCTTGGTTGACTTCAAAGAAATTGAAAAATGTTTCGACGACAGCCAATCATGTATATTTTTAATGTATCGAACTAGGATAAAGAAGAGATCTTATTTCATTTTTTTTCTAATGTTCAATTATTAAAAATCGCTAGATAAAATTCTATATTATTTTTAGAGTATATTTATCCAAAAATAACCATTTTATTAGCCTATGGAATTGTTAATACAAATTTATATAAATAATATAGAAATCAACTTTTTTACAAATGTGTATCTGCTTTTAGGTTGATATAACTTAATTTTTAAATAAAATTTTAATTTAGTTGATAAATTATTTGTTTTATAAAATCTTGATATTTTCATTTTTTTATGTAATCAATGCATAGTTTATATATTATAAATGATCTAAAATTATTCATATTATTTTTTCATTAAATTTTGTATTTAATTCCATTGCAATGGTGCTATCTATATTATACTGTAGTATAATATATTTTTTATTATTAAACATAACCATTTTATACTTATTTTTTAGATATTTAAATTTATAGCTTTTGTATAATACTAAGAATGGTTTATATTTAAATGTGTGGAAAGAAATTTCAATCTTTTAATTAAGTGAATTGAGATATTTTATGTAATTTTCAATGCATAAGTTTGATTTAATTTTCTTTTTCTTTCAAGATTAAAATTGCAGAAAAATTTCTTAATATAAATTATAAATTATAGATGTAAATTAACATATATAACTTTCTCATTTTCAAAAATCTTAAAAAAGAAAAGTTCAGATAAAATTTAAAAATAAATGAATTGCTGCTAATAATTAACAGAACTAACAAACTATTATACTTTTTTATATACAATCAGAAAATTAAGAAATTACTATTTATCAATTTTTAAAGAAATTTATAAGTGAACTTTATTATTAAATTATAAACATTGAAAAATAATTTTACATTATTAACAATTACACAAGCAGATGTTATTTAAAAATACATACATCAATACACTATATTTGATTTTTTTATTTTTTATACATTAACAAAGATGTGATCTAATAAAAGAAATTTAAAATTAGTTTACTGTTTGGTCACATCATTGATTCTCTTGTTATGTCGATTAATAGCATCTTGATGTTGCTTAATTTGTTCCTCATGAAATGATATTTCATCTTTTAATTTAGAAATTTGTTCTTTTTGCTAAAAATAATACATGATTTATACTACCTAAATAATATATATTAGAATGAAAATTATAATAGTATAATTACCAAATTATAAAAAAATTGATCCTCATGAACAGCTTCCATTTTACCAAATGATCCACCAGCATTACGGATGCTTCCACCACCACCTCCACCTTTTCCAGCACCAGCTCCCCGTTCACCTGACATTTTGACTTGACTAAGAAATAAATAGAAGAATTACATCTTAAGTTTACTTAATTTTGTACAGCTGAATAAATATAGATTTTTACAATTTTTATATTAAAAATTTGATAAATTATTTTATCACAATAATTAGAATTTAACCAAAAACAAAAAAAAAAAAAGTATAAATGAAGTAAAATTACAAATTTTTATAATTATATAAGTTTTAACCTCATGAAAGTCATATTTCTAGAAAAAAATTGTATTAGTTTCTGCATTTATTCAAATTAATGTAGACAATTTAATTTATAAATATTTCGATTTATATAAATTTTATCAAACTTTGTAGAAAGTATCCAACCTACGATAATGAAATTTTACATGATACGTCGCTTCACCATAGACTACCTGTTCATGTGAGTCTTAAAACAAAATCACTATGATGCAGCTAATGATGGACAAGTTTATGTGATAGCAAACGATCAGATACTCATAGAGACGATTCTCGCCGAAAATAACCGGACCAATTATGAAACAAAACAAATATTACTGATTATAAAACGTAAATATTAACAATCTTCGACACCCTTTAAAATAACCGCCGTACGATTCCTACAGAGAAAACAAACAAAAAAAAATTATAAAAAATATTTTCTAAATTATTATAAGAGCTATGTATTATAAAAACTAATTTCTAAATTAAAATAAGAATTATATTCCTAATCATATATTATAAAAACTAATTTCTAAATTTTTATAAAAATCACAATATAAAAGTAAAATTTGTTTACTATGGCATAGTGCTCCATGAGATAAGAAGAAACAAATTGGTTATTTAATGATACAAAAATTGAAGTTCATTAAACAAAATCTCATCAGAATAACTATTGAAAAAGCAATAAAGACAAAGGCTGCATCACCATGATATAAATGATTATGATTAAAAACGCCGTGAAATTTTAATCGGAAGTCGTGATTTTTAAGATATCTAATAATCAAAAAAATTTTATACCGAAAAAATATTATACGCGAGGTTTTGCAAAAACTCATCAAATTTTTTATGACTCGCTGTAAAAATCAACGATCAGTACTAATTCCCGCTCGCGCAGAAAATGGTAGGATAGCCAAAATACAATAAAAGTAAACATGCAGATTATAAAAAGGGACGAATAATCATCGCCTAATCACTCCATGGTTCGACACTCGAATGCACTGTTACGGCTCTTCAATTTCACTTTGTGTTAACAATTAACTTTTTTGTAAGAAATTTCTGTAACGCATAAATAATTTTATAATTTTAATACAAAATTAATAAACGACTATTTTAACCCACGAGTGACCAGAGTTCTATTTTATTCTTTCCTTCATACCTTCGTATCATTTGGCGCCATCCGCGGCGTGTTTCATGCATTCTCAATGATAAAAAGGAAGACAGAAACAAGAAGAAAAAAAAGAATAACAACGATCAAAATCTCTATATCAAAGAAAAGGTAGATGCCAATTAATTATTTTGAATATTTTAATTAAACTGAATTAATATTATAAACTCAATTTCGTATTTTATAATATTAACTTCATCCCTAGCTATTGAGAGTAAAATCTTAGACTAAAAGGAGCATCACATCTTTTTCTCGGCGAGGAAAAATTATGAATAAGATAGATTAATATAAAATGTATAGACCAACGCCTTAAATTTGGAGGCTTTGTTGAGATAAATACTATTTTTCTTACTTCGGGTGGAAAATAAAGCAAATAACAGCATTTATATATTTAGAAATTTACTTAGATTATTATATAAGTAAGAAATGAAAATCTCTTCTTAAAATTAATTTAATATATGAAGAAATAGTTAAAACCTAACTTTAGTTGCGCTAAAATGTATATTGCGCTAAAAGGTATATTTTCACATGTAATTAAAGCATAAATATAAAGAATTTCTCACGTTATCATTAAAAAAACTTTAATTATTACAAAAGATGTATATAATGACATTATACAATATAATATTACAGTAATAACGGATAAAAGACGTTTTTTAGATTATAGTTATCAGCTAATAGACAATCTATGTAAAGAATATGTTATAAAAATCTTATAAAAATGTATCTATCATATGCATGTGAGATAATCTTTAAAAATATATTTATAATTAGATTTTATTATTTTGTCAATTATTATCCTACGAAAAAATAATAGTATTAATAATACAAAAATTATAAAATTACACATTTGCTAGTTGATGATAATGACATACATGAAATATCTAGAGATAATATATTTGTTTCACAGTAGATGGTGCTACTAACTTTGAAACGAGATAAATGTACACACAATATAGAAAGATATATTACAGTTTTATGTTATATGTATGCTAAATCTTTTTGCATTCTATATAATTACAGTTTTTTTAATTAATTTCAAACATATTTTATAATTTAATGATTTATAATATTTAGCATTTTGAATAAGCACATTGATTTTTTTTTCAAATACTTTTGTAAAATCTATATTTAATTTATAATCATCCATAAGTTATTTTATTTTTATTTTCATATAGTTAAACTAATATTTAAATTAATATTAAGAATTTTATTTAACTAACCAATTGTTTAAAAGTAAATCTCAACTTATTTTTAAGAATCTCCAGACATGATAAAATCACAATAACAATATTTCCAATACAGTACAAATCTTAATACAATTACAATATTAAATCTATTAATTCTAATATATTTTTAAGTAATTAATTTAATATATTAATTAGTTAAATATATAACAGAGATAAAAATCAAAGTGTACAACAATATTTAAATTATTAAAAATTTTTGAATTAACAATTTGGATCAATAAGTAAATATATTAATATTCCCTTTACCTCCTCGCCCCTCTCACCGCGCTTCGATGCGGCGTTGCCTCGCGACTTCTCGCGGTCGCTCACGGCCGTGCTGTAATGTTTCTTCCTGCGGGGGTGCGGCAACGTCGGCCAAATCACGGGTTATTCGACTTACGACTCGTCTTTGCTTCACTCACGCGAATGCGGGCACGGCTAGCGGACTTGCGCTGGAGGATCGCTACTCCTTAACTCATAACTAATACGATGCTCGCTGATCGTCCCTTTAATTTTATCTAATTTGCGAAAAGGCGCGTGTTTGCTTAAAAATGCTGAAATAACACGGACGTTTGCCGTGGCTACTGGCAAAGTACTACCTCGCCCCTCATGCCATCGGTCTCATCTCTGCGCGTTACTTCTTACTTTTCCCCCTTTTTCCGCCAATCCTCTACCGGGTCTCCCTACGGCATGGGTGGCTTTCCCTCTCTTCCGGGCCCTACTTCCTTCCTGCCTTATCCTTATCTCCTCCCCGTGATGCTAGACGCGCTTCGCTCTCGGTGGCCTCGGGCATTTCCGTCGGGAAGATTGCTGAAATACATCGCAGAGGAGTTGGACTTGAAATCAGATCAACGTTTCCTGTCGACGGACTCTTCCCTAGTGTTGTGCTGGATCCGATCCGGCCCGAAGATGCGTCAGATATTCATGTCGAATCGACTAGGCGAGATCGCCGAGCTGACCAGAGTGAGCGAATGTCGATGGGTGCCTTCGAACTTAAATCCCGACGACGAAGCCACGCGAATAAATGAAGAGGCCGAAAGGTCGGATTCAAGGTGGTTTCGAGGTACCCTTTTCTTATGGGACGAAAAAAGCGAATGGCCGGAGGAATGAACGAAATCGCTGAAGGAAAAGGGATTTATGAATGAGACGGAAGCGAAGGAAGTATGCCTATGTGCAACATCTGCCGTGACCGACCGGTGTCCCCTCATACTCCGAACTTTGGGGTGGGGGGGCGACAAGTGTGGGCCACACGGATTAGAAGGGCTTTCAAAAAGTGCGCAACGAGGTCAGGAATAATAGGAAGAGAAGAGGAGCCTGGTGCCGAGGAGAGATACCTGCTGAGGGTCGCCCAACGTGAAAGCTTCACAAAAGAAGTAAAAAATTTAGAAAGGGAAATGAACGTCGACGGCAAAAGCATCACCGCGAGACTAAGCCCCTATTAAGACGAACAAAATATTTTAAGAGTAAAGGGGCGGTTCTCCGAAATCGACCCAGAGGTATTCAACAATACCACTGCAATCCTCGATAGCCGCCATGCGACCACGAAGTCAATAATCCTCGACTACCATAAACTCTTTTTTCATGTTGGCAACAATGCGATCGTGAATGAACTAAGACAAAAATACTACATAGTCGGGCTACGTAAGCCCCTCATGTCAATAGCGAAGAGGTGCCTATCGTGCAGGATCAATAAAAGAAAACCCGAAATACCTCTGATGGCCGCGCTGCCTGGGAACCGCGTAGCATACAAACTAAGACCCTTTACCCATTGTGGTCTGAACTATTTTGGCCCTATGTTGGTAAAGGTAGAATAGAGACGAGATAAGAGGTGAGGAGTCAGAGCAATTAACTTGGAAATCGAAGCCAGCTTGAGCGCGAGCTCAGCTATAATGGCGCTACGTAGACTTGCTGCGAGGCGCAGCACCCCCGCATTTCTTTACAGCGCTAACGGTACAAATTTTATGGGAGCAAACCGAGAATCGATGGAGAAATTGAAGAAGATCGACCAGGAAAAAATACAAACGTTCGTGGTCGTCAAAAAGATCTGTTGGCGATTTAATCCGCCCAAGGTACCCCACATGGGTGGGGCATGGGAGAGGTTAATCCGGTCAGTAAAGACGTCGTTGCAAGTCGTACTGAAGGATGAAGTCCTGCACACTGTGCTGACAGAGGTGGTATATACGGTTAATTCGCGTCTGCTGACGCACGTATCCGCAGATCCTCGAGATTTGGAAGCACTGACACCGAACCACTTCATATTAGGCTCGTAGTCCTGTGAAATAGGGCAAACAAGCACAGGGGCAGGCGCCGTGAACCCGCGGATGCAATGGAAAGCAGCGCAATATTTTGCCGACTGTTTCTGCAAAAGGTGGGTGAAGGAATACCTATCCACCTTGCTGCCTAGAAAGAAGTGGTTCGGGAGAGCAGAACCCTTCAAAAGGGGGATATAGTATTATTAATGGACACGCAAATCCCGCGAAACTGTTGGTTGAAAGGGACAATAGCAGAGATCTATCCAGGACGAGACGATCTGGTAAGGGTATCCAAGGTGCGTACCCCGAGGGGAGAGTATCTGCGCCCCATCAGCAAACTGATAAGGCTGATATCATGCACGGCAGTACAAAATTAGCAATATTTTGTACGGGGGGAGAGATGTTACGAATAGCGCGGCTGCGTGGAGCAAACGTGCGAACCAGATGACTAACTGAGGGAATTGGCAAGACGTAATATGTATTTATTTGTAACTTTATATTTACCTAATGGAAGAAAATATAGGTTAATAAAATAAATAATGTAATAAGGATCAACGTAAGATGCGAACGGATGGCGCGACTGCGTGGAGCAAACGTACGAAACAGATGTCTAAATGAGAGAATTGGGAACACGTAATATGTATTTATTCTAACTCTATATTTACCTAATGTAAGAAGATATTGTCACTTAAATAAATAATGAAATAAAGATAAACGTAAGCTGCGAATGATGATTTACGAGAATAGAAATAGCTAGAACTATAAGGCGTTAAGAATAAGATGTACGCAAAATAATTGTAAGCTTAAAGAAATAATTTATGATAGTATGTATACGGGTCGGAGAGACAACGGTAAGCGTTATATGCAGAAGTAGCGAAGCATTTTAAGAAATTATAAACAGCCAAAAAATCAACAACTCTCTGCAGAACTAAATTGCACTAAAAAAGGGGTAATAGATAAGAATAATAAAGGTAGTATCAGGCTTGAAGTCTGATAGCCGCAGGGGCTTGAAACCTGATGGCCGCAGGGGCTCGAAGCCTGACAACGGCCAGAGGACTCTCACGCCAACCAGCTCGGGTTACAAGAACCACCCGTAACGTGACAGGGCCGACAAGGGATATCTTCCGCACGGGGGGCGCCGACCTCCTCCGGGCCGGGCGGAAGGGTCCTAAAGTAAACGGTAAGGCGGAGCTAGGCCCGCCTATCAAACTATGGTAATGCGTCTAGGTTCAACGTGGTCAGTACGGGGGGGGGGATGACTCCCTCATCCCCTCCACGGAGAATTTGGCCAGTTATATTGCGCGGTAAATTTCCAAGGGCGAAGAAAAGGGAAATATAAGACGGAAAAATAAAAGATGCAAGGCTTCTCCTCCTTCATCGAGTATCCTTGTCCGAAAGGAATTTCTGCGGACAGTTGTCTCTCGCGACCGACTATTTCCCTCGATTATATATATATTTTTTGAATAAAACAAAATAAAGCCAAAAAAGTATTTGTGTAGCGTAATTGTTTATTTATCCTCCCAAACATCCCGTAAATCAAGAACAACAATATTTTCGCGATTTCGATAAGTAAAAATTATTTTTTGACATATTTTAATGTTTAAAAAAAAATAGATTATTTAGAATATACAAGAAAATTATAAATATAATTTTTTTATTTTATTTTACAGCAATTTGTAATTTATCATAATAATTAGTTTAAATTTATGAATTTTTCTGGGTTTATATGTAATTTATTTAGGGTATAATAATATTATTTTTTATTAATGAAAAAGGATGTAAAAATATTAAACTAACAATTTTTATGTGCTTAGAAATAATCGAGGCTACGTTTCTCGTTATCAATTAATTTCGACCTCTCGATCAACTTAATTGTGATCTTTCGCGAACTGAAGTAAACAGTCTAATGGATCATTTTATAGCTCCTCACAGGTTAAATAATAAATAATTAATAAAAATTCAGTAAAAAGATTAAAAAATATTTTTCATTTACTATTATTCTATTTCTATATAATATATTTATAATTAAAAATAAATTATCTTTTTTTTCAATGTATATATAATAAACCTTTTCTTCTATGTGTATATAATAAATGTCATAATAACATTATCTATTTATTTTACCAGATTTGAAATGCTTTTCATTATTTCTTAATTAAATAGGCCAAATTATATTGACTATTGTAAGTTTTCCGATGCGGTAGAAGGAGCAATGGCTCAAGGTCAATTGGAAAAATCGCCACTTGTAATTCCTATGCGTCACATACCAACTAAAGCTACTCCTCGTTCTTTCTTAAATTTTGACGAGCGACAAATTCTTATGCGAGTATTGAATGCTATTTCATTAAATACTGACATTAACTTGGAAGAAATTTTCAAGGTATTTTAAATATTTTTTAAATAAATGAGAGACTAATATAATAATAATTATTATATTATATTATTACCATAGACAATAATAATTTGTATATATTTATTATAAAAATATTATAAATACATATATATTTTAAACTACATTAAGTTAAATGAAGAATAAAGAAAAAAATAATTTTTAATACATTGATAAAAAATAATGTATAAATGTTTAAATAATTTTAATCATACTAATTTAAAGTATTTTTATCAATTTTATCTAATATAAAAAAATAATAATACTATAAGAAATTATCATTAATATCAATATTAACATAATTTCGGTCTATAAATTGAAAATTCTATTTCTAGAATTTTGACAAGCATCAAAATACTGGAGCAGTGACGAAAAATGAATTAATTAGAGTTCTCAGTGTTAGAAATGTTATTTATAATCTTAATGCATGCGAACTTGAAATATTATTTAAGTGCTTTATAATAGGGCATCCTAGAACAGAACCGAAATTTGATTATCGAGCTTTTTTAAATGCTTTGTACATACTACATGAAAATAAAATGTTCAAAATATAATATATACGCGTTTTTCAATACAATATTTTTTATCTTTATTCTACATTAATTGAGATCAACCTTTAATCATTATAATTAGACAATTTTCAAATATACATTTTATAAAGTACTGTTTATAAATTGTTTTTTTCAAGATCTTCTTATATACACTTTTTAAATTATTTATTAATTTTTTTAAGGCTTAAAAATTATTATATTTGTTCTTAATAATACAAATTTTTATATTTCTTACGTATTACATATTAAAAGTACAAACACAATAAATCATACTTTACTGTATAATAAAAAAATTTATTTTTATTTTTTTTGCTATAACATTTCTTAAATATTTTTTAATTTATCTGCATACATATGTGATAACTATTTGATAATACATATTTGATAACTTTTATATTCGGTTATTATATTTAAATTAATTTAGAATGTAACGATTATTTATATTTTAAAATTTTTTTATATAAGAATTTTTAAATGATGGTAATATTGAATCAATCATTGATTAATTATTTTATTGAAATAAATAGAAAAGGAAATGAGTGTTAAAAGGGATATATTTTTTTAAAAATTATCACTTTTTATCTATACGTATACTAATTACTTAATTCCCTCATCATCGTATTATATTAATCTATATAGACACTTGTTTACACTTCTTCATAAAATTAATATTATTCCATAACTGATTCATGTTTCTATACAGATGTCAAATTAATAATTCGTCAAATCAAAAAAATTTTGGTGTTATTTCTATTTGACATATTGCTCTGTTTTTGGTATGCTTCTTTTATATTTCCATGTAGTCAATAAGTTTTTAAATATTTTTTTAACTATGTCTGATTATACGATTTATTATTCATATATAGTTTTTTGTGTTGCAACCAATTTTTGCTGTCAAAAAAGGTTAACGTTACTAGTCGTATACATTCAATATAATTTTCTAATACATTCGATAGGAATATAAATAACAATATATAATATTATTTTCATTTATATTATATAATGTTTATAAGTAATTTCATATTATTTTACAATACGATAATCTATTCAATTTATATTTGTTCATATATATATATTGTCTGTTATAAATTGCACGTATCACTACTTTTTTGTTATGTATGATTTAGTTTTATACATATGTAATAAAATTCTTATATATTCTTATACTTTCTTTTAAAAATGTGTAATTTTTCCATTTAATGATAAGATATTTTATATCATATTAACAGCTAAATTATTATGATTGAACTTTTGAAGGATTCGTGACATAATATTTCGAGTATTTAATTTATATACATGCAACAGAATGTTCATCAAGAGTCTTGACCTTGCTTTGTAGTATGGAGAAGTTCTCCTTCATAATTTCGCAGATGTTGGTCTGGCACTTAAACGCTTTCACTCCTCCGTCATCAATGTCTTTATGGAGTTTAAATTGCCTTTTATCCATTCTCTGCTCTTTTGGGTGTCAATCTCGTCACACATAATATCCCCACCTTTACCTCTGTCATCATTTGAATGGAAGTGGGATTCATTCATTCATTCGTATGTCCGGCAATCTTGGACCATTTAACGATGAGCTCATCAGAACAGCATCCCCGTCACATACCTGAAGGGGCTTCCTAGATCGACCCCTCACGCAAAGCTATAGCACGTTATTCACACTAGGCTCTCTCAAGTTTTGTGCCCCAGCAACAAGGCACTTCACGATCTGAAGAACTTCTGGGAGACGCCATGCACCAGACCGCACTCGCCTCTAAGTCGTTCCAGATTGAGCAGACAACAATACGTTTCACCCTCCCGTCTTGACAATAAGGGAAGCTAAAAAGTGTTCGGATCACCTTTGCACGCAGCCTCGGATACATTCGGAATCTTCTTTTGGCTCAGCTCAGAGATGCAGACGACGCATGATAATAACAACATTAATAATAATAATATCTAACTATTATATGTAACTATCTGATATAATACTCTTCGCCGACAAGGGGTGGTTATTAACAATTTGTTAGTTACATTAATTCGTTACATTAGTTTTATACATTAATAGCGCTACATGGACATGATTTAGCCCTAAATATAAATGTTCTCGTCCAATGTGTGGACCGGTTAACACTATCGCTGAGAAGGTATGGAATTCTAGTTTAAATAAATGTTGTTCACAATTTCACGTTTTATTTGTGTTTTGATAATCGTTTTTTCCGGTGTAAGTCCTCATCTGTGTCGGTAATTCAGGTTTCATATTCTTCAGTGCACCTGGCGCCAGGTTCGCATCACGCGCATCTCCCTGGCGCTGCTCATTGATATTGGCGTCTGCCTCGGCGAACGTGTGCCTACAAGTTGGGAGCGTGTAAGTCCTCACCGATACTTCCCATTGCTTACGTGTGTAGGTGCTCACTATGGTTAATGGTGTGTCGTAACGACTCAGTTCCGTATCCCTGGTAACGTTACTTGTGATGACGTGCACTCGTAGACGAAGCCTCGTGTTGGTGTCGCTCTTGTCCGAGTGCTGGTGCCTGCGCCGCCGTGAAGGGGGACTCGGGTCTTTCGCAACCGATTCGATATTGAGCCTCCGCTTGGAAGTGCAGGGCGCTTTGGCGCGCGCTACGTCGCCTTCACCGCTTATGGTGTATGGATGTGTTTATGTGCGGCGCATCTTGACTTGGCGTGGTTAACGCGCGTTTTCCGGTTGCAGAGACGTCATGTCGTAGATGCGGGGATGCACACGTTTCTCACTGACGTTCGCGATGTCTCATCGACGTGGGAATATGCTCCCCCGATGTGAGGGTAGGGAACTCGGTGATTTGGTTCTGTTCGTGATAGATGCCGGCTTGATTATCCGTAATTTTCTGGTGGTCCACCAGACGGTTCTTGTAGATGAAAGTCGTCGAGCTCGTGCGAGATGTAGATTGCAGATTATTGCTCTATTTCACGTGTCGGATGTACGGCTTGATCTCCATCCGAATGCGCCAGGTCACTAATTGAACCCACGCCGCTCTTTTCCTTCTCCCCTCTCCTCCACCGGAACTTTCCCTTTTCTTCTTCCTCGTCTTTCCTTGCTCGCGTTGGCCTTTCGCTTGTTCTTCTTCACCGACGGGGATATTAGGATTGGGCGTACCATTTTGCCGATTTTCTTTACATGCTGTAGGTAGGTGTAGGTGTCCCCAGGCTCTTACACTACGCCTGTAGCGTTGCGCATAATCGTTCAGTCATACCTCGCGGTAAATTCGCGAGTCAAAATCGTCATTTCATACCTCACGGGCTTTACGCGAGCAGTAAATATTGGCTCGTATCTCGCGAGGTAATCTTTATTTCATACTCCGCGGGATTCTGCGGAGCGTATGTTCAATCCTGCGACCCCCTCTCATATCGTGCATTTCGTGGGTCTATCGCGTTTGTCCGCGCAAAGTGTAGATCCCGCCACGGCTGCCGTCCCGCCGCCGCGTATTTTGTTGCTGCGGTTCGCAACAATAAATCTCATCGTAGTGTAACTGGATTGTAATAATATGTATGAATGCGATTGCAATAAACCCCGGTTTACGTAACAGTATAAATATAGTCGCTTTCTTTATTTGGAATTTTTTTTCACCAGTATGGTTCCATTCTATATTATAATTTAATAATTAAGGTCCTTTTTCATTCTGAATTAATTTGTAATTACAAAAAAAAATTATTTTAAGAATCGCAATGTTTAGTATTAATTTAGTATTAAAATTTATTAATTAGTAATTTCTGTAAAAATCTTGTAAAAGTTCAATTTTTGTATACAAAATGACTTAAAAACACGTAGGGAATGAAAATTTATTGTTTAATGAAGAACCAAAATTTCACTTTTTATATAAATTTCAACAACTTTTATATGATGAATGTTTTTTAAAGAAAAAATCTATTTTAAAAGAAATTTATTTTCTTTATATATTGTTAAACACTGGGATGAGGTGGGAGGTTCAGGAAGAAATAATAACGCCTTATTATCATTATAATAACGCTCTATTAAGCATAGAGCTGAATTTATATACATTTATATACTAAATTTGAATGTAATTATATAAAAATATTTTATTTTATTCTGTGTTCGTCACTTTATTTTTAATATCTAGTGTTACACAACGTGAGGATCCCGTTGGGTGTGTAGGATAAAGGAGGAATTCGTCTCGGGTAGTTAACCAATTATCACTCTTGTTTATACAATTTTATTATTTCCGTTAACAGTAACAACAACTTCTAGTTCTACAATAAGTCCTTAACCTAATGCGGGCGGGCCAAGAGAAACCGACGATAACGAACTTTGGAATTGAACGCCGACGAGCTCACAAGAATTGCCTTATAATTATTTCCTGAGCCGTTGTCGTTGTTACACGTTTGAGTTCCCGCGCTTTTGTCCTCTGCTAACAGCGTCGCAAGAGAGACGCCGTTCCCCCGCTTCTTCCCCGCTGGCGGGGCGCTGTGCCGATACGAAGCTGGCGGCACTGCTGACTTCAGTGGTTGGCAAGGTGGCGGATGGCGCATTTTCTCCCGATGGCGTCGCCTAGGTGACGTCTTCTCTCTGACGCCTCACTCTTGCTGGTCTCGGGCTCTTTTCTTGTGCTCTCTCAGCTGAGGGCTCGTGGGCTTGTCCCGGTAGTCTTCCTCATTCTCGGAGGCTCGCGGGCTTGTCCCGGTAGACCTCCTCTTTCCTTGTGTTGACCAGCGGTTTGGCGTGAGACCGACCTCGCTCCCTTCTCTAGCACCGTCGGGTCCGCCCCCCCCCCACATTCGGTAACATCTAGTATTAGTATGTATATGAAACTGAAAATTGATTATTACATATTATGATTTTACTAACTTTATTCTTTTACTTTCAAATATTCTTATACCAAAAATGCCGTCTTTTTTTACAAAACCGACGAACTATATAAAGTTGAGAATATAAGGTACACAGATTATATGTCTGTTAAACACTGGAATGGGGTGGGAGGTTCAGGAAAAAATAATAACGCCTTTTGTTACTTTAAATATTTATTGGTCACGGTCTTGTCTCGCGTCGCTTGCCCTTGTTCTTCGTTTGCGTTGCAACGAAACTTGGCGCCAATCTCCGCCGGCGTGGCGGAGGCCTGATTCCTTGCGCTGTGTGCCTGTGCGCTCCCACCTTCCCTTCAGGCTGGCGTTAGCTGCGACGTTGATGCGCGGACCCTTGTAAATCTTGCCGGTTGTTCGTACACTTAATGGTTGTCACTCGCGTCCTCCATTCTTCGGTGTTCTCGCTCTTTCTCCGTTATCTTACTCTTCTCGAATTTTCTCGATCTTTCCCTTGGATCTCAGCTTCTCTTTCGGTAGTGCTCGTCGTCTCTTCCTTGCGAAAGTTCAAACGATACTGCCCCCTCTCCTCTTACCTGCTTTCGCCGATGATGATATCCTTCCCTTGTTTTCTTTGTGCTAATCCTCCCGCGGTTTTTTCTTGCCCGATTCGAGCGACCCTCCCCTCCTGTGGCGCTAGTTAATTCCCGTGCTCGTGTCTTCCTCCCCCCGGTGATTGGCGCGTTTCCTTACCGCTTCCTTCTAATGTTGGCTCGGCCGACGTGCACACCACCCCGCGCCTCCCTCTTCATCACGGGCCGCGGGCGCAGATAGCAGCCCCAACGCCCCCGTCGCCCTTCTCCGTTGCTTCCTCTCGATGCTTGCTTGGGTAAGGAAGTGGGCGCCCTGCCCCGCGCCGCCTTCCCATCTAGGAATGACCGCGGGCGCAGTTAGCAGCCCCAGCTCCCCTCCCCCCGGTGTCCCTCCTGTTCCGCTGCCTCTTCCCTATCTAGCCGTCGATTAGCTCCCGCTTCACCGGCCTTTCCTTTCGCAATCCCCCCTCGCATTCGTTTACATATATTCTAATTATATATATTATTAAAAATATTTCTGATTGAAATATTTTCAAATACTCTTTAACGTAAAATTATATAAAAATAAATTCTATATTTACATAATTTTTGTTTCTTTGAAATTTAATTTATAAATTTAAATAATATTGTTTAGAACTATTTATTTAGTATAGTTAGATAGAGAGAACAGAGAAATAGATAGATAAATAGGAATACAATAAAATAAATACATAGATAGACAAATTGTGTACAGAGAAATAGATGGACATATTGACAGACAGATGAGAAATAGATAGGTAGATAAATAGGTACCAGCAGATCAAGTGGCTGAATTTGAGTCAGAAGCCCTTTCAATTCGAAACGCAATATTATTCGGCAGAGGCAACATGAAGATAATAAAACACGCCCGCACGTAAATCGATACGATCAATGTCATATTTTGAAAACTGCAATACATACATTATATTTCCGAATATACTGCACTAAAAAACCGTATAAATTAGAAACAAATAAATTGTGTATTAACCGAATTATCGAATGTGAATTCATTAAATAAGCTTTGTATCAAATGTAACCGTAAATGGCATATTCTAGAAGCAATATTTTAGTTGTTTCCATATTCGTGAATAGTTTTATATAAGAATTTAAAAAGAGTGGGTCTTATTGGAAGTTTGTTAATCATTAAGAATAGAAACAAATAAGAAAATGTAAGAGGCAATGGTAATATTGCTCGCAGTTGACTGCAGAGGGATGGCGGTTGTGACAACTTTGTCGTAGTCCTCTAGAGAAGGCATCAATAACTCATAGATACTCAAAAGATGCTCACTGATAGTTTTCTCAGTTATTTAAAACCCCAATCGCTGCTCTAATCAGAGTACATAGCTAATAACAATAGCATCCTTGACACCACGTTATTAAAAATTAGTAACATATCTTGTCTTGAAAACGGTATTATGCATAATTACAACCTAAAATTAAAAATTTGTAGGTATTAAACATACACTGTCAATATTAAAAAATTAAATTTTTCTGTTAAAAATTTCTATTTAATTTTTTTTAATTCTATTTAAGAGAAAATTTACAAGAAAAAATATAAGAACTTCATATTGCAAATAAATCAATTAAACATTATTTAATAAGTCGAATGAAATATGTTTTCGTCTATTTATAGATTTTTAAAATATTAAAAATAGAATATTTATATTAACCAAAATGTTAAGGAAAAATTTTAAATTATTACGTAGTTGAATAATTTTTAAAATACGTAAAGAGGTCAGCAATAGTTGGTAAATGTTGATTATCGTTGATAATAACAATCAACAATTGTTGACTTGTTGCCTTTATACGTTGCGAAACTATTATTATTTTCATTAAAGTATAAATATCTATTATCAGTTAAATATATTATTTATAAGTTTAGAAAAGAATGAAAACATATATATATATTTTTTTACTTTCGTTATATATTGCTATAATCACATAATTTGAGTTTCCCTCGTTTAAAATTTGAGCATAGCAGAGGATAATCAATTGAAGTCCTAATAATTAAACAAAATTTATATTATTTATTAATATCATATATTCATTTGAGATGGTATTAACTAATTATAAAAATGCAGAGTAATAGCAAGTGACTTAGAATTATTAAATAAACGATTAAATAATTTTTGACCAACGTTGTATTAAACAAGGATATGCTTGGTTAGACATTTTCTTTTTCTTCAAAGTAAGGAAATCAATTTTCGAACATGAGGTATGATATAAATAAAATTTTTAATTTTAAATAAAAATATAACCATACTATTATTTAAATTGAAGAATAAATTCAATTTTTAAATCCGAATTTGTAAATCAATAAATGAACATTTATTAATTCAATTAAATCTTACCACATGGTTAGAATATTTGAATATTTTTAGTAATAATTTGTTGAATCATTTTTTTATAATAATTTTATAATAACTAATAAATCAAACATTAATTTTTTTTAAGTAATTATATACATACTGTTATACCTGTTACAGTTCACTCAAATTACAAAAAAGGTTAGCAGCCTCTGTTATGCGATGTGGTAAAAAAAAAGTTTGGTTGGATCCAAATGAAATTAATGAAATTGCAAATACCAATTCTCGTAAGTTTAGAATACTATATTTCTACATAAATTTATTAAAAATATGTTGAATTTTTATTTATTTCTTAAATCAATTATGTTTATTATATAGGTCAAAATATTCGAAAATTAATTAAAGATGGTTTAATTATTAAAAAACCTGTTGCTGTTCATTCAAGAGCTAGAGTTCGTAAAAATACAGAAGCTAGACGTAAGGGTCGCCATTGTGGTTTTGGCAAGCGGAAAGGTACTGCAAATGCTCGTACTCCACAAAAAGTAAGAAATGATACAGAATATTTATATTACCATGGTTTATTTAAAATTTTTTTTTTAATTATGTATTTGATTTAATTCAATACATATTATTAAAAGAAATGATTTCTTTTATATACTGATATTTTTATATGATTTATATAGATTGTATATTTTATTATTTTAGGATCTATGGATTCAGCATATGAGAGTTCTTCGTCGTTTGTTGAAAAAATATCGTGAGACAAAAAAAATTGATAGACATCTTTATCACTCGTTGTATATGAAAGCTAAAGGTAATGTGTTTAAAAATAAGAGGGTACTTATGGAGTTCATACATAAAAAAAAGGCTGAAAAGGCTAGAGCTGAGATGTTATCTGACCAGGCAGAAGCTCGTAGGACAAAAGTTCGTGAAGCTCGAAAACGTAGAGCTGAACGTATTGCTACTAAAAAACAGGAACTATTACAATCCTATCAACGTGAAGATGAAGCTGCTGCAGCACAAAAAAAATAATTTAAAAATATTTTGATTATATAAAATAAAATTATTCAAAATATATTTCATATTATTTTATTTCCCAGTTTATCTTGATGAAAAAAATATAGTAATTTGTGTAGGTCTAAATTTTAAGTTATATTTTATAAATTTTATTTTTAATAAAGATTCTGCATACATCAACTTAGTAAATGATAAAATAATTACATGTAAATTAATACAGTATAATTACTAATATATGTGTTATTAAATTTAGTGATTGCAGGTTATAAAATTAGATCAATTTGCACCAGGGTTTGTATTTTGTATAAGTGTTATGTTGTCTCCTTTTAACATGATACGTCCAAGTGTTTTTCTATTCTTTGTTTTTACATGATATTCTTCTGCATCATCTAATACCAAATTCATGTACTCGTCAAAACCGACAATATGTCCTTCTATACGTAAATTTATATTTTCAAATAACCAAACTTGTACACGTGAACGATTCTGCAGGTATCGAAAAATGAGATTAATGGGTTGTACCATTACTTTTTGTACTTTTTGTGGTCCTTTGTAAGACATTTTTATAATTAATTATAACTAATTTCTAAACAGATATAAAAATATTTGTATTTGGAAATCCGTTATTATTATTATTAATACTACACCAATTATAAAGTAACCGAGTTTTACAACCATTAACTAAAAGCGCCATACCCTAGTATAGATAATAAACACACTTATTAATATGAAATAGTATTAAAAATACTTTAAGCAAAGTACTAAATATATAATATCCAAATAAGATCGAAAATGAAATCGAAGCCGGTAAATTTTATAATTATTCTAGTTACAAATTAAATACTTTCAAAATTTTAAATATTTAAATAATGGTGGTACAATTTATGTCATTGAAATACAATGTAAATGTAGAATTATTGCAATGGATATCTGTAGTTTTTTAAAAATATAGCAAAAAATTTTGATAATTTCTATGTAATTAATTTTATTTCATAGGTAATTCATTTAATTAATTGAAAGGTTACGTAATGAATATAAATATATACATAAAATGTTCTTATACTATAATTTTGATAATTTTAATAAAAGCAAGTTGGAATTAACAAAATAAAATTTTTATATAACTCTTCTGAGAAAATAAAAGAAACTAACGCAAACTTTTTGTATGTATCGTCTGTGTGTAATGAATATAAGAATCATGTGTGGGCGGCTTGCTATGTAGTATGTAAGCGTAAAATAATAAGTAGTAAATCACGTTCAAAATTATAATAATAATTTTTAAAAAAAATAAATAGAACAGTTATAGATAATTTTATACAAAGAAAAGTTATAGATTATAATAGATAATATATAGTGTTGCGAACCACAGCAACAAATTACGCGGTGGCGGTACGACAAGGCGTGGCGGGCTCTGCACCTCGCGCAGACAAACGCGAAAGACCCGCGACACACACGATAGGAGTGGGGATGTCAAGGCTGAATTATACGCCCCACGAAACCCGCGAGGTATGAACTAAAGATTACGCCTCGCGAATTCCCCGTGAGGTACGATCGAGCGGTTACGCCCAACGTCACAGACGTAGGGTAAGTGCCCGGGGACACCCACGCCTATCTCTAGTTTACAAGAAAGGAGAATTTGGGGACAGACGGGAAGGAGAAAAATTAGAAATGGTATGCCCAATCCTAATCGTCGACGAAAGACAAAACAGGGATGGACGAGCGAAAGGACCAACACGTGCAAAGAAAGACGAGAAAAAAGAAAAAGTAAAATCCTGGAAGGATGGGGAAGGAGAAAAGGAAAGATTCGGGCGGGGGGGAGAAAAGGACCGGAAGAACGCGGTGGGCCAGTGGGTGAACTAACGCCATCAGTGGCAGATCAAGACGTACGGTCATCACGTAAATAGAGAATCTGCGATTTACGTCTTATAAGGGCTTCACGGCGTATTACCCCGAAATCGACTGGTGAACCTATCCATGCGATTCATCCGCTGGACCACCGGACAACATTTGGCTGGACAGCCAAATTGCCGAGCCTCACGCCCTACATCGGGGGAGTGCATTCCAACGTGGACGAGACCTCGGCACGCCGGCTAGTAACGTGTGCATCCGAATACTCGCAACGTGACGCCCCGTTACCCGAAGACGCACGTCACCCACACCGAGTCGAGACGCGCCTAACACAAGCGCACGCATACGCTAACAAGCAGCGTAGACGACGCGGCAAATACCGACGTGCCCACCGCCCTCGAGCGGAGCCTCACACGGAGAACGGTCACGGAAGGCCCGAGCCCCCCCCCTCCCGACGACACATACACAAGCACTAACTCCATCAACACCAACGTTGGTGACATGACGTCATCAGAGACGCGGAACCGAGCCATCACCGCCCCACTCTAGAGCATCTCCACCACCACCGATGCCGTCGACGCCATCGACACCTTGACACAAGAGGACGCTACAAGAAAAAAACGAGAGGATTGGTGCGGTCTGAAACGCGTCGGAATACCGAAACTGATGACCCCACCAATGATCCACGCTACGAGGGTACGCGTGACGTCAACGTGAACTGAGGAACAACGAGAGGAATTTGCGCCCCCGCCGATGTAACGTGAAAACCGTGGAAAAAGTTCATGTAACTTGGCAAATAAACCTCATATTTCACCAATTTAACATTCAATAAGCCTGAATCCCATACCCCGCGGTAGTCAACCGGTCCACACACCGTAGAGAACATATAAAAAAATGTCAATTTAACAAGTAATAAATAATGTAGAAAAATAAATTAACAAATAAGTGCGACATTACGTTCTCGGAGATGATACTTTCTCGACCCTTCTTATTTCTTGGGAGAAAAAAAACAAGAAATCGAAAAGAAGTACTAAAGTATTCATGAATTAATTTAGCGAGGATGCCCACCTGTCAAGAAGTGCAGAAACTATCACTAGGGGTATAGGCTGATGAGATCACAAGCGTTTTCGAGACTGCTTTGAAGCGAATTTCTCGATGAAGATTTTCCACGGTGCGTCAAATAGAAATACACATAAACGCTAAAATTCGTAGCAACAACTTTAGAAATATCAAAAACTTTGCAGATATGAACACTTTTTTTACGTCATCCTCTTGATATATTCTTACGTTCAAAAAATTTCAATAAATATTTTGAAGGGAAATAGCTGCCAATTTTCTATACTTGCTCGATCCTAGTCCGAAAACACATCATGGAAACTTGATCTGGACGAGTAAACAAAGGAGTAACCACCATGAGTACAAGGTACCCTTTCCCGTTGTGCGTACTTCAAGCCAGGAATATGCCTAAGAGAAAATGCGTTTAGACTCACGCCTACCAATACGCATTCTTTTTCCAACATTCCTTTCAAAAATCAGGAATAGTGATATTTATTTCAAATCTGTAGCTCTATAAATATTATACTACATACGCTAAAAATTTATTTTAAATAATTAAATTACTTATTAATAATATTTATTATTAAAATAACACTACTGTTACCGACGGCGAAGGTAACACCAGAGGGCTGGGGAGGGACGAGTACGATACTACGGGAGATATGCCATATACGAGAACGATACTACTAGAGATACGACATATACGAGGACGATAATACTAGAGATACGACATATACGAGAACGATACTACTAGAGATACGACATATACGAGGACGATACTACTAGAGATACGACATATACGAGGACGATACTGCTAGAGATACGACATATACGAGGACGATACTACGAGAGATACTACAACTACGAGAGATAGTACAGCTACGAGAGATACCTCAACTACGAGAGATACTACAACTACGACAGATACTACGACTACGCGAGATAACACAATGATAAAGACACACAGACGATACGACGCACTAAGAGGCAATGGTGATAAAACGGCGGAAAGAAGCAGGAGAAGTAGGAGGAGAGGGGAAAGACACGATTGAATACTACTCTGGCAAATGAGGGAGGGAATACGCATTTTACATAGGGATGGAGGAGAAAGAATAAACAATCACGGGGGGAGGGCGAAGAAACAAAAGAGAGTCGGCGGGCGTACGGAGAAAGTGAAAAGGACGGGCCGGGGAGAGAGTCAGTCGCATGATAGCTCTGGACAAAATAAGGGAAATAATAAGTATAGACAAAAGGAAAAACTTGCTACGCCACGAGGTACGCGAAAGAAAGCGCCGCGAAAACCGAAAGCGAATCCGAAAATTATCAGTACAACTCGTTGCCATCTCAAGCTGCGGTGGACGTAAAAAGTTCTTATTCGCCCTACCGCGAGTGCCAAGGAACGAGGGTGGAATGAGCGCACAACATAGTTCTCGGCCGAGAAGGAAGAACAACAACGGCTGGGAAGCTGCACTCAGTGAGGGCTGACACGGCAGCAACAGTACCGAGGACGACCGAGACGAGTCCGTCGTCAGACCAAAGAGAAGACAGAGAAAGAGGCGTCGGCCACAAGGAGGACCGACACGAGGTCATCGGGACGTGCTAACGGAGAACGCGCCAGCCGAGAGAGCGCTAACGTGTCGAACCGGGGCCCAAGAAGAAGCGCGAAGGCCCTGAAACGGGCACATACACTGCTAAAGGCGAATCAACACAGGCGCACCGAGCCAGTGACTTGCCAGTCGAAACCGGGGCTACGCCGAAGAGCGCTACGGCCCAGTCGGTCACACGGAGACAAGGCGAGCGCCACCAGACAGTCGGCGGAGCCGACGCGCATTCGAAGTCACAACGGGCGCGACTTGAAGGTGATACGGCCCTGACGTTCACGCTAAACCCGCTCGAGCTACCCGCTGGAGTGTAGACGCGAGACGCATGGCAGAACGGCGAAAAGGGGCGGGAGAGGAGGCGTAGTCGGCGCCGTCGAGCAGGCGACGCTCAGCTGAGCGAGAAAAAGTAGAGGATCAGCCGCAACTGAGGGGACGGGGAGTGACACTGCTGCGAAATCAGCCATATATACTGATAATAAACAAGACGATATTTTCTTTATGCTGATCGAATAAAATTTGATTCTTTTGTTGTCATGTTACATTTGTTCTTATGTTTTTTCAAGCTGGAAATTTAAGAAAAAGACAAGCAAGTATGTATATCCCGTTCACTATGTGCTTACCAACTTTAATTTTAAATCAAAATTTATTATATTTTCTTTCATTTGTTTTAATAATTGAATGATGAGGAGAATGATCTCCAAAAAATTTTTAAAAAATGTGATTATTCGGTATGTGTATAAAGAAAAATATAGATAATGGTACTATAGCATCAGGCAGATACGCTTGGAAAAAGTCGTATAGGCCATAAAATATATAATAAAGAATAAATAAACTGTTCTGAGATCTTTTTTACTGAAAATTACGCTGTTCAGAAGTTTATTTTCCAAGGTGGGAAATTAAGAATAGAGCGTCGAATTATTGTCAGCTAAGTTTTGAGGTGTACCAGGAACCTTATAGCTCTTCCAATGCGTACTATTTCTTCTACGCCGCATACGTGCTTATCGTTCAGGGTGAAGGTGAGAGAGAGGGAGAGAGATAAAAGATCCAGGAAAGTTCCGCTTGAAATTTCGTTAGGCCTGGAGCCGAAAGTCGGTTGACGTATATGAAGTAGCTCAGCACGGCAAGGAGGGGGAGGGAGATAACGATACCTCTTCACAGGAACTGACCATGGCAGGAGAGAAAAAAGAGGCAATTAACTTCCAGAAGCAAACTGTAGAAAATCTACATCCACGGACATTTCTCGTCAAATCTTTACTTGCTCGTTTACAAAAGACAAAATTGAGAACATTTTATTTGCGCTCTCAATTACCTCTCTTCCTATCTACAAACGTTTTATATCAGTTTCTTGCTTTTATCCGATACCTATAAACACAATGAACTTCATGAAATATAAAAATTAAAAAACATTTAGTTTTAAATAAAATACTTTATAACGTATTACAATAAATAAATATAATGTAAATAATCGCCCTGGAACAGGGATTATACCGACGAATTAATATAATAAAAATATACAGATGGACGATTGAAGAAGCAAGCGTTTTAAAATACAGGTATAAGAAAATAAAAGTAGAATTTTTTCCTTTTCGATCGTAGAAGATAGCACTAATTTTTAAAATTGAGAAAAGACCTTAAAGAAAAATGAATGAAAAGTTTTTTTTAAAGAATACCCGAATCATTCCCGATATCAAACAATAAAATTCTAATTATTTATAACCACAATATGAATATAAATAAGTATATATTAGTAGTAAAAAAAAAATTTACTTAACTCTAATAGCTTTAATCCAAATATATTATGAATAATTACTTTAAAATAGAATGTTAAGGTAAAATTTGCTTGACATCACCAAAAATTTATATTAGTTATAGGTAAACTGGTAATATATAAAATTGTGTATAAGTATTGTATTACAAATGCAATTAGAATATATATATCAAAGGTTAGAATCGAAAAAAGTTTAACGAGTGTTACCGCATTAGAGCCGTATACTATTTATGCAGATGTCCTAAGCATCCGAACCTTTCCCTTAGGCCACAATGCGAAATGACCCAGACCCAGAAACGAAAGGAAGGCACTCCAAGGATTTTACCGCGTTCATATGAACTCGTGCAGAGCCGGATTGATAAGTTGAAAGTAACAATATTGGTTTCCGATACAGTTTTCTACGGGTCCGAGTGTTCCGAGGTATCATGAAAACTACAGATAATGTGGTTAAGTTAGTCGAAGTTCGAAATCTGAAAAAGTAAGCGATTTTGACTACCAAGAAATCAGCGCGAAGTTAGCCCCTGTCTTCATTCCACGAACCACCCTTCAGTCACCGAAAAGAAGGGCATGTTAAAACTCCATCATATAGGCAGATAAATCGACACCGTACTGTCGCTTCCAACTCGACGTTGATCCTATGCCGCCTCCGCTGTTATATACCAATTAAAGGCAAAATAGTCGCATGGGCAACGATGACTCGTTACCGGCACTGTCTCGCCCAGAGCAAAAAAAAACGCAATCGTTCTAATGTATTACAGCTCGTTTCCCTGAACTAAGATTTTTTCTTCTTTACCCTCAACCGTCACCCATTAAGGGTCAGCGGAACTCTTTGTTAGGGTTTAACCTGCTCAATTGGCGTCCATAACGTTGGGCATAAAAGGCCAGATAGTCAAAAAGAGCTCTCTAAAAAACAGACAAAATAATCAATTTGAAATGCCGAGTCGATTGTGACCATGCGAACAAGAATCTATTTTCATTTTAGAGCTATTCAGTAGTGAAATAATTTTGTTTTTTAAAAGCTATAGGCATTAGAAATAAATATAAAATTTTTCGAATAAATTATGTACGAAGTTACATTTAAACCACATGAAGTTTTAAAAATATTTTCTGAAACATAATGCGATAATCCTGAAAATAGTGATATAAAAATTACCTAAGATATTGCTTACTGTAATCAGAGAAATGTAACCAAAGTCATTTTGTTAAATATATCAAATTTAAAATAAATTTAAAACGTTGACTTTTATCTTTTTTTTATACTTATAATTTATTCATTAACAATTTTTAATTAAAAATTTAATTCATTGTTTTTTTATGCAATTTTTTCATACTTTACTTTTATTTATAAATGTCTATTAGTTATTTAATTTCTTAATTTTACAAATTTTACAAATTGTCAATGCAATTACGTATTATGCACTATGAAAACTTTTATAAATAATAATCTATTATATTAATAATAGATTAATAATTTCTTTGTAAATTCATGATTAAATTTTTTTAAATGTTAGATTAAATGCAAAAATAACTTATAGGGATATATTTAGTCTTACTTATAACTCTGTAATAGGTGCATCCCGGGTTATAAGTAGAAAAATAAACCTAATCTGATATTAAAATATTTTCTGATTTCAAATAAATAAAAGTGTAATTTATATTTATTAATATGGTAAAGAAAAATAAAGAAATATTTAGAGAATATTTTATATTTTATACTTAGTGTTTATAAATAGTATTTTACTAGTTATACATTTCTTTTATTACATATAAAATTTGAATTGAGTATGAGTAGTCAACAAAAATATCACTATAAAGTACTCTGAAAAAAATGAGGCTGAGATAGTAACAATGTCATCGAATGATAAACATATTAATCCATACAGAGACCTTATTTTCTATAAGCAAACTTTTAAGAATTAAATGAGATCCACCTTAAAAAATTGGAAAACCGTAAATAAGGTCAATTTAGACCATAATCGAAGATTAAACAAAAAAGCAAAGCAAATATTTTGTTGGAAATTACGTCATACAAAAAAATATGGGAAACATGAATAAGAAATAGTATTCAAAATAAAATAAATATAGCTTTTTGTGCGTAATAAAATTTTATTTTAAGTCAAAATTAATATATGAATAATAGAGATAAATGTAAATACATTCAACTGAACAATAATAAGTTTTATTTATTACGTTAAAATACAAATATTAACTTTTTAAAGAATGATAATTAAAATATCAAAAATAATAAGTTGTTCTTCAGATCATCCATTATATCCATCTTCCAATTTATTAGAACATCCTCCGAAATCATCATGGCGTTGTGCCAAACCAAATGAACTTATTGCCACAATTATTTTTCAATTAGCAGAATCATACTGTATAACAGGAGTTGAAATAGGAAATTATCGTTCTTGTCTCGTAGTTGTAGAAGCTTCTACTTCTGAAGAACCAGATAAATGGATGTTCATCGTTAATCATAAATTTTTATCTCATGATGAAGTAGTAAATGGTAATTTCAGAGATCAAGTTCAATTATTTACCAAACGAGAGCTTAATGCAGAAGCAATAAATATTAAATTTGATAGAGTTAAAATTACTTGTATGCAATCAGCTAATCCAAGAGAAATTTTTGGCCTGAACTTCATTATTTTTAAAACCGAAGTTGCTATTGATGTAGGATTAGATATATTTGGTCGTTTTAAATTGAAAGAACAGAATGATATTAAAATAGGTGAATTTAAACAAAAATATTTACAAGTTTTTAAAAATAGAAATAACATAGATACATTGAAAGAAAAAATTATTGAATTGAATTCAAACAAAAAACAAAAAACATCTTATTCTAAAGCCAAGCCCATTATTGATAAATTACACTTGGAAAATAACAAAGATGAATTGCAATTAGGTAATTCATTTTTCTTTCATAATTAATAGTATATTTATAATATTATATATCAGTAGTATAAGTAATTAGTTTTGAAGTTTTATTACAAATTTTATAAAATTGTTAAGGTTCAACAAGGGCTACTAAATTTAAAAATCATTTTAAAAATAAAAGAGATTCTACAAGGATACAAAAAAATGTTACAAGTAAATTAGAAATAAATCCTATGACAAAAATATTATTTGGTGAAGTATCTAATTTAAAATTGAATAATAAAGTAGAACAATTAAATAACTATTTTGACAATATAAAAGTAAAAAATCAGGATTGCTTATTATGTAATTCAAAAAAAAATGAAATTTGTAAAGTATGTAAATTGTTACCTAAATCTAAATTATTAATCAAAGAAAAAAATGTAATGAAATTGGTTGAGCCACAAAGGGAATTCAACAAACTTTTTGCAGATGTATCATTTTCTCTAAGTGGATATGTTAATCCACAAAGAGATGATATCAGAAGAAAAGCATTAAAAATGGGAGCAAAATATATTATTAATCCTAATTTAATTGATAATAAATGTACCCATTTAATATGTTGTTTTAAAAAAACTCCAAAATCAGAACAATTGAGAGGTCATTGTAAAATTGTGAGTCACAGATTTATTGAAGATAGTTATAATAAAAAAAAAAGGTAGGGTTAATATTTTCTGATACGTAATATAAAAAAGCAGTCTTAATTATTTTGAACTTTTATTTAATTCTTATACTCTAGAATGCCATGGAGAAGATATGCTTTAGATAGCATTGAACAAAATAAACCAGAGAGTGAAAATGAAATTGAAGCATTTATGTCAAAGAATATGAAAAGTATTTATGATCAAGATACTGATTCTGACACTTATAATTACCAAGAATAAATTTATATATTTATATATACATAATTACTCATTTATTGCGATTACGATCAACTTAATTTAAGTTTTCTTATCTAATAAAAAATTTTCATAAATTTTAAATTATTAATTTATAGATTTTTATATTTTTATATGAAATTGCAGATCAGCAATATTTCTTATTAATTATATTATTTCATAGTTATAAATATTTATTCCTATTAAAATAGACATAAATATTAAAAAATAATTTTAAAAAGTTCGTTTATTATTGCATACGTAAAAATAATTTTTTTGATTAAATAAAACAAATGATGGTAAAAAAAAAAAATTTTATTTTTTAAAATAAACAAAATTTATTTTCGGAAGTAAATTTTAGTAATTTTATTTTTATTAAATATTAAATATACTATTTAAAGTAATAAAATTAATTTGTTAATAATCAAATATGTTTTAAATTTCTGAATTAATAAACTTCGGGTTTGCAGTTACGCTAGTTTTGCCTAACCTATAAGTACTTTTGTCATTCAAATAGTTAAGAGAAAAATGGCGAATGATTCAGACAATTGTTTCGGCTTTGAATTATTGTTTAACATTTCTAGTACACAAATTACCAAAAAAGAAGATATACTTATTTTATTTGTACATTGGTATTTTATTAAAAATAATTTTAAGTGTCTAGGAATTGGTGATCTAGTAAGTAATGTAAAAGTTATTAAAATATATAATTTTAATTTGATTGCATTTGATAAAAAAATTTATTTTAATGTATTGATTTGAAGTTGAATTTTTTATTACATAAAATTATTTGGTATGAAAACTTGATTTTAAGATCTTTATTTCGTGTAGTGTAATCCGTTTTTGTTTTGAAATTTCTTTTTAAATTGTGTGCATATATTGTAGAAAACAATTGGACTTGCAGAAACTGGATCTGAACTATTACCTATTGGATGGAATCTATCATCTAATTATTCACTACGATACGTTAGAGAGGGAAAACTTTTTATTCTTATAGGAATAAAATCTGAAGCAGATTTAATAATAAATTTTTTGGTAAATTTAATGTAAAATATAAGATATAATTATTAATTATTGAAATTAAATTTAACATTCATTTTATTAGAGAGTTGAAGATCATACTGTGTCAAACATTCAGTTTTCTATTGATACTGTCAAAGAGCTTAAAGGATCTTTAGAGTGTTTAATACCAAATTATAAATGTATATTGAATATAATAAAGAAAGATCTTATTCAACCACTTTACTCCCAAAGTGAACGAGAAGTATCAACACAAACATCAATACAGTCTCAAACCGAAAGATCAGAAAGAGACGATAATGACCCTTTAAGGGTAGGACCACAGGATAGATCAACTAGTTCTGTTGTAGCAGGGTAATATTTTCACAAGAAAATTTTTTCTTACAGATTTCCCATGATATTGATGTTCTAGAAAGACATGATTATTGGCATTATTCCACCTTTTAAAAATTTTCCAATATTCCAGAATCCTTTCAGAACCTTTTCAAAATTTCTGTATTAGGTATTAAATATTAAATTTTAATTTTAAACATTCCGCCACAATTTTTACTGTTATTTTGTATGGTCAAGAAGTACAAATTAATTAAACAAATTAAAATTATAAATCTTGAATCTTTAAATATTTATACAGATAAATTTATTTATAAATAAATATTATCTATTTTTATATCAGATTTTTAAGGAGAGATCCACTTGTAATTGGAAGAGATGATTTAGATCCTTTTGGACAAGGAAGTGGCATGTTATTTAATCCATACATAAATCGAGGACCAAGGCTTCCTCATCCTGGACTTGGAGTACCTGGTGGTTTACCTCAGTAAGTTTAATTTTTTTTAATAAATATAAGTTATTTTATTAATTAAATTAATTTTTATAAGGGGATCTGTTCCACCTGGTTCAAGATTCGATCCATTTGGTCCTCCAGATTTTGATAATCTAAACTTTAGAGCAAGAATACCTGATACTGATCATTTATTTCCACCAGGTTTCGATAACATGTTTATGTAAAAAATTTGTATAAAAAGAAATAAAAATGAAAAATGAATTTATATGTCATATTTAAATTCTTGTAGGTTTTATTGTAATATTTTTATAAAAACATTTTTTTTTCTTTAAACACATGGAAATAATGTAACTTTAATTCATATTATTTATTTATAAAAAGTAGATATAAATGTCAATTAGAGATTAAATTTTTTAATTAATAGAATTAATATTTTTAAAAATAATTTAAAAAAAAACAATATTTTTCATGACTTATACTAAAATATTTTATTTAACATTAATTTTTTTTAAATGTTACCAATGAAGTTGCAATTTTATTTTTATATTTGAATATATTCATTTATTAATGACTTGATTATTTTACACTTAAAATGTTATGTTAAATTCACTTTTTCATTAAAATTAAATTAATTTAATAATTTACACTAATAATATATTAATTTAGTTTCTTGTTATTTCAAATAATATTGTTAATTGGTCAACATTAAATAAAAAATTGTCTTTATAACAAAAAATTTTACTGTTTTGTTAGTTAGGACATGTATTCTTTTATCAGAGATCTTTTTTTATATTGGAAAGAAAAAAAAGAATTATTAAAATATAAACCTATTATAAAATATGTAGACATTTTCTACTTAAACATGTGAGTGAATTGAATATTGTCAATAATATTATATTCTAGGATAAGTAATAAATTTTTGTTAAAAATTAATAACTATAAAATAAAAAAATTTATATTCTTACGTAATAAGAATGTATGACCAGTTAAAAAAAATTATTTTGTATTGTACACTAGTTATTATAGTTCAGGTAATTAAATATTTATACATTTTAATTATTTTTATTACAAATGTTTAAATAATTTACTATAATTTTTTTTTCATCCTGTAAATATAAATATTCGTTTTTTTTTTGTTTAGATACATAAAAATCTGAAATTGTAGATTTGTTACCTTATTAAATTTATTTATATTGCAAAAGTAATTGCAAAAAATATACTGCTTAATAATAAAGTACATTAAACGCATGTTTATTTAATATTGGGCGTCAGTATCAGATATAAAGGAAAAAAGGGACTATAAGTTTATATAGAGGTAAAAATTGTAACGTATGAGCAATAACTATTCATAGTACATTAAAAAATTACAAGAAATATTTTTCGTTTTTAAAATATTACGTTACGGTAAACAGACGAACAACAACGTTAATACAGTGGTATAGTAAATTTTTCGCACACAATTAAAAAAAAAAAAAAAAAAAGATATCGTAAAATTTTTATTATTTGAACTATTATTAAATTTTTTGGGGATAAATTTAATTATAATAATCATATTAAATGTTTTAATATTTTGAACACAGTTTAAAGTGGTACACAGACCAATTAGCGATTTTATTCCATCAATAGTTTAATCTAAAATATGAAAAATTTACTTACATAAATTTTTCACTATCTTTTTTTTATTGCAGTATTTAAAAAATATAAATTTTAATAAAACTGTTGTGAACTACGATTTTAATGATATATAAAAAGGCATTAGTCTCAAATTTCATTTATTGTTTTGATTACATGAATCTAGTAGTTCACCTTCACTGAAAAGTTTGAAGAGACTCAAGAATTTTAAAGTGCTTTGAGCATGTCACTGGAAATGCAACTCATTTCTAAAATTTGTTTTTTAAAAAATATTTTATTCAAAAATTAGAAAAAAATTCGTCATCTTAATTCTGAGAAGTATCTTAAAATGTAGGTGAATTAACAAAAAAAGTAAAATTCAAATTTATATTTTATTTTATAAAAATACAGTATAGATACTTTCACAATTATTGTTTTGATTAAATTAATGGTATATTATTAACAGTATAATTTATTAAATATATAATAGTTATTACTCATTCTTGCATGTATACCTTAATAAGATTTAGTATTTTAATTTGGAATTTTTCACGGAATAAAATAATTTATAATTAAAAGATATACTAGATATTTCAAAATCAGCTAAAGCTAATTCTAAAATTAGATATTAAGAAGAGTTTTTATTTCCATTGACAAGCTTATTAATTTAAAGTATTTCAAAATTGTATGTGTATAGTATATCGCTGCCGTCAGTTGTGTAAATAAAAATAATTACTTGTATACTAAGTCGGTACAACATTGCAATTTCTTCCAGAAAGAATATAAATATTGTTTACTGTACGCAACATGAGTTCTTCTGCCCATTTTTTAGTTTAAGTCGAGACTTAGGACGATATTTTTCCAAATAGGCCAGCTGTTTGGCATTGATAGCCCCTCGTCTCTTTCTGAAAGTGTTTTCAAATTAATTAAAATAAGCTACCTTATTTTTAAAAATATATTGACATTAACAAACAATATTAACGACGTACCTTCTATTTAAGGATTACATAATAAAATTACTTACTCTCTAATTAAGGCAACAGCATCCTCGTATTTAAGGCCAAGCTCAATTAAAGCTAATGCCACGAGAACCGGTGCTCTGCCAAGTCCAGCAACACAGTGTACTGCGACGCAACTTTCCGGTGATTCTCGGAAACGATTTTTTAACAGCTCAAACCAATCGTCAACAATCTGTATTAAAAAAAATCATTTGAATAAATTTTTGATAATTGTTTAAAATTATTTTATTTTTCCTTCCTTTAATTTTACCTTGTATTTCTTTGTTTTAATAATAATTATCCTGATTGTATTTTCTCACGCTTATTCATTGCTCATTTTTTTAAAACTATATAATTACATTTAATTTTGCTAACGCGAAATTTTTTGTAACAAATAATTGATTTTAAAATATTTTTTCAAATGCATTCTTTATTTGCTTTTAATGACTAAACTTTAAAACAAATATATCATCATGACTAAATAATTTTTAAAATGTCTATCATATTTATTAAATACTTTAATTAAGAAAGATTGATTTACTCTTGATATTATATTATTACTGTTATAGTTATAATATATGATTCCAAGTATTAAAAAATTTAATAAAATTAATCTATATACATTAAAATATAACGTATCATATTATTAATTCTATAATAAATTGATAATTTAATTCTGCAGTATTATTTATATTAACATATTTTATTTTGTAGATTTCTTTATAACTTTTAATCATGAATAAAAATAAATAGTAAACTTCTAATAATTTAATAATATATAATAAACTGGTTATTAAGGGATCATTATTTATTATAAATTTTTGTATAATTTAATTTAAATTGGATGAAAAATAGTAAAAAATATTTATTACCATTAAAAAAAAAATTATTTTCAACCGTTAATTCTAGTTTTCTGAAAATCATTATTTAATATAAATGTTACTCTGCATAATTTGAGCAAAATTATATAAATTTCAAATTTTTAAAAATTAGTTTTACAATATTTTTTGCATTTAATTATATATTAAGTGATGAACCTATAACAAAAATAGACAACAAAATTATTGTATATATTTCAAATAAAAGACGGAATTTTAAATATCAAATAAAATTTAATTCAATATAAGTTATATAAAATCGATTATTGTATAAATTGAAATAAAAAATGTCCATTCTTTTATTGCATTCCCTACATGGCAGGTCAGAGAATTCTGTATAAGAAAAGATGTATATTATAGCACGCTTATGACTCAAGCATTTCTTAAAATTCAGAAATGGATCTAAGGAGCGTGCATTATTTTTTACATGTAAATCTATTTTTATTCAAATAATAAAAAACTTCAATTTTATTTTGGAATAGAACTAAAAAACTTCTAAATATAAGGTAAATGCTTAACCTATTAACCTAATGACTTACACATTATATTTTGTATATTTTTCATGTAATTCGTAATAAATTATAAAATTAAAATATTTTATATCTCTAACCTATTAATTAATTATCAGATATTAATTTTATTATAATATTAAAATATTTTATATCTTTAACCTATTAATTAATTTAAGAAGAAAATAAATTTAATGGAATCAAATTACTTCTGTTTCAAGCAAAAATATGTAGAAACAAATTTATATATACAATATTTACGTTTATGAAAACAATATAATTAGTTGATTAAGTATATACAAATTAAATTTATTGTCACAGAATCACCAATTTTTTCACATAAATATTAATTCTTTTTTATGTCAATTTATTATTTGAAGCTTATAAAATGAATTAAGTTATCTGCTGTTAATTTGAAATATTTTGGAATTTGATATTTTATTAAATTTTAATGTGTTTTGAAAATTACCTCATTTGGTGGAAAGGTGCCATCATCAAAAACTAGATCTATCACATTGATACCCTCTGATTTTAATTCTTCTATTTTATAAGTTGGCTCACACACTCTAACTACTTCTTTAACATTGTGCTTTTTCAACTCCTAAAACGTGAATAAAAAATTAAAATGAGAAACTTAACAAAAGAATTAATTTAATATTTTTTATTAAGTAAAATGAATCCCAATTAATATAAATTAATTTCTCTTATATAAATGTTTAATGTCAAGAATGAATTCATATGAAAATAATAAAAATAAAACTAAAAGTGAAAAAGGTGTTAATAAGAAATTTAAAATCTGGCATAAATTATTGAAAAATATATACTATTTAACATTCGATACAAAAGATATTTATTCTACAGAACTACAATTTCAAGAAAATGAAGTTAAATTGATATAAGAATAAAGAATAAATAAAACATAATGAATAATATGTTATAGTATAAATAAATATAAGGATATGATGTAACATCTATGCAAGAAAAAGAAAATTACAATGTTTTTACTTTGTACAACAGCCAGATACGAATATTTAACTATAAATTATTTAATATGATCAGTAACGACATAATGGTAGATTCATATTTAACTTAACAGAAAGCGATATTATTCTATAATTAAAAAAATTAAAAACAAAGAGTGACTTTATTTAGCTATAAAAAAATTATAAAAAGAATATCGTTTTAATAACTTACTTGAATAAATGTCTGAATTGTTTGATCGTTTGGACGATCAGTAATGAGAAACTTCATATTTTTGTATTCGATTTCAGCAGGCGCTGGTCTGATATCTTTAACCCTCATATTACTCATTTCCTTTTCAATACAATTTAAAATAAAAATTCTTCGTATTAAGCAGGCTTATAACTTATTGAATCGCTGAGAGACGAAGATTGTGAACTGTTATAACGCTTGGTTTTTAAAAAAAATTCATGATAACAATAATAATGATAAAGAAATAAATAGTAAGAAGCCTATGGTATATCACCCATTTAAAACTTTTAGAATTGGTTTATATAGTTTTATTTAATACTAATTGAATTGTTGAGAAACAACGTAGTTTATAAATGTTTGTATTTGTGATCGTTCCTTATTAAAAACATTAAAGATATTGGTTTACAGAGGAAAGAACAGTAAACACTCACAATTAGATTTAAAAATGGTACTAGCATCCATACATCTCGTAAGATTATTTTAAAATTGCGTTACATTAATTAAGTGTTCTCAATATGAATTTCTTTCGAAAGGAATCCTTCAGTCAGGAAGATTATCTGAAGAAAAAATATGTTTCATAATTTAAATGTTAATCTCAAATAAAAAATAAGGGAATTAAATAAAATTAATTTTCGTATCTTTATTTTTTTACAATGTAAATTATATTTTTATTTTTTTTTTAAAACATGTTTAAATCTAATCATTTTTCTATTATATATTTATTATTGATAATTTGAAAATATTACTTTAAGAATTTAAGGAAAGACATTTTTATTTTAAAAATATATAATAAGTATTAGCAAAACAAAATACAAAAGTAAATTAAAAATACTTTTATACAATAATAAACATATAGAAAGTTCACTATAAAATTTAAAAATAAAAACAATATAGATTGGTTTTTATTGTAATGTATATTTTTAATGTATTTTAATTCAAATACTTATACTATAAATAATTATCATTAATAATAGAAAATATTCAATATTAAAAAATAAATTTGATACTAATAAAACTTCATGTCTTTTTATTTAACTAGATAAAATATTCTCTTCTAAATCTTTTTTTTTTAAATTTATTTTCTGTATAAGGGTTAAATATTAACGTAATAAACATACATAATTATAGATATATTTTTTATATGTACATTAATATAGCTGCAATATAGCGTAGTATTTTAATTAAAAATTTCTTATTAAAAATCTAAATAAGTTCTCCTTTGTGAAATTTAAATTTTGCAGGCTAGTATAATTTGTACTTGAATCATACATTAATCCAATGTAACTTATTGTTTCGTTAATTGTATAATGAAAAGCCTCCTTTGATTTTTAAATAACAAGAAATTACATTTTTGTAGTAATATTAAAAATATATTTAAATATCTAATTTAAATATTAAAGAAAAAGTGTTAAATATATTTAAAAAATATTGTAACAATATATATATGTATAGGTGTTCAAATAAAAATGATTAATCAATTATGTTTATAATATTAAAATACTTATAATAAAATATTTTTATTTTATAAACAATAATAAATATATAATTACATATTGTAAAATTAATTTAATTATAAATGATAGAACAACTATAATATAAATTAATTATTAGATTGAAAAAAAATTAATATAATAAATTATAATAAATCTTAGCCATTTCTAATCCTAGAAATACAAAATATAAAAAACAATATTACTTATTTTAAAAAATAAATAATACTTATAAATTTCAAATTCTCAAAACAATTTTTTCAACAATTAAACGATGTGTTTTTCAATAATAAATCATTAAGTATTGAATACGCGAAAAAAGTTAATATTTGATGTTAATATTGCATTTATTTTTTAATAATTAAATTGTGTATGTAAAGATGATATTTAAAAATCAACTACGTAGAATAAAATAAGAAAATAATTTCATATATCAAATAAATTAAATATTTTAATTTATATAAAAATTTACGCTGAAATTTATGATTCTTATTCGTCTGATTTTTCTTTCTATAAACATGACGCATTTTATATATTTTAAAAGTCGAAACGTAAAAAAATTATATAAACTCAAAATACACGAAAATTGATTTATAAAATTTCTTCTCCAAATTTTTTTTTACATTATTTAACAATAAATTACAATACACACAATTAATTTGTTACCGAACAATTAAATTTCAATAAGATTAATTTCTTTTATTATCTTAAATAGTTGTATGGATCTATCGTTATAATTGTAAGTTTTAAAATGTAATTTTTATTATATTTATTCATATAATTTATAATTCAATTTATAATAACATAAATATTAAAGAAAACGATTGCATAGACATCAAAATTGAAATAATTTTCGATTTTTATATTTAATTATAAAATAACAAAATTATTAATATTTAAAAAAAGACAATAGAATATTAACAAACAAGAATAATACTATATAAAGATCCTGAATGTTTTTAAACATTTATTTTTATGTAATTGTAAATAAGTTCAATATTTAATATATATATAGATATATATATATATATATATATATATATATATGTCTGCAAATATACAATCATAAAAAAATATGTAAATGAATTTTTTTTAGTTTATAAATTTTAACATAAAAATAAGAAAAAATAATTATATGCGAAGACGAAAAGATACTGTTTGCAAGTAATGAATAAAACACAGTGTTAGCGTCAAATAAATGAAATTAAACTTACGTTTTTGGCATGGATAACTCTCAATTTTAAAGACAATCAGTATGTGAATATGTTTTTTACATATAATTTTTAATTTTTTATTTGCGTTTTATACGCAGTAATACTAATAATTAGAACTGGTGTATTATCTGCATCTAGAAAAAGACAAAGTTAAATAATAAATTTAGTTTATTCTTAAGTTAATATAATTTATTAATAGACAAATTATTTTTTTTTTTTCACAATTAGTTTGCTTTATAAGTAGATAAGTAATATTATATATTCAGAATATTTTAAACCTGCTTTTAATTAAGATATATATTATAATAAAGTATTTAAATTTAATAATAGTTAATTTTTTTATTATATATAAGTTTATCCATATTTTCTCTAGTACTTAAAATCACACTTTTTTAAACTGGGATATAAATTAATACACTCACTCATCAATCACACGCTTATGTATTCTCGATTATTTTGTCTCGTTTTTATCTTTTTCACCTCGTATCTCTTCTTTTACGTATCGTTTTTCTATTTGTGTTGAGCCTGGCAGTACTCTGCACTGTCCAGCTGAAACTCCATGAATGTGAGGATACACTCACCAGGAAACTGTAATAAAAGAACAAAAATACTTTACTTTTATTTTATCGTTAATATTTTAATGTACTTATTTAAATATTATGTATATAATGAAAAAACGATGAATCTGTCAAAGTTATGACGGAATATATTTTCAAAAATTTGCTTATTAAAAATTGACATATTTTAAAAAGCATAATTTTAAAATATAAATTTTAAATAAATTATATCAGATAAAGAAATAAAATATTTAAAATGGTGTTTATTTTTTTTTAATTATTTTTATTTTGAGTTTTCTTTCTTTTTAATTGATAAAAATTTCATAATATAATATTATTTTATAAAATATTACGTATTTTAATTATGTATAATATTATTTTTATTATGAAAATATTAATCATGTATAATATTGATAAATATTTATTTATGAACAAATGAATTTTTTAAAAATGCCTATTAAAAAATATATAAACATAAATAAAATAAATTTTTATCACAAAATATTCATTTTAAATATTCAAAATATTAACTACTAAGAATTCTAGATTAAAGTTGATGTATTATAATGCTGAAAGTTTTACAAATATAAACGATTCTATTAGGCCGATTGAGTGGATTCAATAATCAAATTAATACAACGTAAAGTAACAAAATTTATTTTTTACAAAAAATATTTTTCTTCTAATACAAGAAATTTTTGTTACAATAAAAAAACGATCAAATAGTTTACGACTTATAAAAACAAATATATTTTTAACCCATCGCTTATATATTTATTATTATTTAATATTAGATATTCAGAGTTACATATAAACAATTAATAAAATGATTATGCTGAGTGGCATGCATAATTCCTAAGTTTCCGACAGCTGCGCTTTTATCAAAATCTAAACATCGTATGTTTTCAAGTAATAATAATTGTTTATTATTATCTAAATAAAATATTCAAACACTTAACTTGTTTACATAAAACTTAAATACCAATTTATAATGTTATAAGAAAGTGAATAATATATTTAAAATGAAATAATGTTTATAAATAAAAAAAATATAAGACCGATAATATGAAGTAAATTTGACAAAATCAATGTGAGTTTTTAAGAAATCATATTCATTATGTAAAAAAGCTTCTATTTTAAATAAATTCTTAATAAAATACTTATGATATCTATCGAGAATAGAGGTGAAATTGTACATTTCGCTAATCATGTCAACTTAAAATAATTAAGAATTCTTTATGACCTTACAAATTTTAATAAATTTTAAATCTTAAAATTATTATAGAAACACGAAAAACCAAACAACGCTGAAATTGAAATTATGCTTTTATTAAATAATTTTTTCTGTTCACTAAAAAGTGTTAATTAACTAATATTTTTAAATATTAAATATTATTATTGAATTACATAATTGTTTAAAACTATCGAGTAGCTATAAAATTTTTCATTGTAATTTTAAATTGTAAATACGGGTTTTAAAAATATAATACTAGAATTATGAAAATTCGTTTTTGAAAGCATTCGTTAAAATAATTTAAACAGCACGAATTTTACATTATAATCGTAATGTATTCAATATTTTTGTGCTACTAGAATTATTTATAACATGTTTTTAAATTGAGCAATTAAATATCAGCATAAGTACTAGCAATAATTAATGATATGAGAATATGAAATAAAAAAATATATAACCGACAGTTGAGCTTTATCCAGTGCAGATTTGAGTATTTCAGTTATGACATCTGAATAGATTTATGAAGCTAATTATGTTTGCTTTACTACTAAGATTATTTATTGTAGGCTTGTTAAAAAACAGTATAAGTAACAATGATTCATAGAAAAAAATTAATACCATAAAAACTAAAATAATAAAAACAAAATAATTTTAGTTAAAATATATATTTCACATGATAAAAAATTTAGGTTTAATATAATATTTAGATAATATATATTTTAAAACTTAACTGATTTATTTTAATTATTTCTCTGCATTAATTTATTCGTACATTATTAATAAAATTATCATACACATCTCGAATTTAAATACTGCAAGAATTCTCTATCCCTTTTCCTCGTTCCAAGGTTTTCTACTCGAAAGAAAAAGAGGGCGTTTAGTGCATATTGCGTGGATGATCTTTGACATAAGCTGTCAAATGGTAAATTTTTCTAGGCCAAGAGAAAGGGCCTGTCGCGCAGAGGGAGAAGTGAAAACCACGGAGTAAAGAAGAGCACCTTAAGCTCAATGAATATGGAAATCACCGCGACCCTCCTGACGATAGACTTCACCACCCTATGGTTACTGTCAAATCATACAGTTTGCATACGTACGACATCGAGGGAGGAACTAGAAATCTGAGAACCCCAAGCTCATCAATCACGAGACGTACAGACACCCAGCTCCGTGCTCGACCCATCTCAAAATAGAGCTACTTTAATTTAATAAGTAATACAATAAATGGTATTTAATAGAATATAAAATGATTATGTAATTAATAGTTTAAATTTTATATTAATATGTAATAAAGAATATTGCCCTAGACGACGAGTTAGAATGTCTCGAAAATATAATTTTCGAAATAGATCTGCATTAAATAAATAAAATTTATGGTAATAAAATCGTTTCGCCTTCATTGTTTGGTATATATCTCTTACCATTTCGTGGAACGGCGAATTATGCCGTCTCGATTCTTCCACGTAAATCTTGGTAAAATCTGTAAATTCATCAAATAATCACTTGGTTGTATTGGAGGCTGCAACACCCTTCCCATCCCTCAAAGTGGTGGTGCAGAGGACTCTCTAGAACTGAGTGATATCAGACCATATTGCCTTGATGTAATTGTATAAAATTTGAACATTTTATTACCTATCTTAAATACTACTAAAAAACAATGATTCCTCAATAAAATTGATTATATTTCCTTTTTTCTATAGACATAGCTCAAAACATTTCACATTAACTTATAATATGAAACAATTATTTGTATTTTTATGGAATAATTATTAGTAGTATAAATTATTTAAAACTCTATAATAATAAATACTTAAAATAGTATCTGAATTTTAATCAGTTAACTTATTACATATGAAAACATGTAAAAATATGACCTATAAGTATTGACATATTTAAACATATATAAATATCTTTATTACGCAAATATATCGCATATACACAAATTTGAATAATTTGATTAATAAATTTAAATAAATTAATGTGAACTTTACTTAAAAAATAAAGAATTTTTAAAATTTTACATTATAATAAGTATAGCATGAAAATTACAAGAAAATCATTACTTATATTCGCAAATGTCCTGATATTATAATTATACATCATATTATTTTTTATTTACACAAAAAATTTTTAAGAGTTATAAATTACAGTTTCTTAATATATTTACTTTTATATAAAGATAAATTTATCAATAAAAAGCCGTGTTTGATAAAATAAATTAAGAATAAATAAAAATAACGTATTGAAATTATAATTTATAGTTTTTAATTAATATATCAAGATTAATATTTTAATTTTTTTATTATTCGCATGAGTTTAAATTTCTAAAAAATTTTAAATTTATTAAATAAAAACCAATTTTATTATCTTTTGTCTCACTGATAAGTTTATTTATATTTTCAGAAAAGTTGTAAAATTACATAAATATATTATATATATTTATTAATAAAAGCACAATGTTGAAAAACTTCTTTATCTATTAATATAAATATTATTGCAACATTCTTAAAACCTTACGTGGGTACAGAAATTTAATAAATTATAAAAATTATATAAATATTTTTTGTGATATTTATCAGAAAAAAGAAAAAAAAATTATTGCAAAATAACTATGTGCAATTTTATATTGTAGTCTTTTGTGAAGTATAATATTGTAGAGTTAGAATTAGAGTGAATGAAGTAAGTAGAGATACGTGCTCACAAAAGAAAGACTATTTAATGAATTGAATTGATGAAATGTATCATTTCAAGTATCGATGAGAACACATTCAATGATATCACTTTATTTTATTTATTACAATTTTATTAATTAGAATGTTTCTTTTAAAATATGTGTAGAAAACTATTAATTGCAAAATGTATTAAGCAAAGTTAATACTTCAATAATAATACGATTGTTTCATGCTCGAAAGATTGTAATAACAAATTATTATTTACTTCATCAAGAAAATTATTGACTAATGCACAGATTATATATTTTGCAGCAGTAGTTCTAAAACTCATTGTATGAGCATATATTTGAAAGCATTAAAAAAAAATTAATATTAATTATACATACGCATATTAAATATAATATTATTCAATCAAAGTAGTAACTTTTTTTAAATTAAAACTATGTCTGCAGTATTATTTCGTTTATTAATTAGACGTATTAAAAAATATTCGATAGATAAGTATAATAAATTAATTTAAAATTTCATTTTTTAATCGTTTTGAATTCAAAAATTTTATTCTATACTATTCAAATTTTAATTAAACATCTTTCGAATTATGGACAAGAATAGATGTATGACGAAAATTTAAATAAAAAGTTTGAATTATCTAAAATAAAAATGCCTAAAAGGATAATGAAGAAGCTTAATTTCGTATTCTATTAAATAAAATAATATTCACCTTTTTCCAAAGATGAGAAGTTTGATTATTTTGTTGTACAGTTATCATTGATCAATAAATAATTTAAATTTAAATAATAAATTTAAATATTTAAATAACAAATATTTAAACTTAAAGAATACGTAATTACATTTCCGTTGATGTTAAAAATATTTTTTAATTTGTAATAAATTATTTATACTGACTTCATCCTCAGTTCAACGCAGAAAACAGTGTTAACTATTATATAATGTAATTAAAACCGTTTTGTACCGTTGCCTAGATTATTGTAATACCTATTATATTTTTACGTTTTATGTATATAATACGAGATATATTTAGTATTTATAAATTTTATACGTAAGGTGATCTACTTGAAAGAAACGTAATGTATTTGTTATTAAAGACGGAGCATATGTTAAATTACTTAAAATACCACAAAATAATCTGTATTAAATCTCTATGAAGTAAGAAATTTCAATTTCGAACTAAATATAACAGCAATGAAATAAAATTTAATAATAATAAGTTTAATGTTATTTTATACAAAAAAATTATGACTATTATAGTTATTCAGAGGCAAGCAAATATATATATATAATACCTGCATAATCATCTTATGTAAATTAACGTAAATTACTGTAATTCTAATGATCATACAGTTTTATATTACTTAATTTTCTGATTAGACATAATTAAACTATTATATGTACAAATAGTTATTTATTGATACATAAATTTTACAGCTGTCTAGACATTGGAAATAACTTGTAAATAATTAAGCATTACTCCTACGTGTACTAGTATAAATAGTATAAGAACAAGGTACTAATCCGAAAAAACTAATATTAAAGATACAATAACATATATATTACTTTAAATCAAGAATATTGATTTAAAAGGAACATTTATAATTTATATTTTTCATGCACTGAAAGTAACGATGGAATTATACTATTTACATGAATATTATTAATTATACGAATAATCCCCATAAAAATGCCTTATAAATACTATAAGCGACTTGTTAAAAAGCTTTCACTTGCAGTCACTGAGGAACAAGCAGCATTATTATTTTTTTTATAAAAGATACGTTTGTGATAGGTATATAATTATTACCTAAAAAAATTATTCATAGTTTCTATAAAATATTTTTATATTTTTATCTTTTCGTCTAAAATTAAATTATTTTATTTCTATATCAAAGGTATTTTAAGTATAATAGAATAATAAACATTATAAAAACCAGTTGTATATTTTAATTTTAACTTTAGATTCAAATATTTCTGAAAAAATTTTTACTGAAATAAATATAGCAGTATATTCTAAAGAATTTAAATTTAAATTGATATTTCCGATTAAAAAATAATTTTTCTGTATAACTGTTTTGGGATACAATAGGCATTTTATTTATATATTTTTTTTCATAAAATTGTTAATTCATATTTGAAGCTACATATTAAATATATCATAATTTCTATTTGAATCTGAATATTGAAGTGTAATTGGGGTAATATTACTCATAAATGATTTGATTTCTGATATCTTTAATTAAAGGAGATTCGAGATTAAAATTTTTATCACGACCCTACAAGAGTTTCGAGAGCTCTTAAATAGAATAATGATAGCAGTAGTAATGTTATGTAACATTAACTAAAAATATATTAGGTCTATTATTATTTATGTATATATAAGGCTTATCAACGATCTGAAATTGCAAACTTAGTGCGCATGTTCAACGATGAGTATCGATTTTTTAACTTTTCATATGTTATTTCAATATTTTTTATTATTTTCCGTTATATATATATTATTAATGTAATACTTATGAAGAAAAAATATATTAGCAATATTTTATGTATACTTCTTCTAAATATACAATTAGTTATTTAAGGCATTTACTCAACATATGAATATAAATATTATAATGTTAATAAAGATAATAAATACTAAAAACTACATTGGTAGTATCCTTATAAATCATAGTTACTAATACTTAAATTCTATTAACAAATTTTTTTATAAAATATACAATTTGTAATATTAAATTAATTAAATTATAATTAATTGTAATTCATACTTTTCATGGTTCATTTTTCAAAAAACGTTAACTTTTGAAATTATTTACGAATTATAGTAGAAAAAAAACTTATTCTTAAGATATTACATTGAGAGTCTGGATCTAAACAATGCGTTATTAAATATAATTTAAATTATAAATTATAAATTATAATTATAAAAAAAATTAATCATATTTTAGATACATCCTAAAAATTTATTATTTAACATATCTTGGAAAATACCAGTAAGTAAAACTAACTGTTTTAGAAGAAGTCGGTTAAATATATTATTTATTTAAATGTTTTAAGAAAAACATATTTTGTATCAGTTGTAATAATAAAATATATTTTAATTCAATCAATAACAGCGTTAAACAAAAGTTCATTCGATAAATAAATTTTTTTTAAATAAAAGACAATTAATTTATTAAAAAATAAATAGAAAGTAAAAAGTACTCTTATTAATTCTTACTTATAAAAATTGATAGAAAATGTTTATTTTATATTATATTCATTTAATATAAATCAGTTACCATTTTCGTTGTTTAAATCTATAAAATAAAATTCCCCCTTCCGTTTCACTTCTCACATCAGTATCACGGTGCAATTATTCGAACTTCACAGTTAAATAAAGTAAGTAAAGATTATTTGTAAGTAATATATAACTAAAATCTTCATTTCAAAGATCGCGATTTTAACAAATATATAATTTTTGGTAGAGGGGAAATTATTTTGATTTTTTTATTATTGATAATTTTATATTCTAAGGTTTTTTTATTTTATACCGATTTAATCAGTTACCAAAAAAAACAAAACGAAATTTAAATAAAAAAATTATTTTTTCCGAATACTTTCAATTTGTATTTCTACTACACCTATGTACTTTTTAAATCAGTGAGAATAAAAGATTAAATATATCGAAACGTTATACAATATTAATTAATTCTGTATATATCATTAAATATCTAGCAATATGACTTTATGAAATTATTGTAGAAAATCCATTGGACTATTATAAATTTTAATATCTGTCTCTTTATAGATGAATCAGCTTTAAACATCTCTAATTTTTATTTCATCATAATAAATAAATTATTTTATTCTAATAAGAAATCATAATTTTATAAATTATAGCAATTTTATAAGTATGTATTCATCATTAGATCAACATTTTGATGTTAGTCTTAATTATACTTTGAACATCATAACTTTACTTTATTACTAATAAAAAATCAAAAACTTGCTTTGTTGTTGGTAATCAACATTTATTTTTTTTTTGTTTTTCTTCCTATATGATTAATGCAATATTTTTAATGAACTCTCAAATAAAAAGTATATTATTTAGAAAGACATTGAGATAAGATAATTATTATTTTAGCCCTACTTATTCTATTAATGATGTAGCGAAAATTAATACTGTAATTCTGTAAGATATTCTTTAATTTAGTTATTAATTTAATTTTTTAAACGATAAAATAAATTTCAATTTATAATAATGAGTAATAAAAAATGTATGTTTTAGAAATTTTTGTTTAAAATAACAACTTATTTCTACAAATGATTAAAATATTTGTAACTCATATTTTTCCTACCTTTGAAATTATACTATTGATGAGAACTCATCTACGTACCTGAAAGAAAAAGTAGAATAGCATTTGAATTCGATTTTATACCTTTTCATTAATATAATGCAAATAATATAAATATTGATTTTGATCTTTTATGAATGAATATTACAAAAGTAATGTATCAATATTAAAAAAAAACTTTTATCAATACTTTTAATTTTATTTTTATGCAGAATTGCAATATAAGATACTAACATTTTCATTGTAACAATATGATAATATTTGATTTGCTAAAATAGATAACTTAGAATTAATTTAATTAATAAAGAGATTTTTTATTGATTGAAACTTTATATTCACTTAATATGTTTGAATGACATTATGAATGAAAAATTAATAAAAAACACATAGTAAAAATACTATTAATGACTTCTACTGAATATCATTAATAAATAATTAAACTGTTTTGTTATTTATAATTTTTAATTAATTGAACTAATTATTAATTTTATCATTTTCTCATGAATATTACATACACAAAATATAAATACATATACTTTCTTATCGATATTATATATTTACTCTCATTGGAGTAGATAACATTAAAGTATTTAAAAAATTGTAATTGTATTGATGTTCGAAATTAGAGAATAATGTTTTCAAAGATAATGCAGGTAATTTAATTACACACGCAAATGATTTTTTATAAGGAATATTATATTTTATATGCTAAGTTATACAAAAGCTTATTATATAACCAATATAAGAATTATTTCAAAAATTCAGATTATTAAATACTTTATAATTATTACTCTAATTTTTATTTTTAGATTTAATGCCATAATTTAGTATCATAATAAAGAATTACATCTTGGTATTTATTATTTTTAGTATATTTATATTTGTAATATGAGATAAGTAGCTATTGAAGATTTCAGTTAGATAGATTTTAAAACCTAATTTTATCAACAGTTTTAAAGTAGTTTTTCTTTGTGGGAATTAAATTAAATTTCACTTTTACAAACAATAATTTTTAGCCACATTATTAAAATGACTAACTTTATTATTTCAATATTAATTACAAAAATATCTCTACAGATATATCTTTTAAATATTTTATTATTTCTACATCAAATGTATGAAAAATTATACAAACAAACTTTTGTTTGTCTCGACTAGTTAGAAACGCTTATTTGTTTTATTAAAAATTTCGGAATACCTACAATGTTAAATATAAATAAGTTGCCCGTTTCAATCCATACATACATGCGCATACACTCGTAATTTAATAATTTAATTATAAGCATATACATAGAGATAACGCAAAATATTTTAAATTCATTGACTCTGTCACACAGATCAGGTACTCCAATTTATTATTTTTAAAGAAAATATTCCACATGCATCAACAGTCAACTAAATTATAATCGCAAAAACTCAGAAACGACGTAAACGACCTTTCCGTTATTGTACATGTTATAGCTATATAATTATTTATTTATTAATCTTTGATAGCGCTTTTTAGCGAATTTCTATAAAATTTGGAAAATTTCATGCTTGTAGTTAGGCGAAAACACATTGGCTTCGAATAATTAGTTTCTCATTACCGCAGAATATATTATAGTGTAAATTCATCTAATAGTAGCTAAAAAAAACAAATTTACAAAAATAATCACAGAAAACAATCCCAGTTAAAACTTTTCATCGTATTTCTACTAGACCCATCGATCATCGCACAGTGTTATCATAATCGATAAAAAAATAACAATAACATTATTCATAATAATAATAATATTAACAACAATAATAATAACAACAACAATAATAATAATAATAATAAATAATTACAATGCTTTGTATTCAGGAATTAATATTTTGTGGTACCTACTTTTTTATTCCTATCCCAACTTTGTCTTCGTGTGGCGTTTCATTCAGAAATACCGTTGCAAAAAAATACTTTACATTTTATTTAATTAAAATTTATTTAAAAAATAATTATTCTAGTATGATATTTAAATGATTAACAAAGTAATATAATTACAAACAAAATATAATGATGCATAATGTCAATATCTCTCTTTTCCTCATATTTTTTATGTAGTTTATAATTAAAAATGTAGTTAATATATTTAAATAAATCGAATATTTTCAACAAATTTGTTTTCAATATATAATAAAAGTTATGGCAAATGAAAGATTTAAAATTACAATAAGATAGAACATTTAAAGGAATAATAATAAATATTGAACTAATCAGTAGAGAGAAGTGTATTGTCATAGAGTAATAATAATAAATATTGAAGTAATCAGTAGAGAGAAGTGCATTGTCATAAAGTATTTGGCCTACAGTGGCGAAAGGAAGAATATTGACGCATCATTGTAATTATGACGGTTAATATGGTGTTTTCATTCATTTTTTGTTGGGTTTGGCGTTATCATATTGACGTATATATAAAAATAAAATTGGGGAATACGCCTATTGCTGAAAGACGGAGGTTTCTAAATTATGAAGTGCATCAATATTTTATAATATTGTGTATAAATTTCTTGAGTAAAAAAAATTATTACATATATATTATATCTGGATAGAGAAATTTATAAAGATTCAGCATATGTATATATTTTTTGAATTCAATTTTGATTTATTTTATTTATTAATAAAAAATTAATGATAATATGTGTGTGTGTATGTTTGTATAATACTGCTTATATTAACATATGCTAGCAATATGTAAGAGTAAACAAATGATTTTACTGATATGTCATAATTTTTTAAATATTTATTTCATGTTTATATAAAAGCATCCCCGTCTTGTTTAAGTCATAAGAGTGTTTCGAAATAGTTTAAATTGATTTAAATATAATAATTTCTAAAAACTATATATTAATTTATGTAATATCCTTTCTATCGTTTTTTTATATATTTTAAGCTGTTCATAATCGATGTCTCTTCACAATTCGTGCAGATGGACGGGGCTCAAATTAACTTGCATAACATTAGTATCAACCATGTATAAACAAATGACGATGGTATTGAATCGAATGTGTGAGGCACGAGTATAGTTTTAGGAGAAATCAGTCATATCACGAGAATAAAAATATGCGAACCCGTCATTTTACATGAGTGAATAGAGCGAGTCTAGAAAACTGTAAGGTATTGCTTACGAAGTAGGTAAAAGAAGTGATTGAAGTCGTGTAAATTACGCTGTGCTCACCTTTCACTAGGAGTTGGGTGACACCCCTACTTGTTGATTCACGACCTCGTAGAAGGGAATCAACAAATTTAGAAGATATCTCTATCGTAATCTTAATCGACGAAAAAAATCAATACCGTACATAGAGATATTTTAAATAAATAAACGACTATTTAGTAAAACAGGCTTTGTTCTCCTCCCACTGGATGACAGTATTTTATAGCTACGCATAGGAAATAAATAAATACTTTTCTTTAAATCCGTAATCATTGTATTTTTATTTGTGTACTCTTAAAATAAGCTTAAAAATATATTAAAATAAAATATTCTTATCGGATCTTTACAGAAGCTCTAATAAATTAAAATACAAACGTATATTTTGCAATAGTTTTACTTTTTAATAATGTCCTTTATAATTATAATTATTATTGTACTATCAATGATCTGATAATATGATGATCTATCACTTATATTGTATTCTTCATGATAAAAGAATGAAAATATTTCCTATAACATGTTTATTTGTTTATCAATCAATATGACTTTACTATATTTATTTAAATATCTGAATGTAACCTGAAGTATTGTTAATTAATTTTCCAATGAATTTGAAACAAATTTTTTTAATGAATGAATATGACAATAAAAACCATTTACATTGCAAATATACAAAATTAATTGTTAATCTATATTAATGATAAGATATCACCTCTTTAATTTATTTTAAAAGTAATAATATATTATTTAGTATCATATGTAATATTACAAAAGATTTTTGTTGCAGAATCGAATGTAAAATTTTTTGTACGTAATTAAGTTGTAGGTTACACATTTAATACACACAAAAAACATAATTACAAATATTTGATATTTAACATCTGAAATTTAATCTTATTTTTAGAATTATATTTTAACATTTTAACTTTCAATTAATTTAAATATTTTAACATTTAATTATATTAAATAGTGTAAATAAATAGAAATTCAAAATAAATTTAGTAATATTTGATTACTTAATACATGTTTATAGATACATACAAATGATTTTTTGAATTTAACTTTTTTCTGAATACATATTAAATATATACCATAATAAGTGTTCTCATTATTTAATAAAGACTTTAAAAAATTAATAATGAAAATATTTTTATTTTAGATAAAATATTTTTATTTTAAATATTTACGTATATTCTTTTGAATTAGTATTTTATAAAATTTATAATAATTATCCCAAAAAATGTTTAGAAATAATAAAAAATTATACGTTAAAATTATATGAAAAATAGTACAATTAAAAAATAAATGTCAGAAAAGAATTGTATTAATATTTATGAAAAAATGTATAATAAATCCTTTTAATTCACTAAAATTAATTAAATTTTATTACTATTAAATTGAAAAGTTACACAGCATTATGAAGTAGTTGTTTATTATACAGTGAAATGTTTAATAAATATCTTAAAAATGTATGCAGTTGCATTATTAATGATCTCTCTCTACGATAACTTTAAAGATTTATTGATACATGAAAATAAATTATATACTAAATAAACATGCAATAATATACAGGCTATTTTGTGGTTAAAATAATTTCATAATTATTTTAATGGTTTAGATTTGTTTGGATCGTACATATTTTCAAGAAATTTACCCGGAATAAAAAAATGAGAATAATAAAATGTCGAATATTGTTATTAATATAAATTAATTGAAAAATATTAATAAGTAGGTATTCGTTTCAAGCATCGTAGGATTCAAAAACAAATATAAATATGATTCAAAGCTAAAAATAAAAGAAACGGATGAAAGGAAATGCGCGGTAATCATTGTCTATTTATATTTGAAGTTCAAAATAAGTTAGTGAGCCATAGATAATATAGATATCCTTATTTTTTCTAAGCAATACTTAAAATTTTCAAAGTTGCGAAATTTGCATGGTAAGGAAAAAAAGTTAATGTACCAATGTTTATTTTCTTTCTCTGAAGTAGACTTTGTGCTAATAATTCGGAATGTCGTCATTCCAAGTATGAAACGTTGACATGCATGGGAGGTAATAACCTAAATAAGCAGCTTCGAAGAGACCTGATTCGTAGCGTCATTCAAATTAACCGTAAAAGTTAGATACTGATTCAATTGAATAAAACTTAGAATCAACTTTCTTTTTCGTTCTTTTTCCGTTTCCTCGCAATCACTTTTAAAATTAAACGCACAGTGAAATATATCAACACATACCTGACTCGCCATACACATTGAATCTGTAAGAGATGTCGGGTGTTTGCTATCAAAAAATGCAACGTTGACACTTGCTGGATTAGCTAGGATGGCGGGCTGCAAAAAGAGGGTCAGAGCCTCGTTACTTGCCGTGCCTTTATCACGGCGACTTGAGGCGTTGAAGAAAACGTGTAATGATAGTATATTTATAATAAAATTATTTAAGCACGCATCCTAATACATGACACTGCAAAACTAACTTCAATCTGAAATCAATGCCTAAATTTAACCGTTCACTATTGTTGAGCAACTGTATAGGCATTTACATTACGCGGAGTTCTCAATACGTACACGGTAAAAAAGATGAAGCAAGAACGCTAATATACAGCGCCCTCTCGGATTAAAGATTCACAGATTTCTATCTAATCAACGCAATAGTGTATAAATAATAACTGATATTCATAATTGAACTTTTTTTTTAATGAATTAGTATCTTTCGGATTTATTTATCTCGTATTTCGAATCTATTTATTTATAAATGATCTATTTATAAAGATAAAAATTATTTTATTTTTTTTAAATTTTATTTTTTTTATTCAATGCATATAAATAAATTTATGATTATAATAATTAAGTTTTTAATAACAATTACGGTCACTTCTTATTGAACTAGTAATTTATCAATCGTAATTTTTATTATATCAATTTATATCACATAGTAATTATTCAATACTTTTTAAAAAATAATCAATGTATGTTCTTAAACAATAATTGAATTAAACTCAAAACTGTAATATATAAGTAGTTATAAATTAATTTGCATAAATTATGTAAAGATAAATATTTAATAACTATACTTAATAAAAATAGGTTTTAACAAAAACTGAAATATCAAAAAATTTAGAATCCAGAAACTGTACCATAATAAAAGATTGTTTATATAATGATTTCAAAATTTTTTTATTAATATAATTCAATTTTATATAACATTTGAAAATAATTTTTAAAAAATTATAATTTTAATATATGTTGAAAATTTTTTAAATTTTTTGACAATAGAAAATATTCTTTATTTTTTATTCTTTTTTATCGTTTTTTGAAAACTATTAAAATATTGTAAGATTATTCATTATCGTATTATTTCTATTGTAATGTATACATATATATTATATTGTGCATAATAATAACAATATAATATATAATACAATATATACACTTCGTAAATATGCATTTTAATTTAACTACTAATTATACATTTATAATTTAAATCTCTAAATAGAATCATTGATTAAAGTATAAACCTATTTGGAATATATTTTCTTGATTAAACTCTTTTTTAACAAAATAATGTATTTTATAATAAACTTTATTATTCTAATTATTACTCTTTAAAATAGAAATTATAAAAATGACTATAGTTTTATATCAAATTATTTAAGTATTTGAACTTACTGAAACAAGGAAGTGATAATAAAAATAATATTTAAAAAGCAATCTTGATAACTATATTCAATTAAATTTTAAAGTAATTTGAAATTCCCAATTAAAAATATTCCAACTCCGTTGTATTTATATAATATAAATAATTCTGTTTATTTGTAATTATTAATTTTAGCGGATATTTTTTATAAACTTGACGAAGGTAAATTTCTAAATTTGCAATTTAATCTAAGATCTAATATTTCTCTTTAATATAATAATTAAAAATTTATCAGTTTTTAGTAAAATTTAATAAACATTTAGGACATTGTCACTATTTATAACGCTGACGAGTAAAAGTTAAAAGTTTTGTAAAGTTAAATATTGTAGTCAATATAATTTGTACTCTTATAGTAATTAAAATTTTTTATTTGACATATTTATTACAAATTAATTTTTTTTTAATCAATAAACAATATTTTTTAACATTATCATTATAAAGAGTAAACAATTATAATATATTAAATTTAAATTTATTATTCGTATAATTACGTTACAAATATTTCAAATTAGTTAATTTTCATTAAATATTTTATATATATTCAATAAATATATATAACCTTCAAGCTTTGTACTATTTTTTCTAAATTCCCGTAGTTCTTCTAATACTTATTGTATTTTTAAGACATTTTATTTAATAATGTAAGTAATAAATTAAAAAATTCATTCATTTTTTTATATTTTGATATTTTCTTTATTCAATGTATATAAATAAATTTATGTTCATAATAATTAAGTTTTTATTAACAATTACATCACTTCTTATTAAATTAGTGATTTATCAATTATAAGTTTTATTACATCAATTTATATCGAATATTAATTATTCAATACTTTTGAAAAATAGTCAATACATTTTGTTAAATTTCTTAATAAAGATATATGTAATTGTATTATTGTAAATATTTATTTTAATATATTAACTATGAATAAATCTAAATGTTACGTTTTATCAATAATCTGTCAATATAGTAAGAGTATAATAATTATTTTTGATCTATTAATAATAATGTTTTATATAATTTTAGAATATAATATGTATAAAATTTTAATTTCTAAATAATCTAAAAATAATTGTTTTTAATATTATGTTTTTAAGGTAGTTTAGTTTTATATTATAAAAGAAGCATACTCTCTAATGGTATTATAAGCAAAAACTAATGATAATGATAATGGTTAATTTTTGATAAGTATTGTCTAAATACTAATAAGAATTTTATATAAATATTACATTTGTAAAAAAATAGTTTAGCTGCAATAATATATTGATCTATATATCATTTACATCATTTTATGTTTTTAATGTATTATAAAATTTAGTTTTTATTTTTTATAAAAATCAAGAGATAATTTAATTTAATTTAATTTAAATGCATTAATCTTTATGAATTATTATATTAACTTACATTACAATTCAATTTAATAAAAAGTAATTATTTAATTTATTAAAATTGTAAGAAACAAAATTTGGGAAATACGTTTTCATATAGGTACAGCTAAAATTTAAATATTATATTTAAAATATAGATTATTTTGTTTGAAAAAGGAAATTTTTAAATTATCAATTTTATCTTATACAAACAAAATAAATTAAAACAATAAAAAATATAAAATATCATAGTATTATACAATTCCTTTGACAAAAAAGATATGTTTATGTGTTGTAAAATTATTTATATAAATTTTATAATTTTTTAAAAATATTTATACATGTATTATGTACAATTTGCGATCCTATGTATATATATTTACAGATGATCTCATTTTTTAATTGAATTTATTATTTGATCATTAAGTTTAATTTAATTTAATTAATTTAATTAATGTTATAATTTTCAAATAATAAAAAAGTTTGTAATATCCAATAATGCATACACACATATACAACGTTGAAAACTTTTCTTTCTAATTCCATTATTTAATAATGATTTTATTAAAAATTGTTCACATATTAAATATTTAAAAAAATGTTTTACAAATATACTATTACATATTTTCCTATTTTACAATTATATTTTTAATCATGAATATTTGTTTGATTAATGTACGAATTAGAAGAAATTTTTATCGTCAAAGTAGATAAAAATATTTCTGGTAAATACTTTACATTAACATTTTTTACAAGTTACAATATTATAAATAAAAATACCATACACTTAATAAATAAGATTCTATAAAGATATTAAATGCATATTAAAAGGTGATAGAATATACGTTTAAAAAAAAATTATAATATGAAGGCATATAAATTTTCAAAATACAACAAATAAATCTTAACTATATAATATATATATTTTTAAATATTAGGAAATAAAAACTAAAATAAAAATAATATAAATAGTATTATTTTATGAGTAACAATATTGTGAAAAATTCGAACACCTATATTACAAATAAAAGAATTCATATTTGTTTGGACGAATAACAAACTATGAATGAAAAACTATTTTGAAAAAAACTAACAAATGTAATGAATTTTATTATTAAGAATAAACTTGTTGAAAAAATGAGGAATAATAAGAACTTCTTTGATTTTGACTATGTAGACATTGTTATTACAAATATTTAAATTTTAATAAAATACTTTATTATTTAAAAGTAATACTGCAAAATTTTAATATTTTATAAAATTTTGAAATAAATTATAATGTATGTTTTGTATAAGTATAGTGTCAAAAGGCTAGTAATAAAAAAAATAATAATTTTTACAAATTATATTTCTCAATTTGGTTTATAATTTTTTTTAACTCTTATAATTTTGAATAGTTGATAGATTTTATAATTTAGTAATAATATCAAATTCTAATTTATATGCTAAAAATAAAATAAATTATTATGTAATTGATTTTTTTTTTGTAATTGTACTAATAAAAAAATTAATAGATTGTTGTCAAATGTTAAACTTCATAAGTTCATCTAGTCTTAATTCTAGGTTTAAGGCAGAAAATTTTTTATTTATAAATTTATAATTTTTTGCAATTATTTATTTTACTCGCGAGGTTTTGACTTGATCAAGTTGCAAGTCGAATGAGACGACATTCTTAGTATTTTAAATGCAATTAAGCTATACTACCTTTATTTTCTTCTTGATTTATAAAAACAAATTTAAATTATATAATAAAATACGTCATAATATTTTTTATGTTTTTATATGTCTGTATTCACAAAATAATGGATATGTAATTTAATTCTTGTAACTTAATCAATATTTTTCATACAGACACACAAAAACTAAACTTTTATTAATTTAAAATAAAGCCCTGTAGAATTTTAATGACTAAAAAATATAAAAATTATTTCAACATTAAACCTTATTTAATGTAACAGTTACAATCGAGAGTGTCTTAGTGATATCTGTTTCAAGTTCGGATAGTAAGGCCTGCCTTGTGTCAGAAACGTTTGGAACACTTTTCAGTTCTTGAGAACTATGTAATTTGGTTAGTGATTCAGATTCTTCTAAATTCTTCAATTGTTTTGTTTCTATTGAAGTTAAAATTAATGATGGTTGCTTATCAACTTCATAATTTGGTAAATGTATCTGTTTTTCTTCTACTTCATGTGGATAGTGAGGTTTTTCTTCAAAAACTGCCGAATGTTAATTTTTTTTACCAATTTCTTTAATTATAAAATTTTTAATAAATGCTTCTGCTTCACAACTTACGTTTATCAAGACTTATAATGGATCCTACTAGTTCATTAACGTTAAGCGAAGGTAGCCGATCTTCTAATTGTCTTCTTCTCACTAACCACCAATCAATCAGAAATAATGCCAATGCTAAAATCTTAATACCACAACACAATCCCACATATCTGATATAAAAAAACAACATATAATCATTTAATCCAAGAAAAATTAAATAATGAGTTTGCACAACTTTTTCATAACTTACCTGTATCTAAATTGTTCTATATCATAGAGAAGACAACGTCCACCCCTTTCCCCACAAGTACTTTTCCACAATAAACAAGTAGAATCAATAAGATTTCCAAATAAAATTGGTGCAGGTATATAACCAAATAATCTAAATATTACAAACTGCATCCCCAAGGCAAAAGATCTTTCTTCCTCAGATACAGACCTTTAAAAATAAAATGCATATGAATTTTATTTTTATCTAATTTTTTAAATTTTATTAAATTAATTTATTACCTTAATACAATCATAAGAAGTGGCATTTGAGTCACAGCAACAACAAATGTCATAAAAAAAAGTAAAATAAGAAATGGAAATATAGTTTTGCAAGGTGATATACATGGACCAGCAGTAGCTACAGGTACAACCGTCACCTCAGCGAATTCAGGTGTAGCTGGTGGAACTACAGTTAAGTTTCCATGAATGCCTATAAAAAATTTTTTACCATTATTTATACATAAATTTACTTTCTAAATTATTTTCATTAATCTTCAACCATGTTGAAAATATTGTATAAAATATGCTCAAATTGTTTGCAATTGATGAAATATTATAATAGATAAGCTATTTTTTACAGGAAATATTTTTAATATTAAGATTAATTTAAAGAATAAAATAATATTATTATTTTTCTCGTCTTTAGGTTAGTATTGGATAAAATTTTTAAAATAAGTACTTCAGTACTTTATGATCAAATATACACTTACAAGCACAATTGGTGAAATTTGACTTAGAACTGAATGCAGTACAGCCGGCGTGACAAGGACTAAAATATGTAAGACCATTATTGCCACAGACTGGCTCGACGTCAGTCATCCGACACTCACAACCGAAGTTACAGGCAGCAGTAAGATTAACCTGAAAAGGTTCAGGACCCTTGTTACTGCTATTGAAATATGGAATTGTTGTGCCAGCCATTTTGACATTATCGCAGCCAAGAAAAAATAGCATTCCATAGCATATGAGACATATAACGTTGGATACAAGGACAAATTGAACTGCACCTTTAGGTCTTAATTCAAGTCTTTTGAGCAAACATCCACCGAAGAAAATACCAATGCACGCACCAGGAATGGCTATAGAACCAGTAAAAATTGAGGCTTGGCTCTTACCGAGACTGAATTGTGTTTCCAAATACTTTGGTAGAAATACAACAAATCCTGATACAATTACGAGTTCCATGCAAGCACCAAGACATGTTACCACATATACAGGGTTGCAAACCAAACGCCACATACTACGCGGAATATCTAAAGATTATTTGCAACAAAATTTTTTAATGCATTTTTAAATAATTTAGAAATTAATACATGTATCAAATAAATAGCTATTATAATGACCATTACTGTATATGTAACAGAAATTTAATTTAACAGTAAATATTATCAAGAAAACTTCATTTAAAAAATAATTAATTATTATTAATCTTTTCTAATATTTTATAAAGTTTTAAAATTGTAATGTCAACTACACTAATATTCATTACCTTTTACATCTTTTCCATACCCACTATCATTAGCAGTTTGAACATTATGAAAATCCTTATTTTGTTCTTTTTCTTTATTTATTGGTGATTTACTTTTTTCAATAATTTTTATTTTCTCCTTTTCTCTTTGTAAAGTTTTTGGAAAACTAAAAAATGGAATTGCTACTAAAATAAGGTGTAAGCCACACAGAAGAAAGCCACCCCACCACATCCCCACCCATCTATGGTCTCCAGGATCTAAAAATTAAATTTCATATTATGCAAAAATAAAGTCATTAAATAAAATGTATCATAATTATGTAACTTACCAATACTAATCATTTTTCCTGAGAATGAATCCATGTGAAATGATAAGAGATATGCTCCAAGAAGAAATCCTAAAACGGGTCCAAAAGCTGCCATACTATACATACATCCTAAAAAAATTTATATAAACTATATATAATTACGATTGCTTTTAAAATTTTGTAACATTAAAAAAAATAAAAGTTTTTGAATAATATTATATATACATATATATCTATATATATCATATACATTATTTATATTTATTTATTAAAATATATATACAAATAAAACATACATATATAATATACATAAACCGATGTATACAAGAATTTAAAAAATACCATGTTTTTGAAAACTTATGAAAATATAAATATTAGATAAAAAATCAAATTATTATAACTAAAATTAAAATTTATGTCGTATGTACATAATACATAATTACTTACCTATATATAATGATGCACTTTCTGTTCTTACGTGGTCATCTATGTATGTAGTACCTAGAGTAAACAAAGGAGAGCCTCCGCACCCCAGTAAAAGCTGGGCTACTACAAAAAGCATAACTGGACCAACTGTGGATGGAGATCCTTGAATGCAGTTATCTCCTCTTAAATTATTGTGAGGAGCTAAGGGAGGCGATGATAAACCTGTAGATAGTCGACCTGAATAAAATTTTCTTATTATACGTTTACATACTTGAACTATAAAGCAGATTAGAAGTATTTCCAAAAATTTATTTATATTATATTATAATTAATATTTTAATATGCTTTAATCTTTCAAACTAATACATCATTAAAAAAACTATTTTATATAAACTTCAACGGAAGAAGTATTATTAATAAAATAAGTTTTAATCTGTTCATTATTAAAATACATAAAACAATTATGTATTTTATATAGACAATAGATTTGGTAAATGGTTTTGCTGTCAAGTAAAAAGGTTAACATCCAATGTATCAATTAAAATATATTTAATTTAAATATATAGTTAAATTTTTAAAAATGACAATAATTAATTGATTCTTCAGATGCATTCAAATTCATTTTAATCTTTTTGTACTTACCTAAACCCATATCTTGTTCTCGTAATGATATTCCACGACATATATTATCAGAATTAGAAGTATTTGAAGTAGTTGTTAAATTTGGTTCAGCCGTAAAGTGTGGCACCATAAATATCATGGAACCAAGTCCCATTATTACGGCTCCTAAAGAAAATAGATATTTCAAAATTTATTTACATATTTATTAAATATTTAAATTTATTAAAAATATAATATTACCAATAGCAATCCAAACTGGAATATGCCTGCGGCTGCCTAGATAACTAACAAAAATGACTGTAATAACATTTCCAATTTCATAAGAACTAGCTATAAGTCCAGACAAACTTGATGGAATTTCAAATCTTTTTTCAATCGTAGTAATTACAGAATTTATGTATCCAGAACTCAAAGCTTGCTGCAGTGTAACAAGAAATGATAATAGAAAAACAAAAACCTGTAAATTAATAAGTATTACAATAGTTTTACACATATTTTAAAGAAATTTTTTTATTATAAGAGTGTAATGAGGAAATATTTTGTTTTATTATTACAACATTTTTTGAATACTAAGTAAAATTATAAAATTTTCTTTTCATTTTGAATTTCTCTTGCATTAAAAAATAAAAGAAAAAATAAAGATTTACCTAGAAAAATTTAATTTCATAGTAATATTATATAATCAAATAAAACAAGACCGAATCAGAACGTCGCGAGAAATGGTAAAGAAAATAAACGTAGAATTTACAAAAATCGATTTAAAGGTTATTAGATAAATTTTATTTATATGATTTTTTTATTGTTCGTATACATATTATATTTATATATGTACCATTGTACCGTACCTTTATTCCAGCAAATTTTTGAATGAATATTGGTCGGCAATTTAAAATTCCACAGTCTTTTGAATCTGGATTTATTGTTGGTGTTTGAGCCCGTTCTTTCTCTGTTCTATTAATAAAAAACACACACACACATTTATTTTACGCTTTGAAATTACTAAATATTTTATCCGAACAAATAATATTAATCGTGCCACTCTTTTTAATATTCTGGAATACATTTATTTTATTTTACTAATAAACTTTTTTTTATTTTTTTCATATAACTCGTGTTTATTCACTTTTTTTAAATGAATGTATTATTTAAACATATGATTAGCGACACAATTCATAACAAATTTTTTTTATTAATTAATTCTTTAAAATGGAAATTTTAACGAAGGTATATTTTCAGATATAAGAATTGAAATTTATTATTGATAAGAAAGCGTAATATCTTTTTTTTAATATTAATACAACTAGACCCTCAGCACTGACAACTCGAGGTCGTACTAGGGTTCATGCGGGATGCTAAATTTTAACGACTTAAAAAAATTATTTTGAGAATATTAAAATTTATTTAAATTAATGCCTTGTGATATTACAATAATCTTAAATATAACTTATTATACATTTACTTCTAAATTTTCCTTTAATTTTTTATGAGTTTATTTTATGTATAATTTAATCTACAATTTTTGTTTTAACTTAATTGTAGAATCCATATTTGGCCAAGTTCTTCTGTAATTAATATCAAAACTGATACTAAATATCGACCCAGTTATGTATATTATTTTATCGTTAAACTCTATATTGGGGTGAGGAAAAACGGTATGGTTATAAATATTTAGTTTTTACTCTATTATGGAATTGCAGGACGGGCCCAGAGCGGAGGAATTAGGAATAAAGTAAAGGGTGCCAAATAAATTATGGCACACCTTCTTCATGATGGGAGAATGTCAGTGTCAGCGCGAAGGGCACCAAGTAAACTCTGGCTCACCTCCCTTACGACAGGGGTATGTCTGCCTCAGGATAAAAGTCACCAGGTAAGCTCTGGGGCACATTTCTGCTGATCGGGGATGTCTGAACCAGAATGAAAGACGCTAGATTTTAACCATGGAGCACTCTTTTGGAGACGAGAAGGCTAAACAACAACAATTCTGCAATCGATAGTATATCGGATCGTATCTTTACACCCGTGGCAATGTGTGTAAGAACGCGGGAGGGACTCATCGAAACAGAAACACAAGAAAATAAGTATAATGAACTGATTGTTGGACACGAATAATTATTATATTATTTAGTATAATCACTATAAATCTTAATTTATTGAATTTAATTCATAGAATAATATAATATTTAATATTCGGTAAATTGTAAATTATTTGCGTTTAATTTATATCGCGATATTAAGAGCACTGATGAAAAACTGTAATTGTAAACCCTTTTTATAAAAAAATCAACAGAGATTGCTTTGTATATTTACATTAATTATATAACTTCATAGAAATGGCATATTTAGCTAATATTCAGAAACTATCCATATTTCATCGTAACTTACCTTAATCAAATTAAAAAGATGTCTACACTTTTTTATTGCAACTATATTTCATTATATTATATTTGTTATATTTATAATAACTATATTTGAATACAGCTTTAATTTATTAACATTGAAAATTAAATGAAATTTTATTTCGTTTAACAATTTTCTTTAGTTAATCGAAAAGAACTTTTAAGTCTAAAACTTATTATATACTTTGTAACAGATTTTTTATTTTGTAACTTTTGTGTAATCTTAATACCTGACGTTAGTTAATTTTCAATTTGGATTTAACATTTTATTTCAAACAAAAAATAACTTATTGTTGCAATATTAAAATAAAAAAATATTTTAAATGCCTCATTATATATAAACTTAAAAATATGTATAAATGTAATATAAATTTAATACGGTTTTGTTTCTATATTATTTTAATTATCACTGTAATCGATAAATAAAAAGAATAAAATAATAATAAAAAAATTAATCTAAAATAAAAACTAAAAATGAATTTATAATAAATTTGGAAATAATTAAAGTTCAAATTATTATTTATTATTAATTGCTCATAATGTTTATAGAAATTATTTTTCTTTATTCAAGGGCAAAAAAAATTGATTTCAAACAAATAATTTAACGAGATTTTTATTTTTTATATACCTGTCAACTACCATGGAAGCACTTGGATTCCTGCTATGACATTTTATAACAAAATCTCTGAAAAAAGAAAAAAATGAACGTAGGTATCAAATTAATTATAAATTAAAAATGATATATTATATTATACTTAATTATATTAAATTATATTATACTACAGTTTATTGTCTAAAAAATTTTTATTGTCTATTTATTATATTTATTATTTTGAAATTTTTACTGTCTATTTATTATATTTTCAAAATAAAAATAGAATATTCAATATTTCAAAAAAATATATGAAAAAATATTATTGGTAAAATTATGTTTCGTTGTTCTAGTTTTTAAAAAATAAAATTTTTTTCTGTTTATTTTTCATCAAATAAATATAATTTTTATTTTTTTTCATTTGTTATATTTTCAATTATAAAATTACATTAAGAATTTTTCTTAAAAGCTTTTATATTAATGTATGTTTGGAGAAATATTATTACATTTGAAGTAAATTTTGGTCCAAAACGTAATATCGTCACTGTTTAAAATGTTTTTATAATGGAAGAAATTCTTAGCAAACCATACAAAAAGTTATATTATTATATTATTAACACTATATTAATTGTCAAAATAATATTATTTAATCAATAATGTAATAAACGAATAAATTAAATGAACATTTATTATCTAATTAACAAAAGTAAAAAGTCTGTATATTTTATATATTTAAAGAAAAACCAGTAAATATAATTTCACCAGTTTTTGTATAGATATAGATAGATAGATGATAATAATTTATCTAATTTTATTAATATTAGAAATATACAGACTTTAAATATTTAAAAATATGAATAGTTGAACATTTTATATTTTAAAATAGTATTTATAAATAAACATACAAAGAAATATATCTATATATATTATAAAAATTAAATATTTTTTGTAATTAAAGTGAAATGTAAATTTGAGCTATCAGAAGGTACGTCGCTTTTTTATTTCTGAGTCAAAATTATCATTAGTTTATTACTACCCGTATTTATTTGCTATATAAACGTTTTTACGAAATAAGAACAAGTAGACGTACTTTGGTTTGATAAATATTAATTTATTTAAAAATTCTCTTATATCGGTCATTTTATTTTAATTTATTTTTTCTTTTTTTAATTGGAAGTTCATTTTGTATGACTTAAAGTATGGGAACGCTCAGTATAAAATGTTTAGTTGGGTTATGATTTTTTCGTTTCGATGTAATCCTACATTAATTAAATATTTCCGGCTGTTTGCAATGCGAGTAGCATTGGGTCTTATCTATATATTCTGATTAATAGATTCCATTATAGATGGAACTACTCTAATGCACTTATATGTCTTGCACAGTTCTCTGCTTATTTTAAGAAAGTTTGAGGGTTGCTAATGTAAAAAATGTAATTCATTTTCTAATTGAAAACTTGATTTTTTTTCATCTTGTAATTTGTCAGTTTTCAAACATTTTATTATTTATTTTCTCTTCTGATATTTTAAGAAATTATTTAATATTTTCTTTATATTTCTATTCTTAGAGAATATAGACATACAGATCCTGATTTTTAACAATAAAGACTTAAGTGCAAATTATAATAAGCTATAAATGAAATATACCTTCAGTTTGTAATTGATATTTTTAAAATTTCAAATATTTCTATTTGCTTAATCTATTAACCGATACCATAAATTTTCTAATGGTTATTTGATACTTTTCTTTCTCTAGTGATATTCAAACAGATTTTTCTCATGCAAAACAAAATTATTAGTGCTTCAACTTCTAGCACTACTTATTAAGCCTATACTCAAGAGAAATGTATCAGGTAAATTCAATTAAAATATTGTAGCAAAACCCGACTTAATTAAAATTAAACGTGATACAATTATTACATAAAACTAGGGTTACTCTTTGTTTACATACTGTAAATTGTCTTGATATAACATTTAATACACGTTACTCGCATTAAAAAGAGAAAAGGAATGCAGATTAGTTTGAATTCTTGGCATTTGCGAAGGTGACTAATCTGTTCAGGATGAAAAATCAATCATTCTATATTGGACCGTAAAATTTAGAGTATTTTCACGAATTTTGTGAGTGGAAGCAAAGGACTAAATGGTAAGAAATAGTACATTTCTAGTAAATTTTCTTATTTAGTTAAAAGGAGAAAATACCAACTTTTTAAATACTTTAATGACCCATTATATCATTGACTGTAGCATATTAATGTAATAATAACGACTTTATAAGTTACCCTTGCTTATTGAAATTAGCTCTCATAATCCTTACGATTAATGCGATATGAGACATTTTTGTAATGTAGACAGGTCATTCAAGAAACTTTTATGTCTCATTAGTAAAAGTTGTGCCTTATGTAGCATACAATACTTAAGTTATATATATGTATGTATTTTGAAATAGTACTCTCGTTGATAATAAATTTATTCATACAATTGAAAATTATCAATTAGTATTACTAATAAATATAAAGCGTTGAAAATCCTAAACTCATAGATGTGTTATAAGCTATTAAGAAATCTAATATTCTTAGTAATTTGACACAATATCTCTTCTTTCTTTCGAAATATTGGTATCATTGTTTTGAATGCAAAACATATTTTGTAATTAATAAAACTTAATTAATAATATAAAAATCGTTTAATTAAATATCTAATTCATATAAAATAACAAACTTTATTTTCATTCAAAATTTGTACACTTAATTCTTACCATTTAAGCATAAAACGCTCTCTTAATGTATGAATATGAATAAGGATTTAGATCTTAATGCAAATTTACTTATAAATATTAAAAATAATAATAATGTTCAGATCCCAATTTTTCTAAATTTTTAGAATTTGCGTTTTATATTCTTAATTCGTAAATGAATAAGATCAAATCGTTTTTTATTAAAATATAAGTAAAAATTTATATATTAAAATGTGTGAATACATTGTAATGAAAAATAAATTAAATAATTATAAGCAGATGTAATGATTTTGAGAATTCATTTTAGCCTATAGTAATAAAAAATATTTCTTTTAAGAAATAACATTTTATTTAAATAAAATATTATTGATATATTATATTTATATAATGAAAAAAATAATTAACTTTATGAAAAAAAATTATTTTAATATGTACTTTAAATGCTCTTTATATAAAGTATATTAGAAATAAAATTTGACGTGGACTAAATAAAAAAAATACCTGTGATCAACGATGCTAGAACTAGGATTCCTACTGTGACAACGTATCACATTGTCGCGGCTAAGTCTGCTACTGTTTGATTGTTCGGATATTCCTTCTTGTGTACCAAGTTGGTCGTTGCCGGTGCTCGCTATACTCTCTGCATATAGACCTGTCATTGCGTACATACTTTCATTACGCCGATGACCAGCATGATAATTTCCGCCTGATTCTGATCTGATATTCAATTACATAAAGACAGTTTTATATACTAATAAATACAAACTATACATTTAATACTTTTTTTTAATGCTTTTACTAGATTACAAAAGAATATTATAAGTTTAAATATTGTTACTATAATTAAACATGATTTAAGCTTTGATGTTATTGATAAAATTAATTTTAATATGAGAAAAAATAACATTTAACACTAATGAACAGTATTTATTGTTAAAAGAATATATTTAGCTATCTTACAATGCATTCAGATAATAAGAGTTAAGCATGAAGTAAAAAATAAAACTCATAATCGGAATTATTAATAGCATTTAATTGCTCACTGAACGTTGAATTGAAATTATACACAAAATAAAATTAAAATAAAATAGTAATTAATACTAAGCAGACCCTTTATATCCGAAAATGCTGTCCGCTGGCTTGTGACCGTTCTCTGGGCGTGTATGGCCAAAGGCGCTTGATATGCTTTCAGTCCGCCTGTGTCCGATGAAACTTCCAACACTGTTTCCACCGGTATCTTCGCTTGATTTACAACCAAAAACACTAGAACTGGAATTATTGCGTATATGACTGGAAACTAATTGCCCATTACTAGAAGCCATTTTCAAGTCAAAACTCATTGTCACTTTTTTGAAACAGTGCCTTTTCACGTTCAATAGGTCTCTCAATAACAGATTATTATGATGCTACAGTATTTTCCTTCATATCTGCAAAATAATAACATTTTAAATGAAAGTTAGCCATTCATTTATTCTTTAACGCTCTCTCAATTATTCTGTATTAATACACGTGGAGCAATATTTTTCTTATTCCTTGATCTTAATTTAAAAAATGTCATCTTCACTAGATTTACTTTTAGCTTAAGATTTTAATTATATATTTAATATTTACTATTATAGTTACTTATGTTATTTGAATATATTATTTGAATATACTTAATTCAAATAATTTAAATGTAAATACTTAATTGTTTTAATTTTGCATACATTTTTAATTTGTATTTTAATTATCATTTACAAAAGTTTAAACTAGTAAACATATCCAATTTTTAAAAATTATTTTTAACTTTAACAAACTCACATAAATTTTATAAATATATGCATCACAGATTTGCTGTATAGATTTTTTTCAATAACATATAAATATTTGTCTTCTTCATTATTAGATTTTGAATATTTGGTATCAGTAATATAAAATAATGAACAAGTAAATATATACTTTATAAAATAATTTCACCATTAGACAATAGAAGTCGGTAGGTATGTCTTCATAAATTTTAAAAACTTATCCATTTTTTCACGCTCTGATATACTGTATTCCAACTGCTTCATTTTTTTCTATGTAAAAATAAAAAATTAGATTACTTTATTATCAACAATACTAAAAATATAATACATTTAAAATAAATAATTAATAGTGGTTAAAGCCTACATAATATAGAAAATCCGAACTAAATTTAAAAACTGAGTTATACTTTTGTAATGCATTAAAAAATAAAATAAAATAACAAAAAAATGACCATGAAATGTAAATTACACAAAATTAAGTAATAAATTGAATTCTATATTATGAAAATCTGTTAACAGAAATATTTTAATTACTTAATCAAGATTTTGATAATACAAATATAATTTTATATTACAATTATATTTGATAATAAACAATTTAATCATAAAAATATAAAGTTTAATTTTCTTGTTAAATAATTATATTTAATTCAGTTAATTTGATATATTTTTTAAATCAATTAATTAGTATTTAACCCTTTAATAATATAATCAAATAGTATTGAAAAAAAGGAAAATATATTAGTATTATATTAAAAATTTTGTTAAAAAAAACGTTTACGTCACAATATATGTATCGAATAGTATTAGTATCAAAGATCTTCCCATCTGTCGTCTCATCGAATCTTAATTAAGTAAGATCAAGATTACACGAGTAAGAAATACGGCAACCATTTTAACACTATTCTCAACTTTCTAAGCTATTTTAAAGAATAATTATTTATTTTACTTTTCTATTATCAACCTTCATCCCGTCTTTCTATCATTTCTGTTCGACTCATGAGAAAGTATCACTGATATTAAACTCTAATCTTATTTCTTCCTCTCTTCCCCTTATTTAATTAAAGCTAATAATTATCTGTATGCATAAAAAACGTGCGAAAAATCCCTCCCATCGGACTTTATTGGCGAGTTCCATGTGGGTAGAAAGTAAAAACTTAACGAATTGTTCTTAGGGAAAATTTGAAATGATTCTAAATAATTAATTAATAGTATAATAATAAAAATATAATATAATAAAATAATATGAAATTATGTATCTAAAAACTTAAATTTAAATAATAAAATAAAATTTATTAATTTATAAATCTGTAAATAAATTCTAATAAAGAGAACGTTGTAAAGAACACCTAAAAAGTTATTAAAAATAAAAAAAAAGAGAGCATATGATCAGTTTAAAATTACTATTCTTTGATTCTAAGATAAGAATTAAATAAACAATCAACCGATCACGTACAATGCGATATGTTTGCACAAAAAAAAGAGGTATACTTTTTTCGAGGCTGAAAGCTGTCAATGATGAGTATACGGTAACAGCTAGAATATGAATTGTGTGCACAAGCACTTCGAGCTCCAAACTTGTAACATGCATTGGAATAGGCTAATAATAAGCGAGCTTCAAGTAAACTCAGGGGTGGGCCTAGTCAAGCAAAACCAGTGTGGGCGCTTAACACTCATTTGTAATACATACACGCGCGCGCATATAAAAACAAGTAAATGTAAATTTTTCGAAAAACAAATTATTTAATCTAATGTACAAATTACTCAATAAAAGAAAAATTTCGTTTCATACTCATTCTTATTTCGACATTTATAATGAAATGGCATATTAAAAAAAATCGTGGATTAAAATTGTAACAACATTTGTTAATAATGAACAATAGTTAATAAACGAATTGGATACATTAAAAACATGAAGGTCAAAATTTTAACTTTATTTTAAATTCATTACATTTTCCAATAACAGGAAATTATATTTAAATTATAGAAAATATATTTCTTAAATACATTATATTTTACTGATTACAACCAATACAAATTATTTAAATACGCTAATTTCTTTGCGTTATTCTATCATAAATTTTTAAAACCATCCAATTGCAATTATGATTTAATATTAATAGCAATGTATACTATTTTTAAAATTCTCATACTTTTTTTATAAACTTAATAAGCTATCAGATAAATCGAATGAGAAATAAGTTAAAATAATAGTTCAATTTCAATATTTTGTACTTGATTAATATGATTGTTTATGAAATAAATTACGTAATAGAAAAATACTAACATACAATATGGACAGATCGATTAATAAAATATTTTAAAAAATAATATAATTATAAATATATGATGGTGTAATATTATATCATATCATTAAATTTGCAAAAGTAATATAATACTTAATTACATGCAAGTTCACGTTGAATAAAATGGCAGTATTTTAATAAAGCTATTTTTAGTATCAATAAAAAAAAATAGTTACTTATGTGGAATCATTTATATTAACTACAAGTATTTTAAGTATAGCATTGAAATTTAATGAGTACTTAATTTCAAATTAAATAATACATCATCTAATATTTACTTAACGTAACTTAGTTGGACAGCTTTATAGTGCATAATTTTAGTTTAAAAACTCTTGATTCAAAACTTATTAAAACTTAATTTACATTCAACATATTAACATATTTATTTTAAGTTTTAGTTAAACTTTATTTTAATTACATTTATATAATTTATTTTACATTAAATACATATTAAATAATTTATATAACATAATTAAATACATATATTACATTTATATAATTTATATAGTTTATTTCAAAAACATGATTTAATGGTATAGTAATTTTTTTGGCATCCGTAATGTAATTGAATTAACTTTTTATTAAAACAATGTATGTTACTTATAACTATTTAAAAATAATTATTAAAACTTTCAATCTTTCAGTTTTTCGAATATAGTTAAATTTAAAACTAAGTTCATGTTCAAATTATAATTATTTAGAAACATAATGATAAATTTATTTATTGTAATAAGTTTGTTTAAAAATACTTAAATGTTTTTCTATTTTTTTGTTTGTTTTTATAATATATACTCAATTTATTTTATTTATTCAATGAAAATATATGTCATAAGACATTAGTTATTAATTAATGTATTATAGAAATTATTTAGTATATTTAGCAAAAATTAATATCTTTTGTATAAAATTATATATTTGTAACTTTTACTTCACAAAGAATAAAGTTAAATTTTAACTTAAAAAGTATAAACCCAATTATTAGTTACATATTAAAAAATATATAACCTTTGAATATCAGAGAGGATAATATTATATTATATTAACTAATAGATTGTACATATATAAACATATTGTTCGGGAACGTTGTCCCTTATCGCCTTGCGCGCTAAAGGAGGCGGGGTTAAGGATCTATTATATAGAGTATTAGTAAAAAGGCAACATAAGATTAAAGATCAATTACATAGGAGATGAGTAAGAATGTAACGAAAATAAAAGCGTTACTGTTGAATATAAGGAGGCTAGAAGTCACGACAAAGGCGAGAATCAGTCGGGTAGATATCCTCGAGATCGCCGAAGCAATTGTTGACCAGCCTAAATAGGTAAAGAAGGTATAATAATATTTTGTGGTAGTTGAAGTGGGATTTGGAGCTACTAGTTCACGTAGGAGTCGATTTGGGGCTTATAGCTCACGTAGGAGTCCATTTGGAGTTTGTAGCTCATATAGGATGTGTATTTGTGTAGCACTCGAGGCTCAAGATACACGGCTCCTTGAGAAGCCCTGCTAAGAGCCTACCAAGGTACATTCATTTGAGATAATTGGGGCTCGTCTACCGAGCCCAGTAAGGAGCAAGGTCCTAATACACTTAGGAAGATATTCGCCATAGGTAATGACTTAGACTAGGACTCATTGTGCTGCTTCCAAAACTATTCTAAGGTAAGAGAGCTCTCTATGCGCCGAAGGATGCTATTCGCGATAGACTGCGATTATTACATAAAGTAAAATTCAGGAAGATATTGTATTTAAAAGGCTTTTTCCTCCTTCCAAATTTTTAATTCCATTCGTTAGATAGTAAATTATTTTATATTTTAGTTAGAGAAAACGCTATTTTTTGTTTGTACAAACTCTTATTCCGCTTTTCCGAACTCCTCCTTTAAAATAAGTAAAATATAGGGACTGAGAAATCCCAACACATATTTTATAATAAAAATATTCTTCGAAATATAAGTAGATTTATTTTATAAATCCCTTTATAAGATTAAAAGAAATAATATTTTTAAAATTACAGTTTAGTTTAATTGATGTTAGTAGAAAAAAAATCGTAAGAAATAACTGGAAAACTGTAGATATAAATCTTTAAAAAAATATTACGTTACACAAAAATGTATTATAGAAAAATATTACTACCAATTTTGAAACGAAATTCAGGAGAATAATGAAAGTAATTATAATATAATAAAAAAGAATTTGAATATAAGATACTTATGTATAAATTTAACCAGATAATCAATATAATATACAGAGAAAGAAAAAGTTATATACCATTGACACATTAAAAAAAACTTACTATTTATATAAATAATATTCAATTTTTATTTTTAAAATTTTTCTTTTCATATTTTATTAATAACATTTGTTTCACATTTAATTTTAATTTTAATTTTAATTTATTTACAAGAAGCGTTTTTCTACTTACATTGTCTTAAATGTATTTATTTTACCTACTAAACGTATCTGATTTATATATATAGTTTATTTCTACTTTCATTAATATTATTACACAATTACAGCATATGTTGATATTTCTTACTATTATTACTATTATTTTAACAAATGCATTTCGAATGATATTTAATTTTATTAATAAGCTATGATAACTGTAGACATTGAGCTTTGCTTAATAGAAAGTATTTGGATAGATTACATGAATGTGTATAAATACTTATTTAAGTTATCTCTTCAAGTTAACTTATTGTTCATTTTTTATGCAAAAGCTTAAGAAATATCTATACTATTTATAAATAGAAACTTTTTTTGATGTTTGAACTCTTTTTTATAGTTCGCATATTTACAATTATAAATATTCATTCATAATAAAGTTTAAAGATCGGGGACAAACATATGTATAATTAAGTACATTAAAATTATTTTAGTATAGAAAGGCAACAGTGTACTGAATATTCATTACAAATTATATCGTCTTATTAAAAGCTCTATCTTAATCGCTTACTAAAAAATTTCAAATGGTATTTAAAAAAATGTTCAAAGGCAATTTTTGTTAATTAATGTTGATTCTAAAAAGATAATTACAAAATCGAGTATGCGACATTTGTTCTATTGTTATATTCTTGATCGCTCAACAATTGAGTATTATTTTTAACTATATTTTCTTTATTTATTATTTGATCTACATTATCAGTACATCTGAAAAGATAATCAATTTCAAAATTGTTCCAATACATATTATAAAATTTTATCAATAAGTCATTAACAAATATTTATTTTATCTTGATTTTTACTTTCAACCTTTAAACTCACGAAGACACGATGCATGTGAAAGCGATTTAATGGGCTAGCCATGGTAGTAGAAATTTATGATTGGGTGTACAATTCCATTGAACAATCTCTACATTACAATGTGCCTTTTTCCTTTACTATTCAGTTATTTTTTTAAAACATTTGCTTCATATTTTTCTATAACTAATAGAAAATATTTTTCTACATAAAATAAAATATTTTGCATTATTATACAATACCGATTTCATATTAATTTTTATATTTAAAATAATTTACACATAATCTAAGACACTATAACAATTATTTATTTATATTATTTATTTCTATTAAATTTCTATTGAATTTACAAATATTAGCAAAAAAATTTCTATATGATATTGTGAAATAAAAAAACTAAATATTCATTACTTATGTTTTAATTAATATTTATATTATGTTTCTGACTTAATCGACGTTTTACTTTCTTTTTTCTCCTGTATTTGAAAAATGTTTATATAAATATTATTTTAGCTTGTATAAATAAGTGTTAAAAAAATAAAACATTCTCAAATTTTTAATTTATATAATTTATACGTACCTACAGTTACGAAAAAAAATAAAATTATAAATAAATATTAATAAAATTTTTTTTTTCAATTCTGACATGTGTATGATATACTTATATATTGAATTAATTGAAGTTTTATTTACATCAAATTTTGATTAAATTTTTCTTTTATAACTTTCATTATTTATTAATATATTCTATACTTTTTTTAGCTCATTTAAATAAATAATAAATATATACCTTCTAATTTTATAAGCTATATTTATAACATTTATATACCTCTTGTTTGATTTTAATTTAAAAAATTATATATAATAAAATCATTACAAAATTCATAAAAGAAATAAAAAAAATTAAAAAACACATACAAGAATTTAAAATAAATATAATATACATTAATTATCTTATATCATTAAATTAAAAAATCATGAAAGAAATGAATATAATTTAATATTAAACTTATTAAAGAAAAATTTTAATCTTAATTTAATGCAAATAAAAGTTCAATATACCATATTATAATTGTTATAATTAAATAAGCTTTAAATATGAACATTGTAGAAATATAAAAATAATTTTAAAAAATATCAATTAATATTCCAATAATCATTCCCATAGATTAATATTTAAAAATTCTGTGAAATAAATAGAAAAAATATAAATGTATTAATTATATACTTAAAAAGTTTTTCACTAAAAAATTGTATATCAGGCTAATATAAATAAAAAACATTGAGCATCAACAGAAAATCATACATTTGTGAGAAGTTAATGATTAAGATACATAATAAATTTTGTTATTAAATTTATTCCATACACGAAAGTTAGCATTTTATTATTAAACAAATTACACATAAGTATAATTTTCTAGTGATGTTTAAATTACATTTAATAAAATTTTAATCAGGAGATTAAATAATATATCATAAATTACTTAAAGTTGTTAAATTATGTTAAAATATTAAATTATTAAAAAAATATAATTTTAATTAGATATTACTTATTAACTTATTACTAAAATATTTTGTATTCCCAATTTCAACTTTTTTTTTTTATTAAAAAATGGAAAAAATATGTTTAAAATTTTAAAATGACAGATTTTCTTATGATTGAGAATATTTATTTTTCTATATTTAGTAATATAGACTACTATGGTTTTCATTATATTTTACTAGAATATTTACTTAATTAGAAAATCAAGTTTGGAAGGTAGAAGGGATTAATTAAAGAATAAAAGAATTACTTAATAAATCTAATTCTAAAAAGGAAAAAAGAATATTTAAAATTTTCAGGCGCTCTTTTTATAACTGAGAAACTGTTTTTTTTAGTAAATTCAAACTACTAACGATGTTCTATTGTTTTCTCAATTATTACAATTAAAGCATAACAAGAGTACTTATCTTTGTTTACCTTAATACTTGTGACAAGCCTTTGCAATTAAGTCATTTTATTTTTAATTTTTTTTATTTATGAAGAATTTTTATCATTTTTCAATTGTTAAGATTCACGAAATTTATTTTAACGTAATAAAAATTAACTAAATTATACGACTCAACTTCTTTAGCCTTTCTCTTACTTTTTCACCTCTACCCATTACAATTTATAAACACTACAGTACTTGCAATAATAATAAAATTGCTTTTTTGCAACAATATGTTCAAATAAACATGAAACTATACATGCATATCTAATTTACTTAAAAATTAAATCGATTAACTAAAAAAATTAATTTGTTATGTTAAGAAAATCAATAAAGATAGAAAATAAAGTATATTTTTACAAATAATGCATATTTGTATAAATGATATTTCTAAACAAATAGATTTAAAAATTAGAACTGAGATATAAGTATTAATCGCATTTATCATAACTGGTATCTGTCAATTGATAAGAATACTCTGTAATTTGTTTTATGATAAATGTTACACTTTTTATTCTATTTTAATATAAATATTATTTTTTTCCAAAAAATTATTTGAATGTAAAAAAGTAAAGAAAAAAGAACCGAATGCATATATGAAAAAATAATATATTGTAAAAAAATCAAGATACATATTACAATTTGTATTAAGCAAAAGTAAAAAATATGTTAGTATATCAATAATATACATAAACAATAAATGCTAGGGAGTAAGTAATGGATTCTAATTTTAATTAAAAGAAAACTAAAAAATAAAAAATGTTACAGTAATTTTATTTAGTTACTTTAGTTACTTTACTGTAGATACTTAATAATTATCAAGTTTTACTAAATACATTTATTTTCATTTTTTTTCAAAATTACACAAAAATTTTAATTAAATATAACGTTTTCAATTTTCAAAAAACTGATATTCATTAATATTATTTATAATTGACTGCAGTTTATTGTTCGTTTTTCAAGAAATTAAACTAAGAATAAAAAAATGATAGATTTGACGAAAGAAATTTACGCTTTTTCTATACAGGCAATTATACATTTATATATATATACACATGTATATAATTTTTACTCTGAAATTCATTAAACAAAATTTTAAGGTTAGAAATTCAGTCCATAACTCACCTATAGGTCGTGATTAATGACATCTATTAAAAATGTAGTAACCACGAAAGTGATGTACATTTCATTTTTAATTATGTTTTAACACTTATTATACCCAATTTTATGTTGAATTGCACTTTAAGCGTAAAATGAAAAATAAGAAAAATAGAAAATAGCTGAAGAACATAAAGAACATAAACTCATAAACACGCAACGACTACATGTAACTTGATTAAAGTAGAATAAAGGTTTGTCAACGCTAAAAATATGACTGTAGTGTGAACTGCAACTTCTACTGTAGGCTATGTATACACTACACTACTGAAAATTTTAGAGCGAAAGACGTTACTAAGGCTTATTCCCTTTCCTCCTTGCTTTGCTCCGTTTCGTAACCGTTGAGTCGATCTTTTCGTTTGCGAAATTTTTTATGAGAAATGGATCACTGATAGTCAGGTACGTAAATACCTAACAAGTTCTGATATGACGATATATATAATATATTATATTATATTCATATTCACATACAAGAGAGAATAAGTACTAGTATTAAATTCTCTTGATAACTAAACTTCACTGGATATTATAAATAAAAATAATTACAGTGTAACAAAAAACAGTTTATATAATCAGAAGATGGGTACGCGATAAACTTTTCCTTTTTTTATATTTCCCTTTACTTTTTGACAAACGAATACGATTATAGACTACCGAACTGTTTACAGCGTACTTAATTATCTAGATATCCAGTGTTGCCACGTTCCCATTTTTCTCATAATTGCACATGACATTTTTTTCCTTTTTCGTTACAAAACTTTAGATATAATAATTGTAAAAGCAATATCTCATTAATACGATAAACGTTTGAATAACTTTAAGTCAATAGTTTCGTTAGCATCTTCAAATATTAATATTATCACAATGATTTTAAAAATAAAAGAAATAATTTTAGTGACTTATTTAAATAATAATAATAATAAATTCAAATATTAAATAATTATACTTATTAATAAAAAATTAAATAAAATTTTATGAAATGGTTAATTGAAACACATTTATGCAAGCAAAATGTTTCTGAACTATGCATAAAATTATTATCCATTAACTAGAAATATTATAAGAAAAAATAGAATGTAAAAATTAAATTGATAAAAGATAGTATTACAATCTTTTTCTCTCATATAATTAGGGGATTCACTATCTTTTGTACCTACTACTTCATTACTCTACTACTCTTATATGCGTGAGTTTAGTTAAGACAGTTTTATTTTCATATCTGCGTCATTCTTTTAAACGAATAAAAAATTAATATGCATGTAAAAAATATCTAATTGTATAATTAATAATTTACAAAATATAATATATTATTTATGTATATAATTAGAATCAATATTATATTCATTTAAAATATTCAACCAAATCAAAATTAATAAACATTAATATCTTTTAAAATGCGGACAATTTACATATTCCAATTAAAGTTCAATTAATTTTTATATTATGGTGTTAATAACATAAAACTATATTTACAGCATTAGAGATATTTTTAATTTTTCATTATCTAAAAATATATTTTATATTGTAAAAATGTTAAATTATTAATATACTTATCAAAATTATTACGTTTATAAATATTGTAATGTTAACCGATATTAACGTGAATTTTAAATATGAATACAAGTTGAATTAAAATAAAATTTAATAAAATTAAATATTAAAAAAATTATTCGATAAAAAAAGGGCCCCTCCGGGATTTGAACCCGGGACCTCCTGCACCCAAAGCAGGAATCATACCCCTAGACCAAGAGGCCTTGTTATATAGAAATTTCATTTTCGTTATTTTTTTCAAAATATATTTTAAAATATATGTAATAATTTTAATTTCAATTTTACTGAAATATAAAAAAAAAACTATCACTATACAAATAATTACCTATTAGTAAAAGTTTTTGTAAAATATATTATTTGAAAAAAATAATATTTTTAATAATATAAAATAAAATATAATTATAAATTTTTTTTAAAAATCTAATACTGGAAATAATCAAAATAACATTGTTATATTACTTTTTAAAATATACCTAATGAAATACTTCCTGGTAATATGATTTATTAAAAAATAATTATATGTCAAGTCCATCTTAATTATAAATCTTATTTTGATTTGAAATATATAAAAATATCATTGTTATTATTGTTTGTTCATTTTTTATATTTATAGGCTGTATTTATGTGCGTGCCGTTATTAAAAACAATTTTGTTATACACGCAATGGCACCCGTGAATTTAACGAATCGTACATTTATTCTTTTTAAAAATAAAATAACAGCTTTTAATCTTTAATGTAGTTTACTTAATTTATGCGGATCAGTTATTAGCAACAGTTATAGTAAATACGATAGCAAATACAGCAATGTTACCAGCAATACCAGCTCGACTCGACTTGTGTAGGCAGGGAATTGTCTACTTATTGCAATAAATTATTATTAATAACTATTAACGATGGTTCGATGACCCCCGTATTTAAGTGAGTTCAGATGTGAACGTGGCGTGTCCCTTTTTCTTCCTGCTCGATATCTCCTTTATTGTATTTTGTTTTCATTTTACTCATATTTCCCGCATGCTCTTTTTCCCTTTTCGTATTTCGGTCAGTTCATATGACACAGTGTCCTACTCAACTTCCGAAATTGAATTAACCTCCCCATCTCCTTGCTCTGGCACACGTACTGCCCGTCCAGTGGAGGTAGTTCCGTCCCCCTTTGCTCACTGATATGTCCTTTGGTCTTGTCTGGTCGCCTCTTGTTTTTTTTCTCCCCACCTTTCTGTGTTCGCGCGACTCCCCTCTCCTCCTCCATATCTACTCGCCGTATGCTTCTGCTCTCTTCCGTTCCTCTCCTCTCCGTTGTTTGTCGCGCTCCTTTTTCCTTATTGTTGTTTTTTTCATTTTCGGCCTCGTGCTTTCGGCTAGAGTATATTACATTTCAGCGCCCTTACGTGCTTCTCTCCTCAGTAAAACTCACTTCGAACGCATGTTTTACTGCTTCAAGAAAGATCACGGGCACGCGTCATATGGCTTTCCCCTGGCTTTAGCCCGCAGCGGCTATTACCTCGCGGGCGTCCCGCAGGCGTTTCTGCGAGACATAATTGGCGCCTCTTGTAGTGTAACTTGTTTTCTTCCTTGAACTGTGTGCAAAGGACTAATATCTAGGTTCATTCTTCGGCCCTCCATAACACTTATTGTTGTTTGATTTACTTATAACATTACTATTTATTGATCAATTATTAACTACAGTGAAGCGTAAAAAAACTTCTTCGTCGAGGAGAAAGAAAGTGAACTACGGACACAATTTACAATATATAGTTAACTTATTATAATAATGGGTTCAGTTTCACGAATTTAGACTTACTGCCAACTGAGCTTTCGTAACTCTTACCGTTGGACCAGTGTGACAATTCTGCGCGTGACAACAGCAATTCACAATGATACAAAACGTCGGCAAACACTAACATTTGGCGATTATTTACCTAGGTTTTCAATCAAGCCCTGTAAGTTTCAGCCTTTTAATTAAATAACCTTTAAATCACGGCTCTTATACTTTAAATAACGAATTATAACTCGCACGAGAGAAAGTTAGCTCTAGTGCTCGAGAAAAATATTTGTTTTCTTATTCTTAAGTTCTCGTTTCTATTTTCTCTTTTCTTATTCTATTTTTTAGTATGGGATCTCTCATTGAGGTTTCTCATACTTAAATTTTTATGGGACCAACCCTGCTGGTGAGCAGAGATATACAATCGGTCAATTTCCTATACGAGGCACCAGACTCCAATAAATAGTTTTGCAACAAAAAACTTATTTGAATTATTAAAGATATTTTACATTTTTTTTTTAATTTTAATTGTGACGACAAGCGTGGACAGAGGCAAAGTTCTCGTGTCCTGTGTCGTGGCTTGCGTCTCGTTGGCGTCGTGTCTTCACTCCCGCAGATGTGGATGAAGGCCTAACGTGGCACTTTCTAGTAGGTCGATGTTACGTCTACACTACTTTGGTTAACGGGTGTGATAGTCCAGTCGGCGTTTTCGCGTACAAATGCGAATGCGATTCGACCTACGTCAGTCGAAAAACTGCCACCCACGCCATCCTTCCGGCCGCTCTCTCCTGCCCTTGGGAAACTTTCACTTTCCCTCTCCACCTTGTTTGTTCCGGGTATCCTCTTTTCATCCTTCCCTCCACCTAGTCTTTTCGTCTCTCACGTTGACAGGGGATATCTCGGATCGGGCGTACCATTTCCATTTCCCTTTCCCCTTTGTCGCTCATCCGATCTCTCATGCCCGAGCTCCTTGTCCTTCCCTCTGCGCGTGTTACGTCCCTTCCCGTAGCTTCCCTACGGTAACGCGGCAGAGCAGGTGTTCGTATCTCCAGGGCTCTTGCCCTGCGCCCGCGGCGCAGTGCGTCATCGTCCGCCAACGCTCGCGAGCATCCCGCGAGGCGCAATCAGTCTGCATCCCACGGGCGATCCGCAAAACGAAATCAGTTGGCGCCCCGTGGGAGACCCGTGAAGCGTAATCGGTTGGCGTACCGCGAGAGACCCGCGAGGCGAAATCAGTTGCTAGCCCCGGAGAATTGGCACCTTTGTGCGCGTCTCGGTTCGTGTTCGCGTTCTCCTCCGTCGTTGTTCCCCTCTGCGTCGCTGCGTCCGCAACAGTTATAATGTTTGTACAATGCGATTATTGATAGAATTTTATATATAATAACTTTTTTTTCTAGAATTTTCAACTATGTAAAAAAGTAAATTATTTTTAATATTTAAAATATACTAAATGTTCAAGACTAATAAAGTCTTATACTACTTCTGGGGGTTATACATTAAGCTTATTAAGAAGCCTTTCCATTACACCTAGATAGGGTGATCGCCACTCAAGTTTAGGAGCCTGCACTTCTTTTTGTGTCTCTAAGTAAATGTAGATTTTAAGGTAAGATAGATCCTCATTTCAGAGTATCCTATTTACGATCGAATGCGCTCATTCGATACATTAGATTAAAATTATAGCCTATGTATAAAAAAGTTTTCCCCTCCCACTGGGGGGGGGGGAGATTTTTATGCACACGTTTAGTAAATAAGTTATTAATATTTTAAGTCAGATATAAACATTGGTTTTATTTGTGTAACCGTGCCATTACCACTCGCAAATTCCTGTACCTGAGATAAACGTAATTAAAAATTACATTGCTAATTTTAATAGGATTATCCAGATGATACAGGAATTGTACAAATAAGATCGAAATTTTTCTTGATTAAAAAAATAATGTATACAATTAGAATTTAGGTAAGTTTATAATGTGTAATTATTTATAAAGTAATTTAATACATAGATATTTAATTATTTAAGTAATTATTCAGTGCGCAGTAGAACATTCTAGAATAGTAGGCTTTGTCTATAATGTTAATTTCCAAGAATTATTTGTAAAACTATTAAACGTCGCGTGCACAATTTGGAATAAACAGTAACGTCAAACTGTAAGGTAGTCATCTTCATTCCGCACCCTCTGAGTTTGCCTATAAACGAAGTTCAGCTACACTACTCTGTAGTTGTTTCCCACATGGGTGGATAGTGTAATGCAGGTGTTGTAAGGAGAAGTGTAGTGGGCGTGAATTTCAGGCACAATAAATTTTTTGTTACAATGGTTCACTTATTACAACTATTACAATGATTCACATATTCGCTATTACAATTTACGCTAATTCAATAGTACAACTCTATAATACAACTGTACAATAACGCAATTACACAATAATATAATACGCGATTCGCTGTCATATGGCGGTTCGAGTCTACGCCAAATCCGCGAGTTCACAATAAGTCTTTATCAGTTACCTATACTATCATGCGGGCAGCTACTACTCCCTCACCGTGTACTTGACGTCACATACTCACTGTTAACACCGTTTCAGCGACCTGCCGGTATTTTCCCCGACTCACACTTTTAACATTTGCGCGCTTTTGTCTCGGGGTATCTCGGGGAGGTTCGCGTCTTCGTTGAAATCAAATTTCGAATCTCGCGTGCTTTTATCTTATGGCGTCTCTGTGAACTCCACGCTCCATGCGAATCCGAAATTTGAATCTCACGCGCTTCTTCGAGTGAGGTAGCGGTACGGTCGATTTTATCTTTCGGTGATGGCACTCCCTCTAGTCCATGGCGCCTCCGTCGTTGATTGAAGGTTATTAGGCATCGTCAGCAGCGTACTATTCACGGTGTCAACGTCACTCTTCTGACGTCAGAGCCTGTGGAAGGATGGCGACACGTCAGTTGGATGTTGACGTCACGACTTACACGTCAGACGCTGCTACGATGGCTATTGACGCGTCGTTTGAAATGATACCATCACCTAGACAACGTCTTCACGCTTCTTGCCAAATATCTCCTTTTCCTAGTGGTGTCGCGGTGTTGTTTCCTTTCCACTCTGGGTCTTTTTTGTTCGTGTTGTGAAATACGGTGTCTCCGGTTTTTGGTAGCGTCGGTGATGGTGCGGGTTGTTAGGTGGTGATATGTTCTAGCAGAACACTGGATTTTTGAGCTTATCGAAAAGGCGTCATTGCTCTTTCCTGAAGCGTGAAAAACTAAATCTCCCCCTCCCTTATCATTGGCAATGGTATTCCCCGGAAATTCTCTTTTCAATCTTTTCCTTTTCCCCCTTCAATTCCCGCCTGAGGTTTCGCTTTTGACAGGTGAGGACCCCCTCTCCCTCTCTCTAATCCCAGTTGCCTTCCGCCTGCGTGGGTGTCACCGTTCCGCCTTCCTCTTCTTCCGTCGTTCTCCCCCTTTATTCCGTCCACCTGCTCGCCACCCCCCGGTGCTTGGCGTGATCCGCTTTCTCTGGCCTCGGGCATTGAGTTAAAGAAACGTACTCCTCACCCCGCGTATCCCCACCCCACAAGCAATGATCGATTTCTAACTCGAGCATCGGCGGATGGGAGCGTGAGCGTCCGCGGATCCCGATCGCATCCCAAACTGCCCTCCTCCTGACGGACTAAAAGATGTTTCTCGGGCGTCCCGGTGAGCTCTTCACGCCCTTCATCCTCCCTCGTTAACTCCCTAATGCAACTGAAGTTTCAACCCTTCAGTAACGTTTGGCTGTGGTCGGCACGAGTTATGCGTACTTAGCGGATGGAGCCCCCACATCGTTGAATTCTATGTGAATGTCATTCCACGTCAGTCAGTCTTCTGTTGTTGAAAGGACTAAAAGCAAAGTCTTTGTAGTAAGAAAGCTTAATCACAAAAGTTCTTAGAATAATTTGTATTTGCTAGACTCAATTTAATTAAAAATATCTTAAGGTGACATATAATAATATTATAAGATTTCTGCTGATTGAATATATATATATATTAAAATCAAAAGGCTTGACAATAGCACCGATTTCGTTTAAAAAATTAATAAATTGGTGGCTAAAAGGTGAAAACAGGGCATTGAAGATTATTTCACCTTGGCATATGCCTAATATCGTTTGGACGCTATGAGTAAATGTTGTAAAGAGTCTAGAAAAATTAATTTCAAAATTGTCGAAATCTGACTGAAACCGACTAAACCTTATCAAGTATATTGTGTTTATCTAAAATGATTTATTATAATTAGCATGACAATTAGCATTCATTAGCAGTGATTCATTATAACTACACGGGAGTACGAGTGGTAATCACTCCGTTGTAAATGATGCAAGACCGAGATTAGTAATGGCTATCCTTCGCAAATTCGTCCTATTTATAAACGGCTTTTTCTCCTTAGGTAGAAATAATTTTAATATACATTTCTATTGGTGCACATATTAATATTCTGCGGATAATGGTTTACGCGCTCCCGCCCATTTTCACGTTCGTCCAAATAACATATGATCTTTTCTCGGCATCTAAAAACCGTTATGATAAATTTATCGCGAAAATCATAATGTATTGACTGGCTATAGTTTAGGCTAGGTCTTAAAAATTCGAATACTTAAATATTTTTTATTTAAACTAATTTTGATTTCGGAACAATGACTTTGTGTTAATACTTCAAGAAAGACTTTTTAAATCAATCTCTCCAACGTAATTTTTCAATTTTTAATTTCAATTTAATTTAACATAATGTAGTTTCCAAAACATTAGGTGTATGAAAATATAACAATTCATATTCGATCTGTTAGTGCAGCCTCTTTGATCCTGGAAAGTATTGATGCAACTCAGTTAAATATTTTTTATTAAATACGCAATTTAAACAACAATTATTAAAATTTTATAAATAAAAAAATATTTGTTTTATAATTATACGTTTCAGTTATATAAAATAAAATAATAGTTATATAAATAGTTATATAAATTCAGTTATATAAAAAAGTTATATAAAGTTATATATATTAATAGTTATACTATTAATTTATTCCTGTATTAACATTTTCTTATTTCTACAAAATTTGATTTCAGTAGAAAAAATGAACGTTTTTTATTTAAAAAAATCTGACATTTTTCATTTAAAAGTCACTAGTTAATTGATTATATTAATGAATTCTTTTTAAAGGGAAATGTTTATTGACGTACGTAAAGATCGTTATTTAGTTTTCGTATTTCTGTGAGGACAGTGTCATAAGAAATGTAAGTACTATAAACTGAAAATAATAACTATTCACAATGTATGAAAATTAATAAATTAGCTTATTTGTAATTTTTTTATAAATATTTAAAGTTTGGGATAGTTTAAATATTTAATAATTTATTTAAATACAGTGGTGATATAAACAAAAATCATTACGTCGATGTTCTGTGGTCATATATTAAGATGCACATGCGAGCGATATAAAAAAAAATTAGAGTACGCAGGCTCCATATGGAAAATTCACCTTATCCTTATAGTAACAAGGCTCTTACCGACTAACCATTATCACTACGTATAAAAAAATATAAAACAGGTTTTCGACAATAATATTGTATTTCATACGAATAAATATGAGCGCAAACCGTTTTATGCGTACTTTCAATCGTTTCGTACACGAAGGGTTTTTCCTACTTTGAAGGAAAGGATGTTTTTTGTATCACGCGTAGAAACTTTTCCTCCATTTAGCAAAGTATTTTAGTACTTATATATCAATAAATATTTACTTATTTCACTTACCGTGGCCAATTCATCATCACAATAATTATAAATAATAGTTTAATGAACATAATAGCAATTTATCTGTTAAAATTAACATCTCGAATATTTCTAGAATTTTGGAAAATAATATTAATTTTTTAAGCAATAACGCACTACACCTGTAAAATAAATTGGGCATAAATAAAAATAATTTTCGGTGAAAGTTTATTGAGTGTGAAGGCGAGGAAAAAGGGCGATTAGTTTTGATCCCAGTTTAGCGCTGAAACTTATGATGTTCCGAACAATCTCATTACTAGGAAACACATTCAAGGATAGCATAAGCTAATTGCACCGGAAAATTCTGGACAGATAAACAAATCAGAAAAATAAATTTTAATTCATTAAAATTGATACTACTAAGGATTTATATAATTCAAATAATCTCAAAATAAGCAAATAAGATAAAGTCAGTACAGTATGAAGTACAAGTCATTCAAATATTTAAGTGTAGATAAAATTCAGTCTTAAGCAATACGACAAGTTAAACATGATATCAAGATTTTTTAATAAATTGTAGCCTTTTGATCTAGATTATTCGGTTTCACTTTGTTGTTAACTTTCATATGAACTTTTATATAATTTAAAATTTAATTTAACTAGATAAAAGTGACTGTTGATACTAATAGTATTATATTTGAATATAATTATATGATTATAATAATACAATAGTTAAGAATTTGTTGTATAAATGGCAATGGTAAAACTTTAAGTATCATAATTATATTGTATTATGGCGATATTATTTTGTAACTATCTGCATGTGAAGTTAATTGTTTTATGGTTTTTAAATAAAATGTATTCCCTAAAAATTCTTAAACTAATTTTTTCCATAATCGATAACAAATTAAATAAAAACATACATTTTTCGTTAAATAGAAAAATTTATAAAGATATCAAAGATATATTTAAAACTAATTTTTTACTTGATTATTTCAAAACTGGCTTGAGAAAATTTTGTAATTAATTTTAAATTTAAAAAAAAACTGGGCCTCTCCGGGATTTGAACCCGGGACCTCCTGCACCCAAAGCAGGAATCATACCCCTAGACCAAGAGGCCATAATACTTTATTTAAATAGAAATTAATAATCATGAATTTTTTTTAAATCTATAAAATTATTTTTATAATAATTATACAATTATTGATATTTTTTCTAATTATTAATCATTACATTTATTTTATCTCAATAGGTTATTTATTTGTAACAATACGTTATATAACATAATAAAATTAGTTATATAATATTTATTAAATACGTATAACATAAATTAATATAAAATAAATTGTACAATTTATTCTATCTTTTTTTTTAACTAATTTAATACATAATATTTAAATAATGTTCTGAAATCTAACATAAATTTTTAAATATTGAATCTATTTTTTGAAGCAAAATTAAAATAATTGCTATTTGATTTCGATTCGACTGAGCGAGTGTTGGATAAAAAAACACATGCGTGTCCACACGAATAAAGACTGCGCTGAGCTGCGGATGTGTAGTGCCGCACACGCTTAAAAGATCCAGTAACGATAAGCGTCACAGAAACGACGCTAAAGGCGATATCAAGCCGACGCGCAGTCACAGAGGAAAGCGACGCTTGCAGAGACGCCATCAACACTCTCCCAAGACAACAGGGATCAGCCATACTGAAATAACCTCGTTACATTAAAGACCAGTCGAGCACTGACGCGACAACGTGCAGCGGCAAATCGAACCGGCGCCATCTTGAGTGCGGCGACGGCGTTGACACCCCGGGGTTCCACCAGCTAATCGACGGAGGCGGCGACAGATCCACTAAAACTAACCGCATGAATGGAAGTTATAAGCAAATAAAATAAAAAAAAAAGTTTTTATCATTAAGCTTATCACTCCGCCCTGCGCCTACCACCTCTTCTCGCTCCCAATACTTCGCGTAAACAACAGGCCTTTTTAACTATTTCCCACGCAACTCCTATTCACAAATAACAGTTGGACTAATCTATACATAAAGATTTTTAGTAATATCCCTTCTGTCAAATAATTTAACTTAAGACGAACACTCGAAATTTAGCGAAGGCGTCGTTTAGGACATCTTTTCAAAATATCGTTAGTGTTAAGCACGTGAAGGTCGCGTGGATCACGAAGGATAAGGGAGGGGAAATAAATTGGGTTGATGTCCAATGAAGGTCTTTATTTACTAAATGTTTTTTGTAGTCTTTATTTTTCCGCTGATGGCTCGTAACTCCTTATCACAATTCGCTTTTTTAACGAACACGTAGCCTTACAATTTGTTTTTTACAAGTAGTTTTCACGTAGCATAGACGTAACGGGATAACTTCGAGGTCATGCACTTTCGTAGTATAAGTTGGCGAACGTACATACGCTATGCTGTCGAAGTTCGAGTCCTCGCGGCCGTTTCGCATCCGAATTTCCCACGTTTTTCTCAACCAGACGCGCGCGTCGGAGTATTTGACTTTGAATCTCGCGCGCTTGGCGGGCGCGCACAGCGCATGCGCGTACTCGCCTAGGCGGCGTGCCAGGCACGTCGGCGCTGCTCCTCTGCCTGCGCGCACGCCTCAGTATTGCTGCGGCGCTCGTGGCGTGCGTTTCGTCGATGCTGTGTTGGTTTCGCCGCTAAGGGCGCTGCGCCGATACGATGCTGACGTCAGCACTGATGTCAGAGGTGTCTGGGACGGCGGAGGGGGTATCCTCGGCCGACAGCGTCGTGCGGGGAAACCTCTTTCCCGGCTGCCTCACCTTCGGTGCAGCGCCGCGCCGGCGCGAAGCTGACGTAGCTGGTGACGTCACGGCTGGCGCCGTTGTTGCCAAGATGGCGTACGACGCGTCCTCCCCGATAGCGTCGCCTAGGTGACGCCTTTCCCTTCCTACTGGACGACGCCGCGGCGTTGCCTCGCGGATTCTCCTCGGATCTCGCGAATACTCCTTCGGCAACGTCGGGCTGGGTGTGAGTTGCGTCGTCGGTGGCTCAGTTGCGCCTCACTCGCGCGTATGCGGGCACGGCTCGCGGACTCATGCTAGAGGAGCGCTGTTCTTCCTTCCAATTATGCGCGGATCGTCGACTTCACTACACTTGCGAAGGGTTGCTACTTTCTTTCTAAAATGCGCGAAAGGCTTCCCGTGGTGGCTGAGAAAGTACTGACTCCCCCCCGCATTCGTTGGCGTCTTTCTTTCGCGTTGCTTATCCTCTCCCCCCCGTTTTCCGCCAATCCTCTTCCGGGCTTTCCTGCGGCGTGGGCGGCTTTCCCTTTCTTCCGGGCCCGTTCGTTTCCTGCCCTAACCGACTCCCCTTCCCCGGTGCTAGGTGCGTCTTGCCTTCCCTGGTCTCGGGCCCCTTGTAGCTTTCCCTCTTTGCGCATTCCTCGTTCCTGGAGGCTCGCGGGTTCTCCCCAGCCTGGATTCTCGCGGACTTTTTCCGGGATGCCCCCCCAATGTCTTCCTCCTGGCGCGAGACCAGCCTTGCATCCGTCCCCAGCACCGTTGGGTACCGCCCCCTCTTTACGTTCGGTAGCAGTTAGAAAAAACTCCTCAAAAAGCGCTTCACAAAGAAAAAAGGGTCCTAAGTATATTATAACATTAACTATTTATAATTTTTCACGCGAAACTTCTCTTATTATTTAAAGTATATAAAAATTTTATTGAGCCATAAGTATTATCGTATCTTTAAAATAAAAATTTTCATAGTCCACATTAAGTAAAAAATTGTATTTTTCCTTTACATATTGTAGATTTTTCTTCATATATAATTTTTACTTATTTTAGTTATGAGTTCTGAAAATAAGTGGGGGGGGGGGATTTGCACAAATGAAAAGCGGTACTTTCCCTAACAAATATAAAACACAATTTATTCTCTAACCTATTGCATAAAAAACCTCCACACAGTCGGAGGAGGAAAAAACCATTTACTTACAGTTATCTTATTACAATTAATTAATAAAAACGCAGACAATCGCGGATAGGATCCTTACGCAATTAGATATTGTGCCGAGTCCTTGCTCCTTACTAGGCTAGGTAGGTGTACCCCAGGTGAATGTACTTTTGTAGATAATCGCAAGACTCTTCGAGGCGTACTGTATCTTAAATTACAAGTGTTATCCAGGTACACTTCCTTAGTGAACTAGAAGCCCAGTATATAACCACAAGTGTTACACAATTACACTTCCTTGGTGAGCTAGAAGCTCTGTATACCTATATATGAGCTACAAGCTCTACAAGCACACTTATTGGAGCTGAAATCTCTAGGTGCCACTTCAGCTAATACAAATTATTCTATCTCTTTTACGATTAAGGCTCGTCAACGACGGCTCCGGCAATCTCGAGGATATCTATGCGACTGACCCTCTCGCCTTTGTCGTGACTTCCTGCCTTCTTAATTTTTAACCGTAACGTCTTTGTTCTCATTACATTACCCTATGTAATTGATCGGTTCTTAAATTCCCTTATTACTATTGATCTATGAAATAGAGCCTGGACTCCGCTCCTTCAGTACGCTAAGCGCCAAGGGATTGTGGTCCCGAACACATATACATGTTGACATGCACCCTCGTTTTCTTATTAATAAATAGCCTTTAACTTATTAATATATTGCTTTGAAAAATATTCTTAGACAATAATTATATAAATATAATTAATAATAATTTAGTTTAAACTCCGGACAGTTTTATACCTTTATGGTTTTTTCGACCTTTACGAGCGCTGCATCAAAACAATTAAAATAAGAACTTCATGCTTTCTTATCAACACCAATAATGAAATCATTTTTCTATGGATTAAGAAATTGATTTGATCGGATTAAATACTTATCAAAAAATAAGCAGGGGGAATTATGATACACCTATTATAAAGATGCATTTTCTTATTTCCTCCCAACTCTATCTCCAGCAAAGTAGCTCACACACGTACCTAGATAGTTTACTCCTCACAGAAATATGATTATTAGATTAGTTCTTGATTTTTCATACTTGATATTTAAAATAATCTAAATTAAAGAAATAAATAATCAATTTAAAAACATAGAGATATTAAACATTAAAAATGTTAAGATAATTCGAAACAAAAAATTAAAACGAATAAATGTAATTGTTAAACTGTACAATGTACATTATTACATTGTAATGAATGTAATAATAGCTCCGATGGTTCGTTTTGTTTATTTACGTAATTCTTTTAAATTATTATAATCCACACCGCCGGCTTCATACTCTGTCTTTTGGCTAGAGGGGTTGCTTACGTTGACACTCATACACGTGACGTTCGCCCCTCCCGTCCCACTGGGAGCAGGTAGTAGTGTCTTGAATTAGTGCGGGGCTCGAGGTGTAGTCGGGGCCCGTTGTCTCCCTGTCCTTTTACTTTTTGCTACGTCGATGCTGCTGGGTCGGGTCTCTTGCGTCGTCGTTACGCCCCTGTCGGTGGGTAGTTGTGGGAGTCCCCCTCTTCCACGTCTTGCGTTCGGTGATAGTGGTCCTCTCTGCTGCGTTGTCTGTCACCGCTGGCTGCGTTCCTTCTCCCTGCTGATTATGGTGACTCGCTTCCACCTTGTCGCTGATAGATGCGGTGCGGGGTGGTAAGCGGGTATTAGCTGTGGCGGTGTATCCCCGCTCTCGCTTCTTCGCTTCCTTTTTGCGTTCGTCGGTTCGGTAAAGTGAGGGAGCGGGAGTCGACGTCCTACGTTGTCGGCTCGCATTGACTGGGAGTCTGGGATCGGTGATCTCGTGGGTCTTGGAGGATGCTGATAACTAGTCGGCAAAATAATTGTACGTACTCACGAACTTCCGATATGCAACTGACGCTTGATTTCTCCTGCGTAGCGTCTTTTTTCGCCGCGGCTGGTCTTGGAGAGGAATGCGCTTTCTTTTCAACTTTCCTTTCCACCCTCTTTGTTGTCGTCCCTTTCAGCTGTTCCTCGTCATCGACCCTTCCTATGATCTACGTTCGGCCCGTCATCGTGTTCCGGGTCTGTTCGTGTTACCTTGTTATCTGAAAAAATATTTTGTTTTCAACAATGGCGAAAAATGAGATAATGCTAGCTACGGCGAAAAAACTGATAGTAACTACGCAGAACAATATGTTTTTTAGGAACGATATCGAGAAACTATATTAGTTAACAATAACGCCGAGGTATTATGCAAGGTTTTGATGTTATGATTGCTGATAATGCCAAAGGAAAAAAAAAATTCTAGCAACAATTATGAATTAAGATGATTGTCAACTATGACAATGAAAAAGTCGAGAATACTGGGAACCACAATGAAAGAGCTAATATTGCTAGATATTTAGAGTGAGGTGTGTTCGATAGAAGCGATGTCCATCACTGACTCGTTTAGTAAACATGCTAGATGATTATACATAAAGAATTCAGATTCAAATAGAACAATTAAATTATGACGGTAAGCCGACGTATCGACTTACGTTATTTATGTTTATAGAAATTACTTCTTCCACTCATAAAATATTTTCCACTCACAGATGAGCATAAAGCGCGTACCTTTTTTTTAAAATATAATATAATGTAAAGAATTTAATTAAACGGAGGAAGAATCAGACTTCAATACTGAGAACATTATGTAAATTTGTCACTAAATTGAAGTTAAAATAAATCTTCACTCTGTTTTTAAAAAACAATTGTGTTTAAATTTATTCATAAATTCACGTAAATGTATGCATGACCTAGTTTTAAAAAACCATCGAGTGGCAGAGCAAAATCAAATCAATACGCTTTAACAGACATAATACATGTTGCGCGGAATTTCAAAGGTACTGTTCCACGTTTATAGTAAATATTCTTTTTATTATTTATTCTTTTTTTTTTTTTTTAACAAACTGTATTATGAACCTACTTATATTTTTATCAAATATATAATCCAAATTACTTGGTATTTAAATATTGATTATTTAATATTTTATTTTAGCATTTTATTGTTCCGAAATCAAAATTAGTGTAAATAAAAAATATTTAAGTATTCGAATTTTTAAGACCTAGCCTAAACTATAGCCAGTCAATACATTATGATTTTCGCGATAAATTTATCATAACGGTTTTTAAATGTCGAGAAAAGATCATATGTTATTTGGACGAACGCGAAGATGGGTGGGAGCGTGTAATCCGTTTTCCGCAGAATATTAATATGTGCACCAATAGAAATGTATATTAAAATTATTTCTACCTAAGGAGAAAAAGCCGTTTATAAATAGGACGAATTTGCGAAGGATAGCCATTACTAATCTCGGTCTTGCATCATTTACAACGGAGTGATTACCACTCGTACTCCCGTGTAGTTATAATGAATCACTGCTACTCGGATTCAAACATCATTTACAGTTATACACTCATTGCTTCATAAAGCAACAATTGTAAATAAACTCGGATTTAAAACAAAAGAGAAGTTTATATTTGTTGGCGTTGTGATATGTCACTTTCATTTTATATTGTTATTAAAAAAACAAAACGACAGGTTAACTCGTTGAATGCAAGGCATGTGGTCCAGTAAGACTGTGCTCGTAAAAAAATGATATTTAAATTTTATTTATCTTGATTTTCTTGCGGCAGATTGAAGTAGATAGTTTTGTAAGACCATTTTAAATTATCGAAAATGGTCGAATTACTACGTAATTATTTAAAAATTGTTTAAAAATAAAATGATAGACAATCTTATTTTTGTTTAGCTTGCAGAAATTTGTTACTGACAAAGAAATGAAATATATAAATTGAAATATTATAGAAAATTTTAAAAAGAAAATAGTTCATGATTTGATAAATTCAAGTAACATAAAAAACATAACAAGTGAAAAGTGAAGTACGATAATAGACCCTTGGTCTTGTAGCAATACTCGAGAAAATCAGTAATTAATTTCCTGCTTCATAATTCAAATTCATTACTTTCATAATTTAATAAATTTTTTTTTTTTTAATACCTTACGTTTAATTTATATTTTAACCAGATCAGAATTAATAATTAATTTAAAAGTCAGGAAAGTAAACGGTAATTTTTCGGTCATGTTTATTTATACACGTTTTAAAATCCATTTTTAATTACATTTTTTCTAATTTTATTATGTAATTTTAAATCGGGATTACAATGTAAAAATATTTTGAGTTTTAATAAATACGCAGTAATTTATAGTAATAAAAGTTTTTTAATGTATACATGTTTTCATAATTTTATGAATTAAAATTTTTATGCAGATTTTTAATAATATTTATTTTACATTGATGTTTTGAGAGTACATTGTCTATTTCTCTTATCTATAGTATTGTATCAACACTAGGAAAATGTAATATCGTAAAATGTTAAGTAGTCAACAAAGTGTTACCATAGCAATCCGTTGATTTTTCAATCGCTTTTATAACTTATGGATACATATTTTAAAACAATTTTTAATTATTTTATTTAGAAACTCAAAACATGTTAATATTTTTCATTAAATTGTAAAAAAAATGTCAGTCAGTTCGGAAAGGTATGTTTTTGAAGCTGAGTGGTATGATAAAATTGCCTTTACATTGAAAAAATTTTATTTATATTTTTTCCCATTTGATAATAGTGTTGAACTTGTAAGTATAATTTTTATTATTATATAGAATTATATTAATTTATTTTTAACTCGAATAATTTATCTGTTTAGTTTGATTTAAAAACAAGAAAAACATTTTTGAGAAGGTCTAAATGTGATGAAGTGGAACCTAAGGATTTTTATATTGGAGCTATTGTTACGATATTTTCAAGAAACATCAAAATTACAAATTTTGCTGATGAAGCAACAAAAGAAAAATTATCAACTAAAAGAGTGAAGTAAATAACTAATATATTTTTTGCAACGACAATATATTTTTTTATTTTAGTTATATTTGATTATTAATTCATGCAATTTTATTTTAGAACATTTGTTATATTAAAACCATGTGTTATCAGTAAATTGGGCGAAATTTTAAAAATTTTGACAGAGTATGATTTTCACATATTAAATATTAAAATGGGTAATATCAGTTGTGAAGATAAGACCGAAATATTAAAATCAACAAATGATAGGTTATAATTTTTTTGTTACTTATTTAGTATTTATGTAAAAAAAAACATCTTTTAAAAAAAACTCTTACTAACTTTTTCAGTATGCTGATTGAATGTATAAGTTCTGATCTTATTGTTGCATTAGAATTGTTGAGAGAAAATAATAAATCTAATTGGCAGAAGTTAACTTCTACATTTGAAGAAAATTCTATAACTAATGGGATTTATATTTCAGATATAAAAAATGTTATTAAAATTTTATATAATTTAGTATTTAAGTAGTTTTATTGTTTCTATTATTTATTTTATTTGTTTAGGAAATAGATTTTTTTTCATCAGAAGTAAACATAAAACATAAGATAAAAAGCTGTGCAAAGTTACAAAATTGCACATGCTGTATTATTAAGCCTCATGCAGTTAAAGCTAAATTAATTGGACCAATAATTATTGATATACAAAAAGCTAATTTCATTATATCAGCAATAGAACAGTTTTATATTGATCCTGTAAATTCAGAGGAGTTTTTAGAAGTATATAAAGGTGTTCTTCCTGATTATGCAGTAAGCTATAAAAAGTAATTATTTTAAGTTTTAAATTAATTATAAGAACATTGTATTCTCTTTTTATAGGCAATGGTAAATGAATTACAATCTGGTCCTTGTATTGCATTGGAAATTACACATAATGACAGCTTTATAGATATTGTAACAGAATTTAGAAAATTTTGTGGGCCGATGGATCCTGTAATATTTTTTAACTAATTTCATTTAAAAATGATATGTCTGTTATAATTTGTATGATTTAGGAAATAGCTAGACAATTACGCCCTAATACATTACGTGCAAAATATGGAAAAACAAAAGTTCAAAATGCAGTACATTGTTCTGATTTACCAGATGATGGATCATTGGAGGTAAAAAATTATTTTTAGAGAATAATTGATTTTCTAACTTAACCACAACTATGTATTTTTTAGGTGGAATACTTCTTTCAAATATTGAGTAATAATTATAAATAATAAACTTCATTTTTAAATACAATTACGAAAGTTTTTTTTTGTAATAAATGTATGCAAAATAATTATATCAACTAAAATTCATTATTTTTTAATTTGTAGTGATTGATGTTTCTTAAAAAAAATTTCTTTAAATATTATATACAAATTATTAATTATAAATTTATTTATTATAAAATATTTTTATTAATTTAAAAGCTGTAGATATTTGATAGAATTAGATATAATTTTAAAATGTATAATTATATTTCAATAAACTGATTTAATATATAAATTTTTTAATTGAATAAGTGCTTTTTCTTTAGTATTATATTTTTCAAATTAGTTATTTTCATTTGAAATAATAATTAATGTGTCATAATATATTAGAGATTCAATTTATAATAGTTTTTTAATTTATGAAGTATATTCATTATTTATAGAGTATTTTTTAATAATAAGTAATTTAAGTAATTTTCAATAATTATTACAAAATAACCTTCTTTAAAAATATAATAAATTTAAGAATAAACATATCCATCAAAAGTATTAATTAAATCAATTTATAGTATATATATTTAAGATGTAAATAGTTTCTAAGAATGTTTGTGTTTGAAATATCTTTTAAACAATTTCATTTTGAAAAAAAATTTATATTACAATTTTTTTTTATTCATATACAAGAAAATAAAACAATCCAAAACAGTTTTTGTGAAACAAAAATTTCCGTATTCCTGTCAAAGATAGCGAGCATCAAGACTCAAGACTCGTGCTCACTAGCGCGTTGATAGGCGCGACTCGCGCTCGTATTCAAAAATTTGCGGTATCGTACTCGCGACAATCACTCATATTTACCATCCGAAAACGTTATTTTTTTAATAGTTTATCGAAATTCAATTTGCTGAAAAACAATGTATCTTTCTTTCCGTTAAGCGAATAACTAAGAATAACTGATTCTTCTTCCGGTACGGTTTTCGGATCTCACCCTCATCTTCCGCATGCGTGAGAGGATAGTTTCGACGCTTTCTCGTACGATCTACTTCTCTTTAGTCTTTCATCCCTTTCTCCCATTTGCCTTTCCCCAGTGCCCTGCGACTTTCTCTATCTACCCTTGTCTCGTACGCTAGGCATCGTTCTTTCGGACCCTTCCCTACAAGCGATGCTTGATTTCGACTCAATCTTTTGGTTTTATTTACGCTTCTGTAAATAAATGACACAGGGGTGGGACGGTCAAGGAATGGGGAGGGTGGTGCTTGTCTTCATTTGCTGACGCTCACTTTATTTATAACATTTGTTACAAGAGGATTATTATACAAAGGTGCACTCTCGCCGCCGTCGCTTACGACTATTGGTGGCATCACGTCACCATCTAGCCACTTACAATTTTAGTTTATTGTATAAGACTCATTCGCACGAACAGTTTGATTTGTCAACGTATTTACGCGTCGGTAATACAGGACAACTTGTCGGTAACGATCCGATGCCGAAAGGTCAGCGGGCTCACACTAGTCCCGCCCAGGAGGTTTCCAAGGGCCGTCTTCGCCTTCACTCTGTCCCCACGAGCCGAGAGTGTCGTGTCAATGTTTTTCCTCACTCCGGGATTTTAAGTCGATTCGAATTTCCCGCGCCTCGACGAACGCTGCATACACACTGGGGAATTTCGAAATTCAAATCACGCGCCGATCGGGGAACGTGACTGCGCGTGCGCACTATCTAATGCGCCGCAGGCGCCGCGCGCGCCTTCCAGGCAAGATGGCGTGGCTCGCGCGTCAGCTGTCACGCGCCGCCGCCTCTCCTCTCCTCGCGCAGCTCGCTTCGCCTTCAGTTGCGCGGCGTCAGCTGCGGGGTGCGCCTCATGCCTGTTGTAGCGCTTGTTCTCCTAGGCTGCGGCGGCGTGTCAGCTGGATAGTGACGCCACTGGTGACGTCACGTACTCCCACTCTAGCGGCTGGCGAGTCCGTCCTGACGTCAGCGGCGCTGCTCGGCGTCGCCAAGATGGCGGGCGACGCGTCCTCGAGTGGCGTCACAACCGTCCCCTCCTTGCCACCCACACTGCGCCCGTTCCCCCGATGCGGTGTTGCCTCGCGGTTCCTCGCGCCCGTGCTGCGTTCCGCCCTTTTCCCCCGTGCGCGGCAGCGTCGCCTCAGGTGTGCGGGGCCCGATCGACACTCTCTCGCGGGTCCCTCGTACCTCACTCGCCCGCGGAACTTCTCGGCTCACGGTTCTGCCTTGGGCGCTCGTCCTCCTCGCTTCATTCGTTGCTCGCCGACCTTTCGCGCGTCTACTCTAAATATCCGGAGAGGCTTTCTGCAATTATTGTAAGCGCGATGCTTCTTCCTGGCTAGGGCTCGGAAGGAACTAACTGATTCTTTTCTTGGCGTCGCTTTCCCCTCCCGGAAAACTCCTTACTTTCTCTTTTTCCGCCAATCCCTCGTCGCGTATTCCTTCCGGAGCGGGGGAGGTACCCCCTCCTTCCGGGTTCGCTTGCTTTTCCAGGCCTCACGGACTTTCTGCTCCCTCCTGTCACTCCCCCCCCCGGTGCTGACGCGCTGCGCTTTCGCCGTCTCCGCATTCTTTCGTTGGGAGTGTGCTCCCCCCCCCGCCGCCCCTTCCCCGCGGGGAAGGGGCCGGGAATTCGGGAGCAGCCATCCCTCCCTCCTCTGTTGCTTCCTCCTTGAGCCGGGGAGTGCGCCCCCCCCGGCGTCACCCCTCGCCTGTGGGAGGGGCCGGGAATTCGGGAGCGTCCTCTCCTCCCCGCGCCGTACGTTTGTTGAGCCGGGGAGTGCCCCCCCCCGCGCTACCCTTCCCCGCGGGAAAGGGGCCGGGAATTCGGGAGCGTCCTCCTCCCCGCGCCGTACGTTTGTTGAGTCGTGGGGCATGCTCTCCCCCCGCGCCACCCCTCGTTCAGCCGAAGGGCCGGGAATTCGAGAGCATGCTCGCCTCCCTCGCCGTTCCTCCTTCGCCTGTAGAACGCGAGACCGGCTTTCGCGCCGCCCGCCAGCACCGTCCAGTACGCCCCCTTCCCGCAGTCAGTAACAGCTTCCGACTCCCGAGCCTAAAAGGATTTTTTGGTGGTTTCGCGGGCGTTTCCGCAAGCTCTCCGCGGATATTTATGATGTATCTCGTTTCGCTCGTATTTTTGTCGTAGTTTTCATTGGTGATATAGGCTTCCCTGTAGTATCTTTCACATCCTCTTATTATAGTTTCATCATTATATCTCTAATCTCCTTTTCGTGAAAGAGCATCTCCTCTATCACTCCAAGCCAGCACCGTGGGATGTCCCACCAATTTGTAACAGAAGCAGTTCCTATGACTTTGGAACAGCACTTGCATTATTCTCTTCTATCTTAGGGAAGAGTCGACTTCTTACATCTCAGAATATCCTCGACGAAAATGACGACTCTTCCCCAGTTCAGATTGCTGGCAAGTATTAGGAAGATAATGAGGCTGGGGATCCAGATCGCAGCGGTACCTGTGATGTCACGATACCACTCTCCCGCAGGCCCCTCCCGATGCTGCTCACTGATAAGAACAATATCAGCGCGCAGCTCGAGGTGGACCTGGGCGAGCAGATCCTGCGCCGTCTGGCTTCTATGCAAGTTGGCCTGCAGGACATTAGCCACTTCGGCGGCACTTGGCTAGAGCCTCGCGGAAAACCGCACAGACACCTGACCCCGCGACATGGTGTACTGCCGCGGGAGAGGTTCCCGGGCACAGGAAGCACTTGGGCTCGGCCTTACATCCGGCCTCCTTGTGACCCTGTTCCCCACACCGGAAACAGGTCGTACTCCTTTCCGGGCCCCTGCAGCTCGTACCTCGGTGTCCATAGCCGAGACACTTAAAGCAGCGCTCGACTTGGACCCGTGGTCTTATGCCGCAGTAGACCCACCCTACTGGGACCCTGCCCACCTCCAGTAGATTTTTACTGGCCTCCTCTGTGACGGTCACGATCGCCAGCCGTTTACCGGCTTTGTTGGCTCCCGTGAGTCGCACCTCTAGAGGACCAGTGTAGTCCTGCAGAATCGCAAGGAGGGCGCCTCTGACCTCCTCGGTCGTAGCGCACTCGTCCACGTCCCTGATCTCCAGTGTACTCCTGGGGATCAGAGTGTGGAGTGTTGCGCTGGCTCCGACGGCCTTCTTCAAGGCATCGGCAAAGCCCTCCTTGCACTCGACCGACGATGATTTTCTAATCTCGATGAGGACATCCCCCTTTTGGGTTTTGCGGATGCCCTTGATCGAGAGCCCGTGCTCGGAGGGACTGACCTGATGTCGGATTTCGCTCAGGATATCCGCGTAGGTCTTGCCCTCCGCTGGCTTAAGGACGATGGCCTCTGGCCTCACCTTCCCTCTTTTACTGGGGGCGCTCTTTTTTGTAGGGGTCCCCTTTACCCTATCTCTTACCGTCTTTTGGCGGTCCTCCCGTTTTTCCTCTCGCGTGGGGACTCTCCTCCACTCCGCGCCAGTCGGGCTCTTCCCCACGGTGGTGGTTGGAGGAGGCGTTTGCGATGCTACCGCTGCCTCCTTCTTCCTTTTCTTCTTTTTCTTGCCCGCTTGGGCCTCTGGTGGTGTTGCCGGTGGTGGCCTTTTACCGGCCGTTGTCTGTGGTTTCAGGAGAGGAGGCGCCACCTTCCTCCGGATCCCTCGCCGCTCCCTTCTCTCCTGTTCCTCGAGGGCCTCTATCTTCCCCTGTAGTATTGGGAGGCCCTCTTTTATGACTTTGGAGACGTTTGGCTGGCGCTTTAGCGCCTCCATCATCTCCGTCATAATGATCTTTATGGAGGCAAAGATGCCCTCGTACGCGGTACCGATACTTTCGGGTGTTGTTCCGGTCGCGGATGGGATCTCCCCCTCCCCCTCGATCACCGTTTCAGGGAATGGAACCGCCGTGTTCCCTTCCCCATCCTTCTTCTTTTTCCCTCCCCCCTGTTGTTTTATTTTCTCCATATATTATGTTTGTTGATTCGTCCCTACGTGTGACCGGCCTCCATGGACCCTTCAACGGCGAGCTCACCAGAATAACCCCCTAACACATGCCTGAAGGGGTTATCCTGGATCGGGCCATCACGTAGGGATATAGCACACCCTGGTACGTTATTCCCCCTTCGTCTCTCTCGAATTTTGTGTCCCAACAAAGACACTCCACTCTCTGGAGAGCTTCCAGGGGACGTCACGCACCAGACCGCACTCGCCCCGAAGCCGATTGACCGGACCAGGCTACGGTCCAGCCTCCCGTCTTGCCTCCAGCGGGAGCCAAAGATGGTTTGGGTCACCTTGGCACGCAGCCTCGGATGCGCCTCACCACCCAGGATCTCCTTTTGGCAGCTCACGGGTCGCACCGCACGGCCAACACGGCGGTCTGCCATTAGTTCGGGAGTGGTTCCCCTCATTCATTCAGCACATTCAGAATGCCCTCATTTGCTCGGGAGTAGCCCGTTTATAGGGTTCCCTCATTCACCTGCACTCAAACGGCCATGGCTATACCCCTTTATTTTTTTTCCGCGGGGTTTCCTTGGCCAGCGCTCCGCGGGTGGTCTCCTTCCTCGCAAGATGCCCGTTTATAGGGCCCACGAGGAGCTCGTCCACCTACATCTCTATATAGCCGGCGAAGACCCATTTATAGGGCCCGCGGCCTCGATATCCGCTCCGTGCGCGTACTCACTCATCGAGAAAACCCTATTTCGAAGGTTCTCGAATCATTCATACAGCGGCCTCTCTTACAAATATTTCACCCACTCACACTGCAGTCGATCTTCGACAAGGTGCAGACTACGGATGGGAATAATAATAATAATAATAATAATAATAATAATAATAATAATAATAATAATAATAATAATAATAATAATAATAATAATAACCAGAAATTGGAGTTAAAGGCATCATATTTTATAAGAATAGGAAATCTATAATGCGCATGCTTCAAAGAAAAAAAAAGTATTATTTCTATATATATTGCACTGCATTTCATTACTAAAGTAACTCATTACTTTCTTTCTGTAATGTTAGTATATGAACTGCAATAAATATTTCATAGTATGTATATCAATATGATCTATATATATTTTGAAATACAATATATACAAATAAATTTTTATATAATACATAATGCATTAACTATAGTAAAAAATTTGTAAAGATCATGAACTTATATTTCAACGTGTGCAAATAATATACATATTGAATTTCTAGAAACTGTATATTGTACTTGTAGATTGTATTTTATAAAATGGTATAAAAATATATTCTTTTAAAAAAAATATTAAAATTAAAAAAAAATATTAAAATTAAAAAAACATATTAAATTTTAAAAAAAGTTTTTTTATAAAAAAAATATTTTTTATTACTTTATGATTTCATAAATGAGTAAATATCTGATTCTGTAAGGTACATGTGAATTTAAACATATACATAAACTATCAATGATTAAACTTAATTTAAAAATATCTCTAAATGATATGTTTATTTGAGAATAAGTATGTCATGAGTATTAATTAAATAAAATGTGAAATAATTTGTTTTTTTTTTTAATATACAACTCAATTAATATTAAAATAATTTAATAGATTTCTATTGCAGCTCTAAACTTAACAAATCAGATTGTGTATTTATAAATTTTTATATTGAAAATTTATTTTTGGTTTATTAAATTAATTTTAAATTTTACATGTGTATATTTACTAAATGAATACACTATTTTTTTTTATTCTTATATGATTACATTTATTTAAAATTTGAAGTATTTTTGTAAAGATGGACTTCAATCTAATTAAATGCATTAAATAAACTTAATCGATTATTTTTCATATTACACCTGTAGTAATTTATAGATTAGTTTTACAAAAGAAAAATTTTATATTATGTTTGAGTATTAAGCTACTAATTATATATATTTAAAAAAATTTTATTGTGTCAAATATAAGTAATTCATGTTATATACTTCAAATTTAAAATTGGTCGAATTATGAGTAATTAAATGTAGTGATTAATAAATTACACCTCTATTATAATTTTATTCAATATTTGAATAAATTATTAACTTACTAAATTTGTTCTATTTAAAGAAAACAATCTGAATATGACTATAAAAAACTTAATAAATTTAGAGTCAAAGAAAATAAAGAACTCTAATTATCAAGAAAATGTAATAAAGACTTACTTTTTAAAAAATAAATAGATTCTTTTTATATACAATAAAAAATTATGATACAAAATATTAAAGAACAAAAAGAATTTATAGGTAGAAATAAACTGGAAGAACATAAAAATATGGAACAAAAAAATAAAGCAGAGTTGAGAGCTGAAAGAAGAGCTAAACAAGAGGCTCAAAGAGCTGTCAAACAAGTCTTATCTGAAAAAAAAAAAATCATTAAAAATGTAAATGAAAAATTACAAGAAATATCTGCAGGAACAATAAAAAATTATCTATCTGTAAAAGAAACTTGTTTAAAATCTAAAGTTAAAGAAAATTTACACGAAGTTAATTTATTCAAACATTTATATATAAATAAAAATAATATATCTGAACATATAAACAATAATAATCATAATCTGCATCCAGTTATATTGAAATTAGGTGTACAGTATTTGGAAAAAGTAATTGTTGGCAGTAATGCTAGATGTGTTGCATTACTTGCTGCTGTAAAACAACTTATTGAAAATTTTGAAAGACCTTCTCAAGCTGATTTTACAAGAGGACTTGAAACTATTCTTCAAGAGTCTTTAAAATATTTAAATTTATGTAGACCATCAGCAGTTTCAATGCAAAATGCTGTAAAACATTTAAAATGGCAAATGACTACTCTGCCTTCTACAATAACTGATAAAGACGTTAGTTTTATTATAAAATTAATTATTTTCTTTATTCAATAAACAGATACTTTTTCTCATTTTTAATATTGTTTTAGGGGAAATTAAAATTAGAACATGCAATTGATACATATATCCAAGAACAAATATTACTTGCTGATAAGGCAATATCAAATGCAATTAATAAAAAAATACTAAATGGAGACGTTATATTAACATATGGATTGTAAGTTCTATTTTATCATAAATGTAAATAATTTGGTCAATTTTATAAATTATAAATAAAATCATGTATGTATTTATTTATTTTCATATTACTGATAGTTCCTCATTAATTTATAAAATACTTTATGATGCCTATATTGCTGGAAAACAGTTTAGAGTAGTGATTGTTGATGGTAGACCTTGGTTAGAAGGTAGGGAGCTATTAAGGAAATTAATTAAACATGGAATTGACTGTTCATATGTATTAATTAATGCTCTTAGTTTTATTATGCCACAGGTAAATTTTTAATATTCTATGAATAAACTAATTTTTTAAATAATAATATTAAGAAATAAAAATAAATATTTTTGATAAATAGTAATAGCTAAGTTTATTTCAGGTCAGTAAAGTGTTTCTAGGTGCTCATGCAATTTTAGCAAATGGTGCTGTCATGTCAAGAGCTGGAACTGCACAAGTTGCCTTAATAGCCAATGCTTTTAATGTACCTGTTCTTGTAGCTTGTGAAACTCATAAATCTTGTGAACGAGTACAAACAGATTCTATTGTTTACAATGAAATAGGTTTTTTATTCATTTATACATATAACTATTAATTTAATTTAATTTAATTTTTTGATAATCATAAATTTCAGGTGATCCTAACCAATTGATAAATACATTTGGCACTTCTGTTACGTCTTGTTTATCAAATTGGATAACTAGAAAAACATTAAATCTACTTAATATTACATATGATGTAACACCAGCAAATTTAGTAACAGCAGTTGTTACAGAGCTTGCTATTTTACCTTGTACCAGTGTTCCAGTAATACTTCGAATTAAGCCATCTGAAATATAATTTATAACTTTAAATGAAATGATTATGTAGCTTTATAAAAATTCAAATTTTTTTATGAATTTTAATAAAAATTAATATTTACATATTATCTACATAAAGTATGAATATTTATGGGTAAATTAATTTATATAATTTATAATCTAAATTTTATTTTTTGAAAATGAAATTTTATAATAAATCTTTGTAATAAAAATGAATAATATATTATAAAATCATGATTATACTTATGAGTATTATAATACTATTTTATTAGTAGTAATTTTAATTTCTTGCTTACTGCAACAATATGAGTGATCACTGTAGGGAGGTAATATTGATTTCTCAAGTTGTGACTTGGTAGTGTATATCACTAATTCTTTTTATTCTAGAAGTCTTTAATGAAATGGAAAATATAGTCGACAGACTCTTCTTAAAGTTTCGTATGAAAAATAATGAAATAGTAAAAAATGAAAGGAAGACCAGTGTTTCGGTTTTAAAATATCTTTATTTCATTTTACTGAATTACAAACTTAATAATGGTAAACCCACGTTATAAAAATTGAAAATAACTCGAAAATTTATAAGTATAGGATTAAAAAAGCAAGTAGTTATTACAAATTAATTTTGTGTACTAATTCTTTTTCTAGCTTGATTTTTTAATTTTTCATCCATATCCAAATACTTGTTGAAAAATGTTTGTGTATTTTAGTTTTAATAGAATTAATTTACTTATAATTGTATCAATCGAATTTTTTCTTGATTCTCCTCCGTTCGTATTCATAATTGTCTGTACCCATACAAACGGGATTTTGAATTAGGTTTTAATTTTTATCTCAAAATGCTGCTGTTTATAATAGATAATTTTTTGTTTTTTCGGATTGGTGGATCGCATTGTTTGAATTTGATTATATTTAAATTTAAAAGTTATAAGATGAATTTAATTATTTCTGTTCATTATATCGCAATATTATACAACAGTAAATTAGAAAAATAAAAAATATACGTATATTATTTTAAAGTAAATACACATTTTACGAAAATAACGTGTCATTCATGTAAAAACATTTATACATTCATATTTTTCAAAACTATACATATATAAGCATAAATACACGAAAATTTTCGAAAAATTAATTAGATATGCAAACATTTCGATTATTGTGAAAATAAATTATAGTTATAGGAAAAATTTATATTACATATAATATACATTTTTAAAATTTTTATAGAAAATTATTAATAAAATTAATAAAAAAACTAAGATTTAGGTAGTTTGTATAAACCATTTGAGAAAAGTAATTGATGTTGCCTTACTTTGTTATCTAGAAAGAGTCTAAGCTCAGGCAAACCACATTCAATAGCACCAGAACCTTGTGATGCAAACATTTTTAACATTTGATGTATTCGATCGAGAGGCATAGAATCTAAATTGGTTAGCATACCCACAATATATGACCAAAAAACTTGAAGTTCCTCTTCACGTTGATCACTTGCGGAAGCCATTGCACTTTCAATTTCTTCGTCATCAATTATATCCGTTGAAATTACTGTTTGAATATTTCTCAAGTTGTTCAGTGCTAGTTCTTCTTGAAGACTAAAAGTATCACGAGACGTTTCGATTAATAAAGCTTGCGACACCCAATAACTCATCTTTCGTCGAAGAACAGTTGTTGGCACATGCATTAATTCGGATAATTCATCTAAATTCCATTCTTTTTTTTCTTGAAATCGTAAAATTATAGTTGCATGAATAGGAGAGATATTTAAGTTTAGTTTTCTATCACTCATTTCAATATCAACATTTACGTTTCCTAAATGTGGCTTCCAACATAATGTTCGGTTGCCTTTCAAAGTTTCATAAGCTTTGACATATTTATTAAGTTGCTCATTTACAAAAATGGGTAATTCGAGCTTCCATTCTTCTTTAAATGGTGGCCAAAACTGAGCAGATAAGATAAGAGCCGAAGTCGAAAAACTTGATTTTTCTAAATTATATTTTCTATCAAGTTGTATATTTCCATCAATTCTTTTAGAATCGTAAATATCTTTGATCATTACCTCACAGTGATGTAACTGATGTTCTCCAAAACGACGTTTCAAAAGCTCTAGATGTCGAATTTCTCGATCGGTTTGGTAATTGAGTTGTGACAATAGACGATCAGCCAATAATGTACGATATTCATTTACAAATAAGTCTTGGCTACCATATACATTTACTAACATAGAAATAATATCAGAAACTCTACGTCGGCCTCGTATTGTAGATGTGAATTCGATCGGATCCGCGTCTATAGGATCGGGCTGCCAATTTTCCCAATCTTCTTTACCTTCTTGAACAGACATCCCGCCATCTATATCTAACTGTATCGATTCACCTCCTCTAGCCAATTCGTCAGCTAAATCACTAGTACTTGATTCGTCCAACAAACCACTAACTACACACCTCACTGTATCTTCTCGTCTTCTTAAATAAATTTTAATGGGTTCTGTTATTGTTTCTAGAAGCATACCAGTAGGGTCTAATTGTCTCAATGCTTTTATAGCTGCAATATAAGCTGTTAATATATCTGGAGTACTTACACCTGGATGTAACAACCTTGTTTTTAAAGCTTCTTGTAATGATCTGATTAAATATTTTCGTAGATCAGTTCTTTCCAAGCAAATACGAAGATCATCTATAGCAGCTCTAGAATCAGGATATTCTATAACAATATTAAAAAGTTGATCAATTCTAACTCTAGTATATGTTTCATACAAAAAATAACTAAGTTTCTGTTTGAAGGTGTTTATAGCATTTCGAACTTTAAAATCCAGGGACATTGATCTTGATGATCCTCCAGAATAGATTCGAATAAGCCAATTCATTACTACAGTTTCAAGCCAACATTCCAAAGGCTCTAACTGGGATGAATCAAATGTTCGATTGCACACATGACGTATATGACTTTCAATACGAATATGTATTAATGAAGTTAATATACTTCCTACAAGTCTTTCTAATAAACCTAATTCTATAAGTTTCTTATTAGTTTCATGAAAAACATCAACAATTATTTGACAATGACAATTACTCTGTTCTTGTTTACAACCTTCACATAATATTGTAGAATTACTATGTAAATCATCTTCTATTGATGATGCTTCGATATTACAAAAAACATTAAATGCAGTTTTATAAAAATGTTCTATAATAGTTGTATGATATAGTGGAATTTGGCTTAATAATGTACCTCTAATTATAAGCTTAAAATAATCTAATATATTAACATTATTAAAGATACAATAAGTATTTTTACAGCATCCAGCTAATTCTAGTTTTTTAAGCATAGGTAATAACTTACTTGAATCAATATATAACTCATTAACAGAATTTGTAAAATTTTGAAATCCTTGCTTTTCATCATCTTCACTAACATTAATAAATTTCGACCAAAATTTTGGGGCAATAATATTTCTAATATATTCCTCAATCTTCGGTATGATAAGACTTTGAAGGCAAAAGCTTAATTTAAGCATTTTAAAATTATCTTCAGTAGCATCCATATTAACATTTTCGATATCAGGTTTTATTTTGTTGATTAAAATTGGAAAATTATATTCTAACCATCTTTCTAAATTAATTGAATCAGGAATAAAGATATTTTCCATTTTCATATTTTGAATTGTATTAACTTAAAATCTGAAACATATTTATTTCAAATAATAAACATTTATTATTATATTTATTTTTCTTTATAAAATATATAAATGTTACTATATTAAACATAAATAATTTAAGTAAATACAAAATAATTAAAATTTTTATAAAAACGTATTTAAATTATTATTTTTACTTAATTTACCTTTTTACATCTTACCTAATTATTTTAAATCGTTTATATTGTTAATAATCTTACTTCTAACATTTAAAGAAGCTGCTTGTCCTATGGAATTAAATAATAAATTTTTTTTGAAAAAATAAAAAATGCTATAGATATCCATGCTAAATTCTATATTTAATAATACTAATGAATTATTATAATCTAATAAATACAAACATTTTGGTATAATTTCTGATATAATAAAATAAACATACAAAATATTAAAATAATTAATTGATTTAAACAACTTAAAAATTAGACTATCCAAATTAAACATCAAAATAAAATTAATATTCAACTATACTAGATGCTTTAAATAATAATTTAGATAACAGATATAATCAGAATAATTCAATAATCATTTTAAAAAAACTAATAAATAATAAGTATTGTCCAGATAGTATCATAAACAAATTATAAATATAATCGAAAAAATAGATATAGAAAAAAATTAAGTTATGATATTTTGCAATGTTTTATATTACAGATAATTAATTATTTTCCTTAAAAAAGTATATTCTTACCAATTCATCTTGAAAAATATTTAATTTTATTAAAATGCGCAAGCGTGATATTAGTAAAAGAAGACCTACAAAATTTAATAATGGGTACTACTACTACGTATATATATATATATATATATACGGTAGCAAATGTAACAGCTATGAAAATACATTTGAAAATATGTGGATTTACGGAACCAGCAGAACTAATGCTTTATGAAGAAAAAATTTTTCTATTAAAAACTAAAAGAATTAGTTCAACTTTGATCATTACATAGTGAATAAATCTAGACTAAAAAAAAAATCTAAAAATATTAAACAGTACAGAAAGTAGTGTGTTTATTCTGAAACATAAAATATTTTTACAAATATTTAATATAAAAATATTTCATATTTATTAATAAATTCTATTTTTACGTTTTAGAATCTTATTTTCATTATTTCATGTAAAAAAAATATTACTCTATTTGAGATAATTCACTAACTTAAAAAAAAAAAAATAAAAATTTTAAAAATAAACAGGCTTTTAACGACTACGATCGTGTAGCGACTATGATCAAAAGGAAAAATGTTGTCAGGTGCTACAAGAGAGAATGTACACGTTTCTAAGCACGTATGAACTCAAATTTATAATTATCGCTTTACAAAGTCGCGTAGTGCTGGATTCTATACAATTTCGCAAGAAAAAAAAATTTACCAGTGTGTCTAAATTAATTTTGATACGCTGTTGCTCTCGACGGATAAATATCTTAGAATAATATACATGAAAACTAAGTATAATACATGTTTTGAAGAATCTCAAAGGTAATTGCCACAGATATATTTATATTGGGATCGATCGGTTACGACTTGACTTGAAAAAAAAGAGAAATTTGAATATCCTCGATTTTCATAAATAGTAGTACATGTCTGATGATTAGTAGCAAATAATATATAAGCATTGCAAATAAGTATTTATAAAAATAATTACGATATACAATACATATCATATGGCAAGAAGATCGTCGGCGCGACTGCATTCGGAAATTAATAACAAAACTAGATCTTAACAAATTCAATTTTTTAATGTAATATAATTAATTTCGTTATACATATATTTATTGTACATTAACATATATGTAGTTACCTTATTATTTGCAAAACTATCAATTACAGAAATTGAATTTAATCCGATGAATAACCATTGCTTGTTACTTAAATGGACATACATCTATATATTTTTATTTTAGCTTTATTTGAATAATATATTGATGATACTTTTTATTTTCGTTTTTCAAATTAGTATATGCGTTTTTAGAATTTTAATTCCTCCCTCTCTTTTATTTGATTATTAATTTCTGTTTTAACATTTTTTAATACAGATATTAATAATTTAAATATATCTGAAATAACAAATTAATTATATTATATAATATTATACATATATATATATTTATATCGGACTAATCCGATTTCTATATGTTTTATGATTAAAAATAAATTATAATTATTATATTGTTAATTTAAAACTATTAAGTTTATTTAGAACAAATTTTCTTATAATCTAAAAGGACAATGAAATAAAACATTTCAAGAAATTGATATAATAAATTTTTAAAAATTCATATAAAATTGCGTTTACTTAAATTCAGATATATTTATGATTTAAAATTTTAATTACTTTTACTGAAGCACACAATTTAATAGTTATGTACTAAAGTGATGTCTCCCATCACATACTATTACAAAATCATATACATTTTTTAAATATAAAAAGTATATGTAAAGTAAACAACGGCTGTATAAAGATCACTAAACAATCAATTATATTTTATTTTAAGATAGAAGATACTTTTACTTTTTGGATCGAGAGATTAAAATAATTAATATCTTTTTTTTTATGTAATAACAACAAACATATTCGGTATTAGTTTTATGGTTAAATATAATTATGTTGAGTCAAAAGTTTGAATAATGAGATTCTAAAATATAATTTTTGTAAATTGAAAACTATAAAAAAAAGGAACATTATAATAAAAGAGATATATGTTTTTATTCAATATTTGAAATTGCTAATCTAGCAACACTGAATCAAATAAGCAGTACATCTTTAATTGTTTACATTAAAATCCAAAAAACATTTAACGCGTTTTTAAAATTTTATTATAACAAAAAGTGATTAAAAAGTTTTTACGTAGCATTAATTATTAAAAAAATATTAGTAATTGAATATCAAATACATTTAAAATTACATTTCAACTTATCATATCATGTATTCATTTGAATTCATTTGAAATTAAATAAAAACTTATTTTTAATAACAGATTATAATTCATTTAAATAAAGTAATTTTAATAAAATATTTCAATCCAACTTAAACAGTAAAATTAATTATTAATTATATTTATATTATTACAGCATTGATAAATTAGAATAAATACATTTGCTTACAAATGAATATATTTATATAATTTTTTATATATATCTTATTAAATCGTTTCTAAAAGTTTATTTTAAAAAAATTTGATTATATTTTTATTATTCTGAATGTGTTGTAAGTAGAAATTAATATATATATATATATATATATATATGCCAAAAGATGAAAAAACTTTACAACGTAAATGTTATTCGTTATGTCGCCAACTTCTTGTAATTATAGTTTTCGAAGCCGAGATTTATTTAGTTGTTAGCCGAGATTATAGTTTCTTAGATTCGGAAAAGTCACTGAATTGACTAAAAATAAATTGTAGTTGTTTGAAGTGGTTTCTTAATCGTAGTCGTGTAAATTTAGATCGCGATCACGCAGGCGCAAGTATATTCTGGCTTACAAAATTAACGCTATTACTGTTACTTAAAATTTAAGCAGTAATATGTTCTTGAATTGTAATCTTTCTATTTAATAGTGTATTGAAAATCACAAATATTGACATCATATTGATAACATATCGAGAAATATTTTAAGTATTATAAGCAGCTAAAACATTCGAATAGCGATCTTAAAATAAGATGCTTGGGAACATACAACCAAGGAATACCATAGGTAAGAAATGCAAGAAAAGTGAGTTTTTTGTAGAACATGATGAAGATTAGCTCTTGACTCTATTTTTAAATCATTTTATTTAAATATATTTCATATGGTTTTTTTTTATTTTTGCTATCATTAAAAACTCTTTTAAGTAATAATAATTGCCAGTAATAAATTCCAAGGTCATTGATATCAGTAATGCAGTGTACGCTTCTTTTTTACTACGTCAGTTTTCTTTTATAAAAACATTTTTTTAAAAAAATATATTATTTTCTATAAATTTTCTTGCTATTTATCATACTGTAATTCAATTTAATTCGATTAAACATAATTGAAACATATAATTTAAATTATGTACTTTAAAATTGCATACAGTAGTAATAAGAAATTTGTAAATTTTTTAGTTAGTAAATTTAAACAGTATATTTTAAAAATGGAGATATACTAATATCTAATTATAGATTTTTAATAATTATATTTCTACTCTTTTTGCAAACAAAATTAAGAGATTTACTTTAGTATTAAAATGGTTTCATCTTATTGTAAACAAATACAATAAAATTTATTAAATTATTAATCCGAAAAATCAATCTTACATATTTTTTAATCAAATACATATTTTTTAACTATTAAATGAATTATTAAAAATTGTTAAAAAAATGTTCTTAATTATTTAGTTCAAATAATATAAAAATTGTTGAATTTTGTGCTCCTGTCAAACCCATTCTATTGCTTATTATCAAAAAAGATTACAACATTAACTATTGTTAAAATTAAATTATTTATTCCTCTATACATTAAATTAATTTATATATTGACCGAAAATATTAATATATTATTATTTAATTAATAAAAATTATTAAACGTGAGAATTTATTTTGTTTTTATTATAAAGTATAATCATTTTTAATGTGATAAAAAAATTTAAATTATCTGAAAAATGTTTTTTTCAAATCAAAACATTTTTTCTACGATACTTATTATAAAAGAATAAATAATCGATTAATAATCGAGCCGTTTGATGCCATTAAGTTTTATTAAATTCAATATTCAATTTTTACTATCTCTGATAATAATAAAAATGCATACTAATAAAATTGAAAGAATGATAATATAATGTCGATCAAATTATTTTTAATTCAAAAAATCGATTAAATATTTATACATGTATATATTTATTACAAGATTTTGTTACAAATGCATCTAAAACTAAATAAGTGAAATCGTGCATAAAATACAATATATGCATGTAAAGTATTGTATATAAAAAATTAGTTTGTTACTATAATAATAATATGTTACTATATTTATAATGTTGTGTCAAAAGCACACACACGCGCGCGTGCGTGTATTTTATCCATAACTTATATTCCATAAATAAAAACCTGTTTAAATTATTCGAAATTTGAGGTCGCATTTATTATAGATCGCGGAAATACAAGATTTGTTACCTAATATAGGTGAAAGAAAGACCGTCCAAAAGATTGAAGGAAAATAATTGTTTACTATGATGTCATCATTAAAAATGAGAAAATAATGCGATTGGATGTACGCTGATAAAAATTATATACAAAAAGATTGATAATATGAATTTAAGATGACGTAGAAAAGATTTGATGATGTCGTTGCTGCAACATATATTACCGGATCACACAAATAACCGAACGATGTACATTTATAAGAAAACTAGCCCAGTTGGATACTCGTATGCGAGGATCGTATTATTTACTGTGCTTGCTGGCCTTCTCGCTATCATTGGATTAATTATACTTGAGTACAAAGTAACTGTAGATGGTACGATTATTTTATTTTTAAATTTCAGGTTTTAATTTTTTTTTTGTACTAAACTAATTGTTATCAAATTTTGATCAAAGAATTATCCTACCTCTAATAAATGATTTTTAATTTATTATATACAATTTGATTATAAAGCATTTATTTGAAAACTTAAATTTGCTATCGTAAAAAAAAGAATAAAATATTTTTGTTACTCCTAATTCTAGTTGTATTTTAATTACGCAAATTTTATATAATTATTAATTTTATGACTGAAGTTAAAGTAAATTGTAATGATACAAATTATAAAGCATAAAATGATAAAGTTTATTATAAAATTATTTTGTTACGAATTTCATATATAACAAATAAAAGAAAAGCATTTTAATAAGATATGGTTTTTGAAGGTTGGGTAAACGAGATTCCAGTACTTTATAAAGCTAAAGAGATAAAATTAATTGATTTTCGACAGAAAATGAATGAACGTAACGATAATAGCGAATCCTTACAACAAATAAATGAAAAGGAAAACGATTGCTATGAAATAAAAAAGGAAGTAGAAGATATTGAAAACGTGTTAGAAGTCATTGATAATGTTCAATACAATAGTGAGTATTATGAGAAAAATGATAAAATGAGCGAAAAAAAGTTTTCGTACTTTTGAATAAGGTCTTTATCCAAGGAAATTTATTTAAGAACATAAATCTATATAAAAATTTGTATTCTTCAGTTTTTTATTATATATGAAAAAACATTAAATTGTTTTTGACGGTTACTAAATTTCTTCTAAGTTTAATTAATTCTAAGTTTCTTTTTCGCCATATAGATCAGTATTGAAAAACAGTTTATCATATTTTACATATGATTTTTGTTTTCATTGTTTATATTTATATTTTATATTATATTTATATTATATTTATTTATATTATATTTATATTATATTTATTTATATTATATTTATTTATATTATATTTATATTTATATTTTACATATGTTTGTTCATTGTTTTTTGTTCATATGGGATTTTTTAAATGTCTGTTAGCAAAAAATGTTTTTATCAAAATCAAACAATTCTTTAAAAAAATTCAATTTATATTTTCTTAATATGAAAAATTAATTTTGAAAAATATTTTATTATATTGAATTTAGTTTTAGCTAAAATATGTTAGTTTAATGTACGCGAATGCATTTTAGTATCGTTAAGCCGCGGGCCTGTGTCCTCGGGAGGTGGACCACCTACCGGTTGATCGATGCCAGTGATAGAAGATGTTCGCTAGCGCTTGAGTGGCTAGTAGTTGAAAACTGGAACTGATAGCCCTCGCGTGAAGGTCGGTATGCGTTCGAAACGTTTAAGTAGACAAAGCATTGATGATCTATTCGACTTCAGCTCCTGTTTAAAAAACGACTATACCACTTTTCGTCTTCACACTTGTTCAGGTTTTGAGGGATATTTGGAAGATAATTTCAAACACAATATTTCATTATTTTATAAGTCTTTTATTTTAGTGATCGAAGAGTTTAAAAGTCTTACAATTTTTATAGCTCGCGAAAAGTTTCTGATTCCGAGGTCTTGTCGATACCGAAAAAGGGTATGCGAGAAAAAGGCCCCGAATCCCCGACCTTTCCTCATTTTATTTCCTTTTCACCGCCTCTAATATTTTCCCGCCGATCTAATTGACCGGGAAAATTCGTAGAGGGTAGAGGGGGTCGCGGCTTCTGGCGCTGGTCACGCTGGGCCTCGGCCGGCTCTTGTCGTTCGGTGGGCGGGCCTAGTTTCATGCAACCGATTCTATTACGACGGCCCGTTGGACCCGAAGCAAGGACGGTTTCCCGCATGTGGCGAACATGCCTCATCGTCCTCGGACCCATAGCAGGTTTTAAGCCCCTGCGGCTATCGACTTTCTGACAACTTGTATATTTTTCCTTAAACCGAATTCGTTTCGCTCATCTTACAGTATTTACTGTGCCCTAAACCCTAATATCGTAACGTCGTTTCATATTTTAGGCTCTTCTTTACGTATTTATATTTTAAACGCCTCGTTCGGTCATTCTTTTAAATCAATAAATCTCACAATAAATCCTTAATATTATTTTTAACGCGACGACTACGCAGTATCGTATTTATTTATTTATTACGCTTACGCGGACCGTAACAACTATTTTAGTTTTTCAGAAAGTCCAAAAGATATTGGCGCAATTTTTTATATTTAGTATAAAAAAAGTAATCAGTATAATTTAAATAATATTTCAATAAACTATTTATATTTTATTTCATTTTTTGTAAATTACATTATTGGCGATATTTTAGTAATGTGATCTCCATCAATTGCAGTGAAAAGGGATACCAAGAATTGGTATTATTGATGACATTACTAATTATGTCCTCAACGTGGTAGGTTTAGTCAGTACCATAGTGTGTCAAGTCGGTTTTCTGAAGCTCGATGTCACGAGAGTCATTGGGAACGGCCACGACTAATCTAGGGATTTTATCCTGTGGCATCCCTGGGGCACGACGGATAAGACGCTGTATGATAAGTACAGCCGTCTCTAGGCGGCGAATTTTCTGTTATTGCGATCGACGCGCGGCTAGTGAGACGCCAAGCAGCCGTGGTGGCTTTTCAATGACGCGTCGTCCTCGCGTGAGCGAAGATCGACATTTAAGTGTCAACATAATAATTAAAATATTTTAACAATGCATTCAAATATCAATTATTAATATAATATTTAATAAATATTTGTCATATTTATGTATAATATAATTATTACGTATAATAACATAAGTATAATTTTGCAGATAAGGATGTTCAAAATATGAATTCAGATACTAAAATTTATATTGATAAAAATTATGATAATCATCTTGAAGATTTTGGTGCTCTGGAAGAAATAAAGGATTGTAACGATAATGATAATATAAATAATGAAATTATGAAGACCTTTAATATAAATAATTTTTCAGATGCTAATGAATTCTTAATGATAACACGAATAAAATCTACTCTTGAATCAAATGATAATGAAGTTAATGAAGATGATTTTGAAGATTTTAATACTATTTTTGAAGTCGATGAGATCAACAATAACTTTGCACAACCTTTAGAAGAAGTATGAAATAATATTTTTATATTTTGTACAAAGTATTTCTTAAAAAATTAATTTTAACAATATTTTATGTTAATTATATTAAAATTCATTTGATTGTAAAAATTAATGTAATAATTTTTTAAGTACAATATTTTATTAAAAGTTAGACAAAATGAATTACGCTCAGTTTTTTATATAATAGTAAAAAACTCATTATATTATCAACTAAGTCATTTATTAATTTATTACGACAACAGGGGGATAACTTATCTCTTTGATTTACTATTTGTTTTTTAATTTTGTAGATCGATAATGAAGAGTTTAATGAAATTATAAATAAAATAGTTAATTCTGAAGAAGATATAGACAAATTAGACGAAGAACCACGAAGTAGTATGTTAAAAATATTTATTTGAAAAATATCAACATCATTATTTATAAATAATTTTATGATACTTTTAAAGCTCTATTAAAATTTATAATAACGTTTTCAGTATCAATGAAATTTGGAATTGGCATCGCAATTATTGTCACCGCTCATTTTGTCTTCAGAAAATAGATTAATGGTAAGAAATTATTTTTAATTTTCTATATAAAATATTTAATGTCTTGTAGTTTCAAAAGAAAATGTATTTGTAAATTTATGTCTTTTTTTTATTAAATTAATTTCTTTTTATATAATATAGTGAAATTACTAAGTTTCCTCAATTATATATATATTAATATTATTATATTAAAAATAAAATGTTTAAATTATTTAAATATTTAAATATTTAGGCTATAAAAATGAAAAATTCATTGTGAATATTGGATATTCAAATGGAAAAAATGACTATAATGAATTCGAAAGTGACGGTGGAAATAATTATGGATACAAGGACAAAGAATATATTCATTATATTAGGGAACTGTCCTAAAAGGAAATTAATCTTAAAAAATTTAATATTGAGTATTTTTTTTATTAAATGGAGATAATGAAGGATTAGAAGAATAGGAGAGATCAAAATTTAAATAATCAAATGATAAACAAAATGTATCGAATTCCTAACATTTCTAGTATCTCTACTTTAGTCCGCAATGTGGGTTAATTTTATTTATATATTTAAAAAATTTTAAATAATTTATTTTAAATCATCAAAATTATACAATACTTTATATATATATTGAATTTTGTATAACATACATAAAAACAAACTATTACACCAAATAAAATAATTTTTATTTTCAGATACAGTACTTCTAAATATAGTAAAATTTTAAATTTTCATTGTCAAAATAAAATTCGAAAAAATGCAAGAAATCTATTAAATATTATTAAAAATAGATTTTTGTATTGAAATTAAGTGTGTACTTATTAATTTTATTTAATTTTTTATTTATATCGGCAATTAAATGAACTATATTTTTATTCGATTTTAATTGGTACGTTAATGTCACCATTCTATAAGTTAATGTACATCATAGAGAATATTTACGAATAAAAAGGGTTTAGGGTATATGTAACGTATAATTAAAAAATGAAGAACTAAATAAAATTTTTTTATGATTAATTATAATTAAAATTATTATTATTGAATATCTACTTATAAATTACTAATTTGTATATTCAAAAATTTAAATTTAGTTTTCACTTTGATGGTATTTTTAAAACATATATATTTATCTAGATCAAAAGCTGTTGCAATGTTTATATTTATATTGATTTTTACCTTGATATTCAACTAAAATAAGTCGGTGCGCAATTATATAATTTAGCATATAATAGTTAATTAGAAATGAAATAGATTACCTGCAATAATGCATAATATAAAAGATCTAGTAGATCGTTAACATTTGTAGAAAAATTTTTTTATAAATGTTTACAATATTTTATCTTTATTGATTATACAATCAATATTCAATACACTTTAATAAATATTATAAAAGAATTAATATAATACAAGTAAAAGTATACAAATATACAATTTTTATTTAAATTGTAAGACATTTTTTCTTTTATAATTACTTTATATACGTCAATTATTTGCGTATTTTGTTTTATTATTATTTTTTTGAATTTTAGAATGTAAAAGTATTTTAGATTTAAACATAATATTTAAGATATAGATTTAAGGTATAGATTTATTTCAAATTTTTTTCAGTTTGTTTCATGGTGTAATTAAATAATTAGAATTATTTTCTGGAGAAAAGAATTCATTTTGTTATTTATAACTTTTCAAATAAATTATAACAATTTAAAATTATTTTTAAATAAATAAAAGATGTAAAAAGTGATAATACAGTTTTGTTATTATTTTATAATAGCATAAATTAATTTAAGGTTTATAAAGTGTTGTAATACAATATTTATAATTATGAATGGAGAACATAATTTGTAGAAAAAACTAAATATACTGTTTTGTATGATGTAAAATCGTACATCAGTTACCAACAGAATGAATTCGGGACACGATATAAGTTCCAAAGTTGACGAAGTGAGAATATCGTATACTTGTAATTCCGAGAGAAGAGTTTATCACTTGTTTGAAATTGGTTGAACCTAGTCATGAAGACCAGAATGGAAATAAAGGCAAAAATACCCCATATGGACTTTCAATCAGAAAGAACAGTTCCAGAAATAGAATCGCATTGAAATAAGATTTACCTTTTACAAAACGTAGTATTCGTTTCTTGGTATAAAATGCATGACGAGAAATTCAATTTATATGAAAAGCAAATGCTACATTGTTTAGGTTAATCATTCGTAACAAAATTATTTTTATTAAAACTGAAAATCAATTCTTATATATTATAATGGTATTTTTTTAATAGCAAGGAAATATATTACTGTTCAATAAAATATTAATATTCATTAGCAACAGAATTTATTATTTTTTTAAATTTAACGATTTTACATTATTTTAATACGCGATTGTACTTTATATTTACTTAACTGTATTTTTCAAACTAAATTACTAAAAGCATAAATGTATCATCGGTTCAAAATTAAAAAAATTACAGTCTATTTACATTTTATTTAAAGAATTATTGTTTAAAATATATAAAATCTTAGAACGATAAAATAGTTCAATATAAATCATTCTATAAATTTCCTTTTAGTATTCAATTATATATTTAGAAATGCAAATGAAGAAGTAGCTTTATCATAAAAAAGGCTTTAAGTATAAAAATAGTAACTAAGAAATGAGTACGTCAACAAAGTTCTTTACATGATTTAACAGAATTTGACAAATGTTGTTCATCTCTGTTTACGTTGTGTTATTATATTATTTCAAGAAAATTGCGAAAAAAGCAAACATTTTAGTATTTGTGCTTGTGACGATGTTTTCGTGGCGTAGGTGATATTGGACTAGCTGCTCTGTGTTTAACGCAGGATCTAGAGAGAGGTGTAGGTGAGGTTGAAGGTGAACGCACTCGTCTCTTTCGTTCAGTACCAGGTGATCGTCGAGATGATCTTGAAGAAAAGGCAGGTGAAGGTGAACGTCGAATTCGTGGTGGTGAGGGCGTGTAAGGTGTCCGTTTCTTGTGTGGCGACCGTGATTTTCGTTTATTACGAGGTGATCGGCTACGAGATCTATTAAAATATTTTTATTTAGATGAACAATATTGCATTATACATAATACAATAATTTTAACTTAAATTATTTTTCTAATATATGTTCAAATTAGAAACACATGAATTATGACTTTAAAAATATATTAATTATAATGCAGTGTAGTTTTTATGTCTTTATCATAAAGTACTTATTACAAATTCTTAGTTTAAATTAAAAAAAAAAAATTACCTGTATCGATTGCCTCCTTTCGGTAGCGGACTTTGTGAATTGCGTCTTTTATCTCTGTAATAAGTAGGTGAGTCTGGAGAGAGACTTCGCTTTTTATCCCTTCGCCTATCATCTTCTCTGTCTTCACTTTTATTATCTTTTATATCTCTTTCACTCTGAAATAATATAACAGCAATTTCAATAAACTTTATTTAGAAATTTAAACATGCTTTTTCCTATTCATTATTTATCAATATTTCATTTTGATTTTTAAATAACTTACTTTTTTAATAAGTTTTTTACGATAATGCTCTACTTGAGTTTGTATTGACATTCCTGGTTTTAAAGATCTTCTACCATTTTCTAATTCATCTTGATACTGCATTGCTTTTACTTCAATTTCACGTAATCTATTCCGTCGTTCTTCGTTATAATCCCTTTGAATAAAAATCAATTTTTATAATTTTTTTAAATATACAAATATTTTTAAATTTATCTTTAGAAATGATTAAATCATTTATTTTTAGCCTTCTTTTATATACACCTGGAATCCATATTAGCGTCTTGCGAATTAGAGTCATCATTTTGCCCAAGTTCTTCCCACTTACTGCTAGTCATTGCTTGAGCTTCAACTTGATCAGGATCTACAGTTTCCCATCTTGATGGTACGAAACCAGCTGGTATAGTAACTCTTTTGTCGTCCATTCCCTTTGAATTCATACTATCTTCATCTTCCATTGGAATTCCATCAATATCTTCATCCACTATAATTCCATTAAAAATCCAACCATTATCAATTATTGATTTTTTCAATTTTTAGTTTATTTATTAGGATATTATTTAACCAATTACTTGGAATTCCATCTATGTCATCGAAATTAGATGTTTGTGGTGTAAGGCCATGTTTCATTGCTCCTTTCAATAAAGCAGCACCATCAAGAGGAACACCATCTAAATCTTCAACAATGTCACCATCAACATCCGATAAAGGAGCACCATCTATATCTTCTTCATTATCCTGATCAACCTCCTCAGTCTAAAAATAGTACGTAATTAAACAGTTTTATTGCAAACAATTAAATGCTTCATTCAAACTTCAGAAAACAACACATATTAGATCTTACAATAAAATAGTAAAACATTAATTTAAAAGAAAAAATATAATTGACATTATTGATTATTCAAATCAATGACTTCTACATGATAAGAATTTATTTATAAAACTTTAGATTAATTTTAATTATTACCTGATTTAATCCTAAGAAAGTATTTTGAAGTTTAACGAGAAAATCTCGTGGATATACAGTCCAGTCTTCCCATGCTCTAAACATTCTCATTACTCGTACTTTAAAACCTTCTGCTTTTAATCTGCTATCAAACTGTTTATAAGCTAGCTGAACTTCATTAAAAATATCTAATAATCTTGTTTCAAATCTACAGCGTAGAAACATTTTAATAAATATATATATATATAAGTTTTAAATTATATAGGAATAAAAAGTTAAATTAAACATACGCTTTTCTATAAATTGTAGCGTTTGTTACTTTAACACCACAGTTATGCAAAATATCAGATATTAAATACAGTCTAGCAATTTTTCTATTTGCAGGAGTTTGTAAAATTGACAAAGATTCCGCTATGCAATCACAGATTTCTTCAGCTGCTTCAGCATGTTCAATACAAAATATCATAGTTTCTGCAACTTTTATACGTTCTGGAGTTATATTTCTTAGAAGATTTTCTAAACGATCTCGTTGACTAAATATAAAATAATGTTATTTTTATAATATAAATTTAAATATTAACTTAAAAAGTATTGTATATTAAAGTACCTATTAGAAAGACTCCCCCTACGAGGTTCTTGTTTATCTTGAACATCTATTAATTCTTCAGGCATACCTTGAGTCCATGGGTTGATTGGTGGTGGTCTCCATATACTGCCTCCTTTAAACATCCTTAAATCTTCCATTCGCCATTCTTTTTGAGCATCTCCTTGTAATATTGAATATAATTTCCATCGATAATATGTATGTGCAGGAGAATAGTTTTCAAATAAAAATCTAAAATAAAATTTAAAAAAATAAAAAATTTGAATTTTGTAATAATTAAGCTAAAAATTTTATGACAATTCTTTTACCTGAACATTGGATTATTTAATTCACGATTCATTATCATTGCTTCAAACATTGGCCCTTCTCTGACAACGAATTCTACCATTCTATGTATTAACATTACCAAGTTCCTACAACATGCAAATATACAATAAAGTTTATGTATTTGAATCCATAAAGTAAAATATAGAATAGAGAAAAAACTATAAAAAAATCGTTTTTGATTGAATGCAATCTACACTAATTAGGCATACTTACAAAAGACTGTACTACTATTCTAAAATAAAATACCTTTCTGTCGGAATAACCACTTTGACAACTGCATTCTGCAAAATCTATGAAGGTCCAGTTCACAGTGAATTAGAGTGACAGAAGATGAGTCCAGCCCAAATGCCAAAATGCGCCACCAATAAAGGACGTCCACAAGACAATGCAACACAATTTTTAAACTTCCATTAAAGATACCGTTTCAATAAATATTATTTATTTTTTATTTAAAAATAAATTTAGATTTACAGCACATGAGGTTTCGAAAGTCTTAGTTTTTATATTGTATAGTACTAATCTAATTTTTTTCTTGATTTTTCACCTTAATGAATATTGTCCGAATTTTGTTTATAAAATAAAAAGAGCACATCAGTTTTCCCAAACATAAATACATAAAATATAAAAATTGTTCTTATTAAATCCATAAATTCAATCATTTATTTGTAATAACTATAGCTTTATAAAATAAATGAAATCATATACTGAAATATATTTTCAACATCAAAAAACTTGTTTGTGACTTCACTTTACTATTAATATATTTGTACTATGGTGGCAGATGATTGATAATTGAATTTGTTAAAAGAAAAGATTGATTTTACCTTTTCAAAGTTTTCCTTCTCCTGGATGTCCGCATTCTGAAGGTTACGGATACGCGGTATCTTAAAGTATATTTTAAAAATATAATAAATTATATAATTTATTGCATATTTTGAAGTACTAAGATTCTGCATTTATCTTTATATCTATTCAATAAACTTAAATAAACCATATATATAATTTACTATTAAAAATTGTATAAACAGAACAATTAATTTTTTTTCAGAAAATTGTTAATTTTATTTTAATTCATTTTCTTAAAATGTAATTATAAATACAAATATAAATGAAATATTTCTATTATTCTAAACATGATTTAAATAATACCTTATGCCTGTCGCGTCGATGAGGTTGTGCATTAAAAGGCAATCCAGATGGTGGTGGTGGTTGTGTCATTTCCATTAATGCAGGTGGAATATATATTGGATAAGGTGGTATAGGAACACTTTTTCCCCATCCTAGTTTCATTTCATACTGCATAATATCCCTACCTATATATACAAAAAATTACTAAAATGTCAATATTGTTCGTTGTAATACTTGCTTCGAAAGTAATTTTTTGTAATAGTAGGTACAATAGTAAATATATTTATTTAAATTATTGTACCATTCAGATTTTTTAAAGCTCTTTCACCATCTTTTCTACTCATGAAAGCAACAAACCCACAATTTCTTTGCCTAGCCTTTTCTTCATCACTTCTAGGCCACATTATTTTAATACTAGCTAATGGACCAAATTTTCCAAATATTTCCATCAATTGTTGCTCAGTTATCTTAAAAAAGAAAAAACTTATTTTTATAATTATTAATAAAGAAAAATATTTTTAATTAGCATATCCAATAATTACTTTAGGATTTAAGTTTCCTAAATACAAATTTGTTGTGTTTGGATCTCCATTATCAAATGACCCATCTTGAATACAAAAAATAATTCAAATCAGAAATATAAAAAGATATTTTCCAATTCATCGAATTATTGAATAACATAAAAATACATATTGAATTAAATGAAAATGGCTTACAATAATAGGTAATATAATTTTCAAATTAATTTACCCTCTACAGATTTTAAAGCAGCTATCATTGGATCTTCATTTTGAGATAATGAAATAGATTTCACCGTTCCTTTATATTTATGCCGCTCTTCTCTTTCTTCTTGAATCATTTTTAGTTCTTCTTTAAATAATTCAAGATTACTTTTTTTTTTTTCACCTTCTTTTTTTTTTTTACCAAGTCTATCTATTTTACGTTCATTTGAACAGAGAATTCTTGCAAATTCTTGCGCTTGTTCTTGTGAAGATCGATTCTCAACAAGATCAGAAATTTTTGGTTGAGGTTTATAAAGTTTGCCTTTTTCGCTTGTATCTTCCTCTAAAATATTGAAATAAAATATTATGCTGTAATAAAGTTAATAATAATTTTTTAACAACTTAAGCAAATAAATTACGTCTTTTTCCTGCATCATAAGTACCAGCTTTGACCCAAACTTTATTTGCATTTTTATTTGAAGATTCTTGAAAAGTTGCAACAAATTCTTCAAATGCTTGAGCTGCAGCTTGCTCCTGTTCTTTTTTTCGTTGTTCTTCAATTTCTTTTTTACTCATTGATCTTTTACCCATTGTACCAATAGAAAATGCTTTGAGCTTTTGCTCAGCAATTTGCTAAAACATGTTTATTTTTTCAGGTTAAGTTTAGTAATTTGTTTTATTTAAGTTTGTGAAATATTCAAAACATTTTAACAACTTACTTTCATTAGTCCTTTATCGGCCATCTGAATTTATAACAATATACTTTAATTATAAGAATTTTCAATTGCTCATTAAAAAAATGTAAAATTCTCGTGTCTCCTTGCATTCAAACAAATCAAAATAGAGCAAAACGAATGCATTTGCATACCGAACAATGCAATTTGTTAATTACTAATATTTTATCAGTAATTATTAATAATAAATTAAATCATACATTAACAACACAATTTAAAAATATAAGCTTAAGACTCACCATAAAAAACATTTCGTAAAAGCCAATAGTTCAGTAACCGAAATGCTTAATATATCGGTGTTGTGGCGTGTTTGCGGTAGCCATTATTATATATTATACAAAATAAATATGAATACCTTTATAAGAATTGATTGCAAAAGTGTAGAAAAGTATTAAAAAATTTATAAAAATTAAGTTAGTTTTTTAATAATTTTTAATTTCGTTTTATTTAACCAAAATTATTTTGTGTATTTAAATTTCGGCTACTTCGTTTAATGTGATAATCTAACATATTACGCTAAAATTTAATATCGTTTAATATAAATATTCAAATTATTAGTAATAAATAGAAATACATTTCATATTTTTTCCAATCTAACTTATTACGGACATTAATAATTATTACTTATTTACCTTACAATAAAAACGATTGTCATACTTAAGCTTATATAGCTCAATTGGTCGTTACTTTTGATTGTGCGTATATTGTAACGGGTCTGAACAGCTTGTAAAGTCTATGAAAATTGGGTCCCCGTTTCCCTGAAAATTATTCATAAACATTTTTTCTGTTTGTTCAATACATTCATATATTCTTTTCTATTATTTTTGCGGTTGGGATTCCTTATAATTTACTATTTTAGAAGAAACAAGGCAATCTTTCGAATGTTATGATTTTACCAATTTAATATTTTTTGATTTCATCTGCTGGCATCTAAAAGCATACTTTGTACAAATTTTATATCGATTTTATTAATTAATTATTTCTTATTTTCAAAAGCTAACATTGAAGTACTTTCTTTCTGCGTTATCTTTATTTTTTATTAGTTTTGGAAAAAGATTTTTCTTTGTACTATTACTTCTTATTTCAATTCTTATTATTATCTTTCTGTACAACAGATTTTGTTTATGATTTCCTTTACCAAACTTCTAACTTAAAATCTGCTTTTATACGAGTATCGTTACATTACTTTTTCAGTTAATTTTTACTATTAAAGTTTTCCTTTCAAAACCATGATTTATATGCTAATGTAACAATTAAATTACTTCTTATAAGTAAAGTAAAATAGAAGTTTTTAAAATGTCATCAACAATTTTTTTCAGTATGTTAGCCTTTTAAAAATTATTAGTACCAATTGATTATATAGCATATTCAAAATGTCTGTTACAGATTAAATAGTTCTCATCACAGTTGTATATGTTTTACGTATAAAATATCGCGTAGTCGGAGTACTGATGGTAGTAATATTTGTAGTAAAAACATTTCTTAAAAATGTATGACCTAAAACTTATTTTAGGGAAGCATTCCAAATTGATAAGAATATCATAAATTAAAAATGTATCGTATGAAAACATACGATACGATCAATATCATCAATAATATATATATATGTGAATAAATAACACCTGTGTATGATACACAATAAAATCGCACAATGGTGCGTACTGTCTGCGTCAGGCGGGGACACCTGCCTGGCAAGAGTAGTATGGGTTAGTGAAAATCAAGAAGATGCAACTAGGACTAAGGAATAGGTCGGCTATCCCGTGATCCTTTATTTTAGAAAGTCCGCCATTCCAAATGCATATTTTCCGATTAAAAAAGGCAAAGAAGGCAAAAAACAATGTTGACTTATAGATGTCCGCACCTCAAATATATTATCTTTTTTGACACAAAAGAAAGCATCGAGCAGAATGAAAAGTATCAACAGTTTAAAGAATTCACTTGCTCAGGCAATCAAAGCTAGGTGATCAGAAAAAATGTTGAACTAATGAATCTATACTCTAATGTAAGTCAAGAAATAAATATGAAAGCTGCAATTTGTGTAATGTATATTTCATTTAATGAAAGAAAATTGTAATTGATATAAAACAATGAAGGCAAGAAGTAGAGGTGGGAAGGTTAGAAGCCTTTTAAAAGAATCAAGATTAAACGGGAGGCTGATTTATGTCTTCAATAGACGATTCAGAGAAAGTGCCTTTAAAATCCTACACATCTTAAAATAAAAAGAAAAGAATTTTTTTATTTTATTCACAAATCTCTACTCATTCTTAAAAATACTTTAACAAGTATAGTCTCGCTTAGAGAATCATCAAGAAAGAAATTTAAAGCGCTATGATTTAAATCCCAGTTATTATTAACCGCGAGGTTTTCATTGGCCAACAATTGCATTAGTGTAACATATTCGGTGATTGGGCTGGTGCGTGTGGTTAATTTGTAAAAATGTTAAATGTATGCATTAACCTCAGAAGGAAGAAATTCTGCTTCTCTAGCAGGTGTATAGCATCTACCAGTGGTATATAGATATTGTAGACGGTCCCCCATCTCATCCGGATTGTATGGAATCTGCGATGTATTAGTGTTACGATCTGTCCAGCGGGCGATAATTTTAAAGTATTTGCGTGACCTCTCTTGCGCGTGTTGTGAAACTGGCACTCTTATTGTAACAGGTTATCAATAATATTTCATTGTTTTCATACATTTTAACATTCTTTTCTTTCTTACGTTTTATGCGCCTTAAATAAATAATAATTTTAAATTTCAACAAAAAACAGCGTTTTAATTTCCTCCCTTCTTTCCTATATTATTAAAAATGCTGCCATATCTTATAGTATCAAACTTATTTTTAATTATCAATAATGCTCTGATAGAAACTTTGTTTTCTTGTCTTATAATAGTAATCTCGATTATTTATTCAGATGTTTAAATAATATTTTTTGAACAATATTATTATTATTTGGAGTATTTATTAACATCAATTATTAATGTTAAAGAAGAAAAAAGACAAAGTGAGAGAGGTTAGAAAGTATTACTGCATCTTTGCACAGCAATCGTTGTTTCTAACCGGTATGCGGACTAGGTAACGCTATCACGAAGGATAGGTGGAGAGTAGATGTTAAATAATTGTTCTGTTTATTTGTAATGGGTGGATATTTATTGATTGTCAGATTACAGTCGGCGTTGTTTAAATCTTGTATGGTATTCGCATTTATCGATAATCGTCCTGCGTCCTTATCTTGGGATGTTTCGATTTACTTCTATCGTATCGTAACATTATAGAATTCTATCGTGTACGTCGATAATATAGATCTCGGGTCGGATCATGGCGTGGACGTCCATGAGGTTTCGTTCGTCAGTGTCACGTACATACGTCATGCGCATCCGTGGTGCGCAGCTTGTGTTGATGATGGCGTCGACTTCAGCAAATGCATGTATGTAAGTGGGGCGCGTCGACGTTATTCGGATACTTGGCATTGTGTACGTGTCATTGTTGCGCAGCCGACGATGGCCATGGCGTCAGCAGTGGTAGTGGTGCGCAGGAGTGGGACGCGCTTGCAGCTGCTCCTGTCCTGTGCGTCAACTCCTGACGTCACTCGTGTATTGGCGTTGACAATAACCTCGTAGTCGCAGCTGTTGTACGAGAGTGAGGTGTCTCCGTCGCACTCGCCGCAGTGTCCTGATCTACGCCGTCGTGGAGGGTTCGTGTCTTCTGTAGTCACGGCACTGCTTGTGTAGCTGATCGCAAGTGTTGCCGTGTAGGACTCATGACATTGTCGCGGGTCGCTTGGTGTAGCGGTCGAGCTCCCCCGATGTGTGTAAGAAAGCTTCGGTGTTCGGGTCCTAGACGAAATAAATACGGGTTTGGCTTTCCGCGTCTACTTCTTGGAGTCAGCTGTCGTTATCGTCTGGCGGCTTTATCCGTTGCATTCTCGCTTCGGTATGTCGGGCGTGCTCACATGAAATTAAATCTGGTCAGTTGTTGTCGTACTTCGTGGGCTGGCTGTGTGCGTTACATATTCTTATCTTCGCGTCTTCGCATTCTTCTCCTTCCCTGTGCCCGCTATGCTCCTATTTGTCGTCTTCTTTATGTTCCCTTCAGCAACGTGCGTTAGACATAGATGTGGGTATCCCCAGGCTTTTACCTTACGCCTATGGCGTAGAGCGTAATCGTTTAGTTCATAGCCCATAGGAAACCCGCGAGGTACAATCACTTGATTCATGCTCCGCGGTATTTCACGGGGCGTATTCGTTAGCCCTGAAACCCATTCTCCCATGCGTGTCGTTCGCGTTCAGCTATGCGAGGTGCGCATCCCGTTGCACCTTGTCCCGCCTGGCGTAGTCATTTGTGTTGTTACGGTTAACAACAATCGTAGTTGAAGCGGGGGAAAACCCTTACCTGTGCTTCTTAATATCGCTATGCGTTAAGCAATCGAGTTTACACAATAGACCGAAATCCTTTTGCAACAACCGAAGAAAAATATAATTTCTAGTTAGTCCTTTTATGATTCCGGAAAAAGTTACTCATGTCGTCGTTTTCTCTCAATAGATTAGAATGTTCACTTGAGTTACACGAGAGAGAAATCGATCCGTCTTCAGCGTCTATCCTCCAACCGAAAGATACACCTCATCCTTATGCAATCTATACCATGTCCACCATGAGTACTACATATATGTTAAAGTAGAAGATTGCTTCTAAGTTCATTTCTTCCTGCCTTATTGATATTTATTAATAATTTAAAAAATTTATGGACTCATACATTTACTGTTAAGTTTAATTAATGTCACAAATACATTTACTTAATAAATTTTTGATAAATAATAAAAATTTAATATAAAAAAAAAGTATTTTATATTTTAATCCAATAAAATATCATTTAAATCCATTAAAAATATATACAATAAATATTATATAATGTTTATCAAAATTTATTTTACATAAAGTGATTATCATTTAATAGTTTTCTAATTAATAATTATTTCTTGATTAAATTGTATGACTAAAATATTTTATAAGTAATCATTATTTTAAATAATCTGATGTAAAATAAATAAATAAATATCCATTTAAATTATAAGATATTATTTTGATGTTTATCAAAATGCTGCATTGTTTATTGAATAAGAAATTCATATCAGTTCTGTATAGATACATCAAATTTAGAATAAATGAATAAATTAATAAACACATATATTATACTTGCATCTTCTTTTTATCCTTTCCCAAATCTCTTTCATCAATTTTATTTTATTTTTCTTTCTTTCAACTGAGCACAAAAAGATTATATACTTACTAATTAAGAATTGATAATACTGTAAAAATTTGTTTAGAAATATGACTATATTAAAATATATTAATATACAGAAAATTTAGAGTTAGAATTTCATATACATTCAGAACAACACATTTAATCAAATTTAGACACACATTTATCTGATATATCGCGCCAAGATGCCGCTAAATGTTTTCTACATATGTAACGTTATTATTGTTGCTTGGTATAACTTTACACTATGATACTATTCTTTAGATAAAATATTATTTGTTAATTTCTTTCTTTACTTTTATAAATGTTTAAAATTTTTTCATTGAATTGATATATTTATTATTAATGTCTAGTTCAAGAGTTCGTTTGTTCTTAGCAAAATACTATAACTTTTTTTCAAAAGTTTTTGTCTTATTCTAGACTATCGTGATATAATACATTGTATTCTGCATTTGTTTGGAAAAATAAAAATAAAATGTTGATATGAATGTATAAAATAGTAGATCCTCCTAATATAGAAAAAAACATTATCTTTATGACTGTATAGAAATGTATTTATAAATAAAAAGAAAATCGATTACATTTTTTAATAATCAAACGATTTTAAAAAGGCAAATTAGCTTTCTTACGCATTTAGACTCAGAGTTTGAATAAGTAATAAAATGTTCCCATGCGTACGTATATATTTCTGAATGAGGGGTGCAAGGGGGAGGGAGAATTTAGACTGAAGCGAAGTGCGTATAGCACGTTTTGATTGCTAGTGTTTTTATACAGATTTATACCAAGAGGCGGCTTCTGCTCTGTGTTATTTTCTTCTTTCCTTTTCGAGATTATTACTTTTATCATCTATATAATTATAGTACACTTGATTTCACGAAGGAAATAAATATTTATTAAGATCGACATATTTGTTAAGGTTAGAAGAACCTTCTGTAATATTTGTAATCTTTTTTAAATCTTTTAAACTTAATTACTTGTAATTTCTGTTTTCATATAATTTTTAAATATTAAAATATTTTAAAGCGATCCTTACTATATTAATTATTTATTTAAAATATAATTTTCAAAAAGGGTTTCTACTATATTCTATAATGAATGGATCTATTTTTAAAACTGTATTAAAGACAAATAAATTTGAAAATCTATGAAGTAGTTAAGTTTTATAGATTATTTTTGAAATAAATCATGAAGCTATTATAAATATTTTTTTAATGGTTAGAGCATTTAGAGCTTAGATTAGAATTAGAAATTTGGAAGGAGGAATGGGTGCAAAGACCAGCACCATTACACAAAGCGACGGTGATAATGGTCAATCTTCAACAGGAACAAATGAAACAATACAAGGTTTCTCAACACTGCGTACAATACCAGGTGGTGTTAGCATGCTTCAACATCAACAGGCTAATCAATCGCAATCTTCCAGAGTATCAGGGGACAATAGACAGAGAGCAAGATCTTTGAGCTCTGTACCTGATATTTCAACAGAACAAGGTGCTCTTGCTTCTGCTGTAGGGGTAGGTGTTGGCCAAGTGCTAGGCTTACCTCAAGTAGATGGAGATGATTTAGATGAAGAAAGTGGTAGAGTTTATGCTGCACACAGCTTGCCTTCCCATATTTGGTCTTTAAATGGTAAGTGTTACAAAATTTTTTTATTAGTTATTCAAAGTATTTTGTAAAATATGTATAAAGAAAAATGCTAATGAAAATTTAATCATTTTATTTCATATATAAAATATGAAGTTGGAATAATATGTAAATTTTTAAGCAAAAAATTTTTATTTATACTTTTCGGCACTATTTATAATTATATCATTAGAGGACACAAATATTTTCTAATTAGTTAATATTCGGCAATTAATTACGTGGACATTTTAAAAAAAATAAAGATAAAGTTTTTTTTGGAGATATTTGCATGTATCTATATCAAATGTCGATATCAATTTCTTGGTTAAAGCTAACCTATGTTAAACTGAACAAGGTTGAGGTTATGCTTACGAAATTTCAAATGCTTCCAAGAAAACTCAATATCTACTGCTTCACGTTTGTTTTAATGTGCGTTGCTGGGGTAGTTGGCTTGGTAACCGGCAATTGCGCGCAATCAATGGCTATATGGTATAGTAAGATAGCTAACATAAACAACGTTGATTTTGCAAGTTTAAATATTTATTTAACTCGTCCAATGTATCACTAGCTTTGCTTGTCTAGTCTCTTGCAACCAGTAGGATTGTTGAATTTTGTTTGATTATCCTGATGGATCGCGCAACACTTTATCAACTATATTATGGGAGTGATAGTAAGTTCATGCTTGCATGACTCTGAATCTGAAGTAGTACCTGCACACGTAGTCAGACGAATTTTTTATGGTAACATTTTTTTATGATACTTATAATATTATTTAGTTCCATGTTATTGAAAATGATCTCAGTTATATTATTTTCTTTTTGTTGAAGGCTTAAAGTGCCCAGTATGTTCCAAGTTTATTCTACCAGATGACATAGAATGTCACCTTGTTATGTGTTTAACAAAACCACGCCTTAATTATAATGGTAAGATGATTTTATAATTCTTTGAAGATGGATTTCATTTAAATTTTTAAATAAAGCTATAAAATTCATAATTATTTTTTTTGTATTTTTTTTATTAAAAAGTAATACTATTAATTTACATAAGTTTTAATAATAGATAAATATTTTTAATATTAATTGATCATTTTTTCTTATTTATATATTTCTCTAATTATTAAATTTATATTCTCTATTCAATTTTGAATTTTTGTTCATAACCTAATTTTAATAATGCTACTTTTAGAATATATTGATAAATTCAGTTCAAATTAGTTTGTATTTAATGAAATACTATTTATAATTTTCTAAAGTTTTTTGTAAATTGGGATATTTATATTAAAAAACAAGGCTAATGCAGGAAATTATTAATTTAAAATGAAATAGATATTTATTTACATATTTTCATGGAGTATTTTATAAAAAAATTTCAATAAAAAATTGCTAAAAACATTATTATTGTTTCAATAATTAATATTTACATTGAGAGTTTACTATTAGTTAAAAAAAATTATTTCGTAAATATTTGAAAAAAGTGTAGTATGATTGTATTATATGCAGCCTACAAAATTGTAATTTAGCATGTAATTCAAGTTTTTGCATTGTTTGTATGTTAATTAGTAATTTATTTTATTAGTACTATGACTAAATATTTGTATTTTTTGAGATTTTGAGATTATATAATATTTTAAATGTCAACAACTGAATTATTTTTCTATATATGAAATTTTTGTTATAAAATTTTGTAAATTATTTTAATACTTAATTATAAGCTAGATTATTTTTATAGGTATTAATTATTAATAACTATAGTTTATAAAATTTATAAATGTGATATATCATAAGACTAAAAAAATTGAACAAGCAAAAAAATTAATAATTAAAAGTTATAGCTTTAAATAATATAAAAATATTATTATTATTTTTTTAATATAGAGATATTTAAAACTATAAAAATAATTAATGGTTTAGTGCTTATAAAAAAAAAAATTAGAAATCTATGATTTATAATATGAATATACAAAAATGATAAATTAAGCAGTTTAATGTTACTAGGTGTAACAACAGCTCCCCTATCATTTTTATTTTAATACAAAAATACATAGTTACTAATAGATTGTCTTTGATTGACCTATTGATTATCTCCATATTTAACTGTTTTGAAGACATTAACTCTTTTTGATTTATTTTCATTAAATAAAAAAAGAAATTTTTTAAAAATTTTAGATCATTATTTATTAGGTCAATAAAAGTATATTTTATTATTTGATAACAGTAATAATAAATTGTTTAAAAATTGTTATAATTTTTCTACATTTTTTTTCCATATACGTATTTTCTTTAAAGACACCTATATATATTATAATATATTAATAGTTTTTAAAAAAAAAATTTTATTATAGTTGTCAATTTTAAGATGTTAGTATTTATCTATTTTTTCTTTCAGAATGATTTTTTTCTTAATAGTGTAAATCATTTTCTTTATATTTATAATTTAATAAAATTCATTAGTCTTTTATTACATTTTTTGACTATAGTGACTAAATGGTAATATTGAACTAATTAAACAATATGTTAAATATTAATATAGTTATCATTTGCTGGATATATATACTAGGTAATATAAATATATTATTTCAGTTTATTTATTATATTTTTAACATTTTTAGAATGCTTACAGTGCAATGTAAACTATGTGGTATTGCTATATACATAATTAATTATAATTATATTAAATTTATACATAAATTAGTAATATCTATTGAGTCAGGATATTTTTTGGATAAATAGAATGGTAAAAGAATTTCGTACCTTTTTTGAGTAGGAATTAAAACAATTTAAGAGTAATGATATTTTTTCAATTAAATGTACTTATATTCGATAATAAGAATTTGTGATTAAAACATGACAGCGAATATGCGGTGACGATTTCGATCATGTCGTAGACGTTATACAAAACAATTTCTAAAATGTACAACGAATAATATATAAAATTAATACATAAAATTAGATTTCATGTTGGTGCATACTGCTTATATAAATAATTAAAAAAATTTTTTACTTTTCTTATTTAATTATATAGAATATGTACAAATTTTAAATATATCTAAAGATTTATTGTGTATGATTATTATTTAATTTTTAAGCATATATTTAATCATTATATAATTTAATTTTTATTTTAATAAAATATAGTTTTATATTTATATTATTCCATATAATATACTTAATATATTTCTGCTTTCTTTATAACAAAGAACTTAAGTAAAATTGAACAAATTAAAGTAGAAATTATAAGATTTCATTAGATTCTTATATATATTCTCATTTCATATAAAATTTTTTTTGTAGAAGATGTACTCTCAGATGAAAAAGGTGAATGTGTTATTTGCTTAGAAGATCTTCAACCTGGTGACATAATAGCACGGTTGCCTTGCTTATGCATATATCATAAAAAGTAAGTTTCAAAGATTCTAGAAACTAATAAATATGTAAATAATATTAGAATGGATATAGTAGAAGATTTAGTAACTAAAAAAATACTAGTTTAAAGGATATAATTTAATATAAATATATAATACATTCCAAATAATATAATACTGTGCACACTATATTTATTGCATTTCTTATTATTAATTTTTGAACTATTTTATTTAAATATAACTTTAATATATACGATTCAAATTTAAAATTGCAAGATTTTAATTTTAGAGGGGTTAATTATCAAAATTGTTGAGAATGGTCATTTTGGTTCAATAAAGATTTTTATGAATTTTTTTTTTTTTTAACATTTATGATCCTTGATGTATATTATTATCTATATATCTTATACACTTCATTACTATTTCATTAGTCAATTTTACTTTATTTTTTCTTTTTCCATTAGAAAAAGATTTAATTTAAAGTAATTAATTAAAATTAATTTTCAACAAACTATATCTACAATTATTAATGAATATAAAAATGATAGAACGTTGCTGTATTTAAATAATATAATAATACTGTATATAGCATGAAATTGTATAAGCTGATTTGGATTGAATAAATTTTTGTACATGTTATGCAAGTTTTATTCTATAATTATACAGTTTGCTAACATTTTAATATTCGTAACTAAATGCATAATTATATAATAAAAAGATTAATTCCATAAAAATTTTTTTATTTCAATAAAGTATTGTAGGACAATAAATTATTTCATAATTTAAAAAAATTTAATATATAAATTTAGAAATTTCAAAGTAAAATTTTTTAAACAAAAAAAGAATTTATGTAATAACGAAGTAGGCTCTATTTTTTGGTTTATATGCAGAGAATTTATACTTTATACACAATTTCTAATGCATTTAAATAACAGCGTCTATAATTACACTTTAAAAGAATTAAAGAAGTTACATTATATACAAAATAAATGTTTAACATGAATAAGCTTCTAAAATGTTTATTTTTCCAGTTGTATTGATAAATGGTTTCAAGTAAATCGGAGTTGCCCAGAGCATCCAGGAGATTGATACAAGCTGTACGTTTTATAAAACAATATATTGAAAAGATTTGATTAATCGCTCGCTTTTGTTGCGGTGTCATTCTCGATAATAAAAATTAAATCGAAGGATATGAGGAAGTTGTAATAAATAACAAGCTAGTCAAGGTGCCAGCTAGTCCGCAAATGGCTTATTTGATACGTCCAACAAGGATATGACTTTCGTTGGTGTATATTTGAACGACATGACATAATCGATTGTGAAGTCAAATACCTGTAAATTTAAAACTTCAATTTTACTTTTATTAAGCATAAACAATATTAGAGACGAAAAGACGCCAAAACATTAAATAACTTATGTGAATGCGTGTATGTATATGTGTGTATGTATGAATTACTTCTGTTCCGCTGTTGCTTGAACAAAATAGTAACTGAAAAGCACTTTCAATTATAATATATTTGCAAAGAAAACAAAATCTTTTTTAATTTTATAATTTTGTTGATAATCTCATTTGGTCTCCTCATTAAAGGGCTAAATAATATTATCATTTTCATATATGTAATCATCATTAACATCTTCATTGTTGTTGTTATTGTTGTTGTTATTATTATTATTATTATTATTATTAATACTATTATTATGCTATTATAACAATAATATTTTCATTAATATTATTGCAAGTTTTGTTGCATTCTTTTTTATGATGTGAAAAGAAGAATTCAGATGAATCTTGGACTATATGTAAAAAACAGGTGAGGTGAGCTCTCATTAGAATAAATTAGTTTTATATTTGTAATAATTTTATACCAAAATAATGTCATTTTTTATTATCCATTAGACACAAGTACTAAAGGATATTTTTTATACATTCATGAAATGGAAGATCAGAATGCACAAGATTTCATAATAGATACTGTACTGATGTTATAATAATTTATAAATATTTTTAAAAATAAATTTATCATTTATTATAAGTAACTCTTATTTAACGTTTCTATTCTTAAGTTTTGGAGCAAATATATAATTTTAAAATTTCTTCTTTTTTAAAATAAGAATTCTAAGATTGTTAAAAATTTGATGTATATATATTTAAGTATATTATTTAAAAAAAAGAAGCTAACAAATAAGGTAGACAAAATAAAATTTTTTATTATATGTATATATTGCCAAAACTTATATGTTTGATTTAGGCAAAGATTTTTTTCATTGTAACATAGAATATCTTTTCAAATAAGTAAGTCATGTTTATAAATAAATGATTATATATATATATATAAATATTTTTAATAATTGTTTTATTATTTATTGTATCAATTATTGAATTATTGGTATTATTTATTATGTTTGTTTATTTTTTAATATCCAATATTTTGCTCATGTGAAAAATCAATAGTTTTGATAAAACATAATGCTTGTAGACATTTTACCTTATCAAGCAATTTACCCATCTTAAAATTATTTCAATTTATTGTTTTTAAATTCACGGTAAAAAACACTATTATTTTACTGATTATATTAGAATGTTTTAAATTCAACATAAAGTTTCGTTACATAAAGTGAAAAATTTGTAAGCATCACAAAGATAGAGTGAAACGTAATACTTTAAATTTTTTTATAACAATTTTTTATTATTTTAAATATTTTTGGATCAAATTAAATCACTTACGGTATAGAACATTGAATTAATAGCCATATTTTAATAATAACCAAGTTTTAACCGTGTGAACTAGAAAATGAATATGATTATTTTTTTTTAGAAATTTTTTATTTACTTGAATATGCCATTTTATCTGTCATATTAAATATACATTTTTTCTAAGTATTTACATCTTCAAAAAATTGAAACCATCTATACATAATTTTTTATTTTTAGTGATATTTAATGTTTAAAATAATAAAAATTTATGTAACAAAAATTTTTATTTAATGAATTTTATAAATCCTTAGTATTTAAATTAGTACACTGAAGGTAAAATTTAAATTAATGTAAATAAGCTCATTTATGATGAAAATATATTATATATAATTATTTTTAATTATTTATAATTATTTATAATTATTTTATAAAACCACCTCAATTATTTTAATGAAAATAATAACATTAATGCAGCGTTATCAATTATTAAAGTTTACATATTGACATAAATAGTAATGAAAACAAAATTTTAAAAAAACTACGCGAACATTTTTATTTTTATTTACTTTTACATATGAAATGAAAGGTTTATATTAAATTTTCAATTTAGGAGGGTGTTTTTTTTAAATAATTTAATTTTATTTATAAATATTAAATAATAATTAAACAACTTAGAGTTTGAAAGTAAACTTTATTTTTTCTTTATTAATCTTTGATACCTATATTATTGATTTATTCTTTACAAAAGAGTTATTAATATTTCATAATATTCAATTTTTAAAATGATTTCTTTAATTTTAATTATATTAAATAGTTGTATACTTTTTTATGATAGATAAAAGATTATGTAACATAACTTTAATAATGTATCTTAATAGATTACAGTAATTTTAAAAAGTAAGATTTGATTTAGGTTTTCCTTATACACAATATATCTTGTAGCTTATTAACATTGAAAAATTATATGAATAATATATTTATCTTTTCATAATTTTTTTAATGAATAATTTTTCAGAATTTTATTTTGAAATACAATAAAAAGACTTATTTATGAAAAGTTATTGGTAAATAACAAATTTACAAAATCGAAAGTATAATTTTACTATTACGATATGTATTTATACTATATTTATAGTTCATGCAATAATCAAGGATTAATTTTGTTATATAGGAAATTATAGAAACCTAATGATAAATAGTAAAATAATATTTTATTATAATCTTTTAATAGATTATATTAAATCGTTAATTTTAAAAATATTTCATGTTTCGTATTAATAATATACATTAGCTTTTTATATTTATTTCAGTAAGTATAATATTTAATTTAATACTGACATTAATTATTTTACATATTTATATTTAAATATAAAATAAAATTGAACTGTTTTGTTGATAAAAGTAAGTATATTTTAATATAATATTAAATAAAATAATTAAATAAAATGCATTAACAAATTTTTAAAAATTAGTGATTTATTTCCAAACATGTTGTTTAATTCAATCAAATATCAATTTTATCATTTAGAAGTTGTAAATATTTAACATTGAATGTATTACTCTAATTAAAATCATTTAAAATAATATATAAAGCAGTAAACGAAGAGTTCCTATTACATAGAAACGGAGATACGTTTTTATAACTGTGTGATTACTTACAAACCAAAATATATACTATACTTTTCAAATACTTATCTTTTTCTATCAGATCTTCTTTTCTTCCTACTATACATACACTCTCAATAATTTTCTCTCTCTTTCTCTCATGAAGTTATGATGTATAAAGAAATGATTGCTTTCTAACCACGCATTAATCCATACATATATATATTTATAATTCAGGGTTGTATTATGAACATAGTAATATTTAAGAAAATAATAAAGCAAATAAATAGTAGTAAAGAAATGCCATTTAATGTACATGTTGTATACTTGTTTCCTATGAATGCACATTTATCTAAATAAAATGCCGGTCCGGGTAGGTATCTAATTTTGTATAAGGCAGCAGACAAAAAAGAATAGAAATATGACTGGATATAAATCAAAGTCGTTTATAAGTCTAAACGACTAGTAATTGGTGATTGAATTTAGACAAGGAAAGAAAGAGACGCACCATTGTATACGAAGAAAGAAGTAGAATTACGGTGTAATACATATTTTGGTATACATTTTGAGGTTAACTGGTTGTTAAACTTCTACACGGAAACTCAAAGTATATTGCATTCAAAGTAAATATTTTAAACTATTTGCTGGAACAAAGAAATCCAAGAAAAGAAGGATTTTTTAAAATTATTTCGAGTTTGAGGTAAGTATTGGATTTAGAATGTGATATTAATAATGATTATTTGTATTCACGGGTAAATGGGTTTAAAGTAGCTCGCTTTCCAGGAGTTTCGATGAACATGTTGACTGTAAATTCAAGTTTGACAGTGCGGGATCGAGGGTCTGCTTTACTAGATGTTTGACGAACATTTACGCGGATCCACATATTTAGAAATGCTCCGATGCCTTTGATAACTCGGGTTCGTATACCAACACTGATAGCCTTATCAAAACATGGTCAAGGAGAAGCCAAATTCCATTCGTATTTATGACTCTGAAGGATACAGGCGCAGAGCAGCCTGTATTTGTGTTAAAAACGATCTTGAAGAAGAGGTATTAACTAAATATTACTATTAATGGTGGTTTAATTTTTTTAATAATTTAAAATTTTAATGTAGGTTTTGTTAGTAACATCTAGTCGAAGGCCTGATAGCTGGATTGTACCTGGTGGAGGAGTAGAACCAGAAGAAGAACCAGCAGTAACAGCTTTGCGAGAAGTTCAAGAAGAGGCTGGAGTTCTTGGACAGTTAGGCAGATGTCTTGGAATTTTTGAAGTACATGATTTTTTAATAATAATTGATTTATATTATTGATATAAAAGGTTTTAATAAAGTATTAAATTATTAGCAGAATGTTGAACATAAACACAGAACTCAAGTTTGGGTAATGCGAGTGACAGAAGAATTACCAGAGTGGGAAGATTCCCGTTCTATAGGTCGTAAACGTAAGTGGTTCTCTATACCAGAGGCTCTACTGCAACTAGCCCAGCACAAACCTGTTCAGCGTTCTTATATTCACAGTCTTCACAATACAAACCCTCGTCGTAATAATTCCAGTATGTCTTTGGTGCAGTATCCACATAGTCAGATGGCATCAATCCAGTTGGTCAACAATACTGGATGTAGCCCTCATTTTAACAAGCACAGCTAATAATCCAAGTATTACTAAATTGTATTTGGCAAACAAGCATCTTTAACCAAATCTTGACAGCTACATTTCATGCCTATTCTCTGAGGATTATTATAATTCTTACTACTGTATTTTATACACATAACTATATTAATTATGCTACTTATTATTAATATGAATTGCTAATAAACTGGTCTGTAAAGGAACAGTTTCATGAGTCTTTATCCAAAAATTCCTGCAAGGAATGTTTAATATATTTTTAATTATTTAATATGTTATACTTAATGATATAAGAAGTATTATAAATTATAAATTAATTTTTTTTTAATATTTTAAAAACTAAGGAAATTTGTAATGAAATTTAATTGAATTATTAATGTGAAAAAATATATACCATTATCATTTTCTTAAAAAGAGTTTATAAAGATGTAGTTATATTTAAAAAAAATGAAAGGGATATTTATTAAATATACAAGAAGTGTAAAATAATTAAAACTTCTGATACTTTTCTGATCAATCGTAAATTTAATTCTTTTTATTATGAACACGTTTCATTTTATATATTATGCTGAGTTCATTTATTTTTATAAACAGTGATCATTAATAATTATATTTTGAAATATTCTTGCAACGTAATATATACATGTAATAACATTTCTAATTATTGCGCACGCGTTTTGATGACACCACTTAAATATTGAGAACACAATAAAAAAAGTAGAAAAAATCTTAGTTTAATTATTTCTGCATAAATTATAAAGTAAGTTTTTTTTATTATAAACATTATTTCATATAGTTATATTTAAAAATATTAATAATGTTAATTCAAAATTAGTATATTTAATATTGAGGTTAAGAATCAATTAACGTTAAAATCTTATATAAAAAAATAATTATGTTTATTAGTAACTATATATAATTTTGTAGATATTAAATATTAGACATTCAAGTAATATACGTTTATATATAAATTAATAAAAATTAATTAAAAAAAGAAATAAAATTCAGTAAATTCAAAAATTGTTTAAGAAATGTCACATGTCAAAAATAAAAATACATTAAAAGAAGATAGTGAAAATGATAAAAGTAATAAGTACATTAATAAAAGATTTAATAAAAATTGTAAAGAAACAGAAATAAAAAAGGTTTTTGTACCTGGAACGAAAATGGAAATAGGAGAAGAATTAATTGTAGATAAATCAGCTTATCGTATTCTACATCAAGCACAGACAGGAGCTCCATGTCTTAGCTTTGATGTTATTAAAGATGATTTAGGAAATTCAAGAGAAATTTATCCCATGACAATGTATATCTTGGCTGGTACGCAAGCTGCTAAGCCACATGTAAATAATTTATTTGTAATAAAAATGTCTAATCTTTATGGAACTAGTATAAGAAATTATTCTGAAGAAGAATCAAGTGATTCTGAAGAAGAATCAAGTGATTCTGGAGATGAATCAAGTGATTCTGGAGATGAAATAAAGTGTCCTGTAATGAATATAGCTTCCATTAAACATCAAGGATGTGTTAATAGAGTCAGGTAGTTTATTTAGTTTTATTTTTAAATATGATATAAAATGAAACCATGAATATTAAAAAAATAATATAATAAATTTAGATGTATTCGAATTGGTGATACTACACTTGCTGCAAGTTGGAGTGAATTAGGTCGAGTAACTCTATGGGATTTAAAAGAACAGTTAAGAGCTGTAGAAAGTTCTACATCCTCATCTGCACATAAAAAAACATGTCAGAAACATGAAAATGTTGTTAAGCCAATTTTTACTTTTAAAGGACACTTAATCGAAGGTTATGGTTTAGATTGGTGTTCAACAGAAGCAGGTACAATAGCTTCTGGAGATTGTAAAGGCAATATTCACATTTGGCATTACATTGATTCTGGAACTACTAAAACTTGGGATATTGATCAAAGACCTTATAATTCCCATGCACCATTTAGTGTTGAAGATCTGCAGTGGTCACCTAATGAGAGACATGTATTAGCATCTTGTTCTATAGACAAAAGGTATATGTAACCTTAGAATTATATGAAGCAATTTAATAATATTTTTTGCTTAATACTTATTGTTTCCATTTTTTCAATATTTACATAAAGTAAGAAAATATTCCACAATTAATTGTTAATTATACATATAAATAATTTTCAAAATTATTTTTTATATAAAGGCAGTAAATTGTAATATGAATCTAAATATTAATTATATTATTTAAAGAATTTTTATATTCGTCAATATTTTATTTTAATTTATCTGTTTACAATAGTTAAAAACATTATATATTTTATATTAATTAGTTAAAATAATTTAGAAAATAAATACAATTTATAACATATGAATATTATTTAATTTAAATAAGTACTCATAAAATTTATTGAAATTTTACATCAAATGAAAATAATTGCATTTTAATAAAATTCTTGTATTAGTTTTGAGGTATTATATTATATCATTAATTTAATTCTTTTTAATTTTTCAAAATATTGAAATAATGGAACAATGAATTTGTGTTTATATTGAATTTATATATGTCAATATATATATCATAAATTGAAGTCTTCTGAAACTAATTGTAATTCAAAATATCCTATTTCCTTTAAAATCTATTATTAGAAAATATTATTGTGATTATTACTATTATTATTATTATTATTATTATTATTGAATACATAATGAATAATATTTTAAAAATAATTTTATATAGATTAACATTTTTTGTGTTAAATTTTTTAAATCTTTTTTTAAAGAATGATTCTAATTCAAAATGTAGAATTTCTTAAATTTAGATATTAAAAAATGTCTCATTAAATCTAATCTAATTAATTTAATTGTATAAATTAATATTTTATTTAAATATTAACAGTATAAAAATCTGGGATACCAGAGTAAATCCAGAATCTTCATGTATGCTCACTGCTGTTGATGCTCATTCAACAGATGTTAATGTAATATCTTGGAATCGAAATGAATCTCAATTTATTATTTCTGGTGGTGATGATGGACTTATAAAAGTATGGGATTTACGTCAATTTACTAGGCATGGGGCATCTCCAGTAGCCATTTTTAAACAACACTTAGCACCAGTAACTTCAATTGAATGGCATCCTCATGAAGCTACAGTGTTTGCATCTGGAGGATCTGATAATCAAATTGCACAGTGGGATTTATCTGTCGAAGCTGATCATTTGGAACAAAATGAAGAAGAAAATATAAACAATTTACCTCCTCAATTACTTTTCATTCATCAAGGACAAAATGATATAAAAGAATTGCACTGGCATCCCCAATGTCCAGGTACAATTGTATCTACTGCACTAAGTGGTTTCAATATATTTCGAACTATTAGTGTTTAATATGATTCATACTTTATAAATATTATAAACATAGTAAATTTAATAAATGTTAAATTAATGATTTAATATATTTTTTTTAAATAGATATTTATTTTTTCTAATTAACTTTTTTTATATATAAATTAAAATTTTCTTTCTAAAATTTTTGAACATATATTTTAAATTATATTAAATGGAAAAGAGGTATTCATAAAATAATTTATTAATAGATTTGAGTATTATTTTAAAAGTGTTAAGGAAAATAAATGACGGACTGTTGGTCTTCCATGAGGACAATTCCAAGGATTTTTCATTTGACTCATTTGTAACAATAATCGATGCATGTCGGATAAATTTAAAGCTTTTCCTATCATAATTGCATTGCGACATGCTTTCGATGCAAGCATATGGATAACTCGACTTGGTCGAGGAATATTTTTTGTATTTGTACCATCAACACCTCCTTCTTGTATTAGAAAAATTAATTCTTCTAAATCATCTTGGTTGAATTGCCAACCGAAACTAACTGGAACACCAGTAAGTTTTACTCTATGCCCAGCATTTTCTACTTTTAAAAATAAAGTATGTTATAATTAATGTAAAAATCTAAAAATAATTTTTATTACCTTCTTTCTTAATACAAAACGTAAAACCATTTTTTATAAATACTTGTTCATTTTCTACAAGAATATTTTCATTTAAAGTTGTTAAATTTAAGGGTTTTGGGGATATTAATTTTTGTGTCTTTATTTTAGTTTCATTTGATAATTTTTCAAAATGAAATTTTTCATCGCTAGCATGTTGATCTATAATAAAAATATCATTATCAAGTCTTACCAAAATGAATCCTAAATTAAACTGGCCTATAATTTCCATCTGTAAATATATAAAATATGAATAAAATATGAAATAGTAAAAACAAACAATAAAATAGTTATAAATTTTTCATATAATTATAAAAACCTTTTCAAAAGATTCTTTTGTTAATTCTCTTTCTAATTCTTTTTCGACATCTAAAGATTTAGATTCTAATTTAGTTTTGAACTTAATTCTTGTTCCTTTTTCATTTTTGAATTGAATATTTTTTAACTTAATAATTTTGGTTTTAATAGTTTCTAAGTTTATTATCATTTTTACATTTTGTTGATTTTTAATACAAATATTTTCTATAAAGTGATTTTTTATGTTTTCGTAACTATTTTTATTCATTTTAATATCTTTTCGTTCAACAGTATTAGTATTTAATGTTTTATTATTTTCATCAGAATATTTATGAATCACTTGTTTCTTATTAATTTTACTTTTTATTTTTTCTATTAAATTTATTTCTTCATTGTTTACAGGCGTTTGAGTAAATCCTTGAATAAAGCGTTTTTTATTTGGTGGCAAATTTTCAGAACTATCAGGAGCGTTTCTTTTTTGAACTACGAAGTTTAATTCTTCCAACGTTTTTACAAGAAATATTCCTTGTTTATTATTCCATGCTCTATAAAAATTAGATTTTATAGTTGCAAGAATTACTTGTTCTTGTGTTAATAGAATTGTTCTTTTATCAGGTGTTACATTGACATCAGTAAACTTTTGATTTAATAAAATATTTAAATATACAAAAGGATATTGTTTATTATTGTATTTATGATACATATGATTTATTAACTTAGTTATTTTTGTTTGTTCACAAGGTCTACCATTAATAAAAAAAAATTGTCTATCAGGGCAAGATCTCCCTAAAGTATGATTACAACTACTCACAAAACATTTCCAGGTAAAATTTATAAATGTTTGTTTAGTCAAACTATATTCTTTTAAAGTATCTTCATCTGGTTGTTGCAAATCTATTTCAATTAATGTTTCTCGTATTTTTCTACCAAAAACTGCTGTGATATTATCTAACAAATTTTTTGATCCATTCGTTGAAACTATAAGATTAGCACATTTATTGCCTAAAATATTTGTACAAGATATTTTTATACCAATAGAAACCAAGCAGTAGCTATGTAAAATTTTAATCATTTTTAAGAATTCTTTTTTAATATTTCTTTGAAACTCTCTCCATCTAACTGGTAAATTTTTAAAAATATTTTCTACAAATACTGTTGTTCCTTGTTGCCTAGCATATTTTTTTTTATTAATTAAAATACCATTCTTATTAAATTGTATATGAAATCCATATTGTGCAGAAGAGTGTTTTGTAATTATGCTAAGATTTGATAATGAACAAAGGGAACTTAATGCTTCACCTCTAAAACCAAATGTTTTTATTTCTAATAAATCGGAATACTGATTCAATTTTGATGTATGGTATTTTAAACCTTAGACAAATTATAAAAGAAAATTAATTAGCTTAAAGCTGATTTAAATAATATTTAAAATTAGATATTTATTACCAACTCCTTCAAAATCTTTTTCTAATATTCCACTTCCATTATCTATTACCGTTATACAAGTTTTTCCATAATCTTTTAAATTAATCTCAATTGATGTTGCACCACTATCTAAACTATTTTCTATCAGTTCTTTTACTGCTATAGCCACATTGAATACTACCTATTAAAAAAAAAAATGTATTATAAATTAATAAATTATTTTGAGTTTAATAAAAATGAACAAAATTTTCATACTTGTCCTGAACATATTTGATGAATTGTTTCTTTATTAATAGCAGAAATTTTTTTTGGTTCATCCATTATTGTTATAATGCAATTAGTTTTTTGAAATGCATTTTATTTATCCACTTCATAAAATTAATTAAAGTGCTTGAAACATTATTTTTTATATTTTAACTCTTGTTTTATATTTTTTATATTTGCATAAATAGTAATAACTTCAAAACAAAAAAAATAAAAAATATTTTATTTAATTAATTTGAATATAAAGTAGTATAGTATTGCAGTTTTTTATTTATTACAGATAAAAAATTAAAAATGATAAATTATTTTAAATTAATTTAAAAAATGTTATGATTAAAATGATTTAAAATAGAATTAAAATTATGTTTTATATATATTATTTTACTTATAAATACATTTTACATATCATTATAATACTTATGATTTAATATTGTGATAATTAACAAACATTTTATAATATCGATAGCTTATTTATAAATCTATTTGATTTTTAAACGCTCCATTGATACACCTGGCTATAATAAAAAGTAAAGACTTCTACTGAAGTACGAATGACCCAGATTAATGATTTTAAATAATATATTCAATTTTAATAAGTAGTTATATTATTTATACGAGATTATATACAAATTTATTTTATAATCAACAATATTACTTTTACATCTATTATATACTAACCTATACCGATTTCACCTCGTTTATAATTCTTTATTTTGAATCCTCAATTGCTTATTTTTTTCTCATGCGTGAAATTGTCACTGCTTCTCGTTTTATATTCCCTCTGTTTTTTTTTCAGATATACATAAGCCTGTCGTACTTTTCTTTTCTCTCTTTTCTTGACTCTTCTCTCCTTACAATAATTTATCATTCAGATACTTGTTTTTACTTCTAGATAAACTTTACATAGATATTGTATCAATATAATATTAATTTTGAACGCAGTACAAAAAGTATTGAAGATTGAGATTCAGAAAACTAATAATGTTCCTATGTGCGACAATATTCAATTATTTTATGTATATATTTTTCATAGCAGACGTGTAATAATTTAATCTGTAATGTTTTAGATCATAGTATATTTTGTTGTTTTATGCTTAGCTTTGGCTTCTATGTAACTATTATACTTTTTTATTATTTGATCCTTTATTTCGGTTAGAAACTATATCAGAATAAGAGTATTTTCAAATTTTGAGTTTTAGTGAGTGCTTGATTTAAAATTTTAATTATGCCTATACAAATAATACAAATTACAAAACTTTTACTTAATTTTTAAAATATGCTAAAAGATATTAGAAATAATTCTTACTTATTTAAAAAAATTATATCATTTATAAAGAATAATACATTTTAATATATTGTTTTTCCATTTAAGTAATATTGAGCTAATGAAGTTAATTATTGTTCAACTAATACAGGTATTTTTATTTATATTTTCTTTTTTTAGCTCTTAGTCATTTGCTGTATTAGTGAGCATAACATTAAACTGTATAATTTCTTATAACTCATCGCTAGTTTTTTTTTAGTGCAGATTTCGAAGGATATTTTTCTTTATTTTCTCTTTATGTTTAACAGATTCAAGATATGAGCATACACTAAAAATTTGTGATAAATAAAATCAGTAAAATTTCTCTAATACAAAATTAATTTGAAAAACATCCTTTATTATTGATAAAAATTTTATCGATGGTACTTTAATTGATTTCCCGATTGTATTTCGTTATTTTCTTATTCATTTAAAAGCAGTATTCGAATTATCTCAATATATCTTAACCAAAAGATGCAATAGCACGGTTAACAATTGAATAATTTATTTTTTAATTGCGGACATAAAAAGTTTATTTAAAGAAATAAGGAAAAAAATTATGCAATTTGAAGAGGTCTTACTCGGTTTTTAAAGCCGTTCAATATTAGCCTTTTTAGAGGTAATTCGATAAGTGTTAGCCAATTAAAACATACTGCTACTAAAATAGGATGAAAATTAGCAATCAAGTTCATACGCTACTTTTTTATTTGAATAATACTAGATTATTCTTACTCTTCATACATGTTTATAGACTCATTACTAATTCTAGTCTTTTATACACCTGTCCTTTTTCAAATTCCATCTAACACGTTAGCCGTCTAATTTTTACCGTAAGATTTTTCTCAGAAATATTTTTATTGCCTCACTTGAAATAATATGATAATAAAATATGAATAATCAGAAGTTGCTCGCATAAACCATTTATGTAAATATTTATCACCTAGCCATTTATATCGATATTTTGTTTATTTGATCAGCACAATAATATAAAATATTTTAATATAAAATGTGTTAATCGACCAAATTAAATAAAAACAAATTTTATAAGGTTTAAACATTGATTGAATGCGATATTTTTTATTAGTATTACAGTTGTATTTTTGAACAATTTCCCAACGTATCAATTAATAATTTGATGTACGATTTTGGTCAGCTTTGTTTTCTAGTTTTGTTTATCAATAGTATTAAGTTCTATTAATCATAATTTTGACAGTTCTATCGTTGAACGTTGCCGAAGAAAATCAGACATTCGGCAAAAGTTATCGCATCTATCGGGAAAGATAAGCGGAATAATAATAAAAATTAAATAACGTAAAATAACTAAAAAAAAAAAAATTTACAATTTGTATATCTATAGTTAAATTTAATAACAAAGAAAATGTTTATATTAATAAAAGATGTTTATTTGTTTTGATTGAATGCGTACATTCAAGAGCAGCGGGATATTAAGGCTTAGCCTAAACTATAGCCAGGCAACGTATTATGATTATAGTAATTAATTTGTCGTAACGATTTTTATAAAGAGCGAATTATCCTAGCTTCGGCTATGTCATCGATATTACATCAATTTCTTGATAATTTTATAAATAACGATTTTTGTGAGAGAATTTTTAGAAAAACTGCGCGCATCGATGCCGAGAAAAGATCATGTTTTTTGGACAGACGCGAAAATGGGCGGGAGCGCGTAAACCATTATCCGCAGAATATTAATATGTGCACCAATAGAAATGTATATTAAAATTATTCCTACCTAAGGAAAAAAAGCCGTTTATAAATAGGACGAATTTGCGAAGGACAGCCATTACTAATCTCGGTCTTGCATCATTTACAACGGAGTGATTACCACTCGTACTCCCGTGTAGTTATGAGTCACTGCTACTCAAACATTATTTACAGTTATACACTGATAGCTTCATAAAGCAACAATTGTAAATAAACTCACATTTAAAACCAAAAGAAAAGTCTGTGTTTGGCGTGGTGTTACATTCCTAAAAATCTTATATATTGTTATTATATAGAAAAAAAATGCACAACTCTTTAAATCGATGAGCGCAAGGCATGTGGTTCTGTTAAAACCGCGTGCTCGTACAACTACTAATACTCATTTTATTATTACGTTAAATTTTTATTATAAGAACATTATCTTACAGAACTTAATATTAAGTTTAATTCGTTTTTTTTTTGCACATGAGTTCGAGAATACATACAAGTAATAAACGCGGTTTTATAATTTTTTAATAATGTAGAAGAATTCAATATAGAAAAGATTGTTGGTTGAAAATTATGGAATTTCTTTATATTTATTAGCACATTTACATTTATTGCTCATTCTAAATCAAGTTTGATTATATTTATTTATATGAATTTATAATTAATAATAAGTATGCTGTAATTGCATGAATGATATTACATGTTGATACAAGTGATAAATTCCTTTTGAATAATGATCTATATATTTTAAACTTATTCATAATTACAAATTTAAATTAAAAATTTTTAATGAATCATACAAAGATGTTTTGAAGAATAGTATATTATATTCAAGAATCATGTTATAAAAACATTATTTTAATATTATTAAAATTTTCTATTAAATAGATTGTTTTACATTTATTTTACCAGAAATACTTTTTGCATTAACATCCTTAATATCACACTTGTTTTCTGAAGTACTAAGCAGTGAACAATTAATAATATTTTATAAATATAGTTGCATGAGATAATATTTAAATAAGTAAATATCTAAAACAAATATTTATTCTGATAGAAATATAAGATTAATTTTTGAGTCTTGTATTTTTCATTTATTTATTTTTAAAATATAAATACTCATGGCTAAGGAAATCATACCTATAATATACAAATTATAACGTCTATTTTTAGTATTTCTATGAATGAATACTGGTAGAGATAAATTAAAACTTTGAGTATTTATTTTTTGCCCATGTGCTTTAATTAAATTAGTTGCACTTTTCATTTTTAATACAGATATTAACAGGTATTGTATTTGAAATTTTAATTTTTGTTTATGTGTTTTGCAAAAATTTAGTTCAGAATTTCCTTTTATAGAATCAAGAAATTTTTTTGAAAAATTTACAGTGATTAACATGATAGTTAATTGTTTTTTTATATTTCCTAACATTGTTATTAGTTCTACTATTGAACATTCAGATTTAATTTTCAAAAAATTATTCTTCCATGCTTCTTTATGAAATTTAAATAATTCATTGGCAAATTTTTGTCTATGAGCACTTATATCGATACCTATATTTTTTAAATCCTTATCTGTTAAATTGAAAAAATTTTTCAGCTCAAGATCACAAAATAAATTATTATAACTTTCAAGCTTCATTCCATATAATAAAGACATTATGTCATTATCTATAATATTTTTATTTGTTTTTATTGTTAAAAACATATCTAACCAGTATAATATATAATTTGTTGTAACGTTATTTTGTATATTAGCTTGGTAATTAATGTTCATTAAAGGTAAAAGTTCGTCATAGCCTTTAAAGACAGCAATATCATAAGCATTTTTATTTTCATAATTTATCCAATTAATGTCAGCCCCTTGTTCAACAAGAATATTTGTAATATCATATCTATTATTAGCTACAGCATAAAATAATGCTGTTTCTTTTTTACTATCAGCAAAATTAATATCATTAACATTATTCAATAATTCTAATATAAATTCTTTATTTTGTAAATTACAAGCATACATAAGAGCAGTTTGTTTAAATTTATTAGCTGCATTTACATCAACTTTTGCTTTATTAAGATATTTTAAACATTTTATTCGTTTATCTGCTGAACCTTTACTTGAATTGCATAATGCCATTAAAGGTGTATAACCATCATGATGTAAATTTGGATCACATCCTAAATTTAATAAATACTGGATTACTGTTGGTTCGGCATATGATGATGCATATAACAAAAGAGTCCACCCAGTAATTAAGATTTGATTTACTTCATGTCCAGTGTTCAGGTACATTTCAATAATTTTTAAATTACCCGTTCTACAAGCGTTTATGACTATATAGTCATGAATTCTTGTAATTGAATTATTATTACAGTTACTTGTAGAAATTAATTGGCTTTGTAATTTACTGTATTTAAAAGGATTGTTATGTATAAATACCATTTTGCTTTATTATAGTTTTAATTATATTTTAACTATTAAACTGGTTGAACTGAATTTATATATTGATTTTTATATAAATTTTTTTATTGAAATTATCACGATTATTACAAAGACGTATTACAATTTCTTATATTAATTAGTAATAATGGAAGTTTGTAATGTATTATAATCTAATATAATTTTCAATTTTTTCTTAATCGGTGTACAGAAAATATATATTTTTTTAAAGCATGCGTAGATCGAGTTTACGTAGTTATGAATGATGAATTTGATAGGTGGTTAAGTTGTGTATATAAATGATCAAGCTTATTGTAGTATAAAAAAATGTAATAAATAATGAAGTATTAAGAAAAGTAATTTATTTATATTAAATGATTTCTTAAAATCTAAAACACACTGTATTAACAATTGTGAAGTAATATCAAGTAATATCATAAAATATAAAGTATACAAATAGTAGAATGAAACTATTTATCATAAATAAATGTATAATCAACTTATTTTTTATATAAACTCAAAATAATTTAACATTATAAAATTTTTATTTTATATGTAACTATACTTTAGATAATTATTAAATTATGTGACGTATTGATAAGTTTGATAAGCGGAAATGTTATCTGAACAATATATTTAAAGTACTTTCTACTTACTGTGCATCCAATTTATAATAAAATAAATATATATTATTAATTTAAATAAAGAAAATTATAAGGTAACAAAATGAATTTTTTTCTAGTCCCAAATACAACTTTGAAAGATAATTTGAAGACTACCTATTTTTTCGGAAATTATCAATATCATATTGATTTAGCACTTAAAATCGTAATTTAGTTTTTTGAAAGTTGTTTCTCTAAAAAAAAAACATTTTTTTTTGTAATGTCTTAAGAGTTATAATTAATTTTATTTTATCGATATGAGTTATGTACTGTATTTTTGTTTTCTTCTTTTGCTGTTTTTTGGTAATGCTTGTTATTACTGCGTTGTTACGGGTTCACGCACATGATCGAGATGGGATGAGTATCGCGATAGGGATAAAGTTGAAATTATTTGACGGGTCTTGTAGCAAATAATTTTATTTATTCGAAGTTTATGACTGAAGCGGTTTTACAAATTGCACGTTAACTGAACAATCGAATGCACCACCGGCTTCACAATCTATTCTCCGGTTAAAGGAAAACTGTTCGCGTTAATGTGCAGACGTTAAAATACTTTCACTTATTATTAAATAAACCTGAAATATGTGGTGGTACAATATGGTTTAATTGATGATTGCTAACTAATTTGCTTAATTTAAACTAACTGGCCTCATCATGGGTAGTGGAGGGCACTGGCTTGTTAACCTCGTTCCGTGATGCTGTTGGCGTGGAGGGGGTGCTTGGGGCACTTGCTGGTGTTGGTACGTTCAAGTCCAAGTTGGTACTTAGCTACTTTCTCTTGGTGATCTGCATGCTTGCTATGACGCGTTACGCACCCTGCCCCGCGCACCCCTTCCCCATAATCAGTGCTTGATTTCGAACCCAAGCACCACCAGATGGGAATGCCCGCGGGTCTCAGTCTCGCTCCTGCATCCTAGCTCGGAGGTTTTTTGGTTGCAAGTCTCGGGGGGACGCCAGCGATCTCTCACTGAGATGAATCGTCATTGGTTGGTTTTGCGCTCCCCTGTCCTAACTTTGCCGGCTCAACAGCTCGCCGGTTGTAACTTTATTGGCTCCAATGCTCGGCTGCAGTATCCTTTTCGGCTCAAAAGCTTGCCTGTTGTAACTTTATCGGCTCGAATGCTTGCCTGCAGTATTTTTTTCGATTCAAAAGCTCGGCTGTTGTAACTTTATCGGCTCCAATGCTCGCCTGAAGTATCTTTTTCGGCTCCAACATTCGTCTGTAGTATATTTTCCTAGTCCTATCGTATCTACCTACGCCAGCACCGGAGAATAGGCCATCCGTTGGTAGCACTTCAGAAAAGCAAAATACGAAATAAAATGAACGAAATTTGTATCTTATAGTCTACAAAATAACTATTAATTTCCGATTGTTCAGGGTGGATTTTATTTAATTACAAAAGATTGCTTTTATAGGTTAATGCTTATCATTAGATTACGTTTTTATAATCTCAGTTTTATTTATCAAAGAATAAATATTTAGTCATACAGTTTCATTAATTACATTGAAAATAATCGCATAGGATTATATTATAGAGAATTAGATATATTGTTAATTTTGACTGCTCTTTGGGGATGTTTAAATTAAGATTTTTTAAGATAAATCAAACTAGAAATATCAGCGAATTGTCACAAGAAATAAGTGTTAGATTTATCCAATTTATAAGCTGAGGTTTTCTTATAGTTATACTATAAAGATTCTAAATATTATAAAAAACTGAATTTTCAAAGAAATTAAATTTATTAACTGTATTGATGTAACCACACGACACGCACCACGATTTGCGGTGACTTTGTAGCTCGAAAGGGGTATGTTGAAGAAAAAAGCAAGCCTTTTTTTACTAATTCCTTTTCCACCTGGTTGTCAACGTCGACACCAATATTTGTTATTAATATATAGTCTTGTTGGCGTCTCCTCTCGTATTATGGCTATTCGTTCTCTTAGTCGTGCCGCGTTGTTACTCCTTTGTTCACCCGTCGGGTTCTCGTCTCGCGATTTTAACACTATTATTTTGAGTGACGGCAACGTCGAAGATACCGCGGGTTGCTCGGCTGTACCTCTCGTTCGGCTGTCTTTTGCGCGAATGCGAGCGCGACTTGCAGTCATAGGCAGGGTCATGAATGAAACTAGCGGTTTATAATTATCTTTTTCTTAGGTATTGTAGTAACGACCTCTCATCAAAGGCTGCCCTCGGGCCTGCTCCGCGTCGCGTCGCTCCCTTCCCTCGGTTTTTCTTTGCATTTTTTCCCCTCCTCTGATGTCCCTTCGAGTGGAAGTACTCGCACCCCGTTCTACTTCCACATTACTTATCCTATCTCTCGTCCTTCAGGTCTTTCTCTTTTGAGACTCTCTCTTTCCCTTCCTCCTGTGCCTTTCGGTGTCTACCCCCTCTCGCTCTCTCCTTCTCCCGGTACTGGCAGGTTTTCTCTCTCTTCCCTCGGCTCGGTTCTGGCCGAGGAACTCGAGCTCCCGGTCCCACGGGCAACGATCGTTTTCGAACACGAACATTGCCGGACAGAAAGGTCTGCGGTAGCGATCGCATCTCCCAGTTCTCCGGCAGTAGGGTGGCGTATCTACTCGCTACTCCATTGCTGTCGTAATGACGAGCCTCCTCCTACTCCGCTAGCCACCTCGACTACTCTCCTGCCGTTGCACCGATGGGCATGCATTCCAGTTGGTAACAATTAAAATATTTCAAGCACAATAAGGAGATAACAAAAACTATATTGAAAGAAAGAAAATGACAAATACGCCAACTAAGGCAATAATCTAAGATAAAGAAGGAATTTAAGTAAATTATTATTGAAAAAATCTTTCTAAAAGCTAAATACGTGTATCTAAAATGATTACTCATGTAAAATCTCAAAATATTTCATAAGTTTTCCCTTTTTTTTATTATAAAGTGAATTTTGTTCTGAAAGAGAATTTAATTTGAATTAAAAGACAGAATAAAATTTTAAAATATAATGTGAGAACAAAATTGTAGGAAACTCAGAAATATAGAACTCAACTTCATTAAAACTAGAAAAATACAAATTAATGACTGTCAAAAGGACACAAAGAGGAACGCAGCACCTTCAGGGATTACTCATATTAACAGATTTTATTTTACTGATAAGACATTACAATTTATTTAATATATTTGGATACCGAATTAATTTTTATTTTATAATATTTAAGTAATAAATATAAAATTTTATTAAAATATTTTCTGAGGATAATTAAAATTCTCAAAAATATGAAAAACAAATGAATTGAAGTTGAAAAACAAAAATTAATTAATTAATCGATAATTCATATTTATTTTAGAAATGTCCAAAATAGTTAAATAGATATAGACTACTCGTTTTGAAAATCATCTTACAAATAAATGAACCTCCTAAATATTATCGTCTTCATTGATGCTTAGACTGAACTCTTAATTTATTTTAAATTTATTTTAATTCCGTTTAAAGAGAAAGAGTTTTTAATTATAATGATTTTAATAACGAGTTATAAAATAAATATTTTAATTCTATACTCATTTCATTCTTTTTGCTTGGCAATCTGATTTGCTGTTTAAAAGTAATACCAAAGCCTCATAACATTAAGAATAAGTACTACTGTGTACAGAAAAATCGAAATAGTCTATTAAATATTTATTTCAATTACAAAATAAATCACTAGTACAATGTTAAAGATACTTCAAAGAACCTTTAATATATCGGTCTGTGATGATATTAATTTATATTAGTAATTTGTTATTTTTATTTACTTCCCTAACCTGAATCTTATGTAATCTTAATAAATTTAAAAAATCTTAATTTAATACAAATGTTCGTGAAAATGTAAAATGTAAAATCTATAATTAATTGCTTTATTTATTGTATAATAATTTTGAAATCTTATAAACTTGTATTGAAATAATATTTCACAATTATTTTGTATTTATATTAAATGCAATAATATTTTTTATTGTCATGGATAAATCTTTAAATATACATATTTTTATTTTATTTATATTGTTTATAATTATAGATTATTATTTACATTTTAAATAATCAAATTTTTTTTATATTAAAATTAAAATGTTTTTATGACAGGTTTTTAATTATGTGAGGAATTTACAAACGTCTTCTATTTTTTCTTCCGATTCATTATTTGTTGTAAGTTAAAAATTAATAAAAAATACGTTTAATGAATTGTACATATTAATTTACCAAACATTTTATTAAGTATACTCAAAATTTTAAATATTAAATTTGATTAATTATGAATATTTGGTAAAATATAATTTGTATGAAATTTTGTTTAAATATAAAAAAATTAATTACCTACTTTCTACTTTAGCACAGAGATACTAAACATGATAATCCAAACATACCTTTTGAATTTAATGATGTAAATAAAAAGAGAATTGATGCAATTTTAAAAATTTATCCAGAAGGACATAAACGGGGAGCTATGATTCCTTTATTAGATCTTGCTCAACGTCAGCATGGCTGGTTACCTATTTCAGCAATGCATAAAGTTGCAGAAATCCTTGATGTATCTAATATGAGAGTTTATGAAGTTGCTACATTTTATACAATGTTTAATCGAAAACCAATGGGAAAATATCATATTCAAGTATGTACATGTACACCATGTTGGTTAAGAAATTCTGATTCTATATTAAAAATCATTTGTGAAGAAACCAAATGTGAAGTAGGAGGTAATTCTGTTGATAATATGTTTTCTGTCTCTGAAGTTGAATGTCTTGGTGCATGTGCTAATGCTCCAATGTTACAAGTTAATGATGATTATTATGTTTGTATTTAATTACATATATTTTTACAATAAAAGTTTTTATTTCATAAACTTTATTTAAAAATAAATATTTTTTAATTAGGAAGATTTAACATCTGAATCAAGTAAAGCTATTATTGATGCACTTAAAAATGGAGAACGACCACCTCCTGGACCTCAATGTTGTAATAGATATGCAGCTGAACCAGGTTGTGGATTAACTTCATTAACTTCTTCACTGCCAGATCGTACTTTTGGAGTAAGATCAGATTTGTAAATATAAGACTTCAAAGTACTTAAAATAATTTCTTGTCTAAATTATTAATAAAAAAAATACATACTAAATAAAACATAGAAAAAAATTAATTAATTAAAATTATATTTGGTTTCATTCGAAAAACCTTAAATATATTAGTTAATAATGTTATAATTCTATTTAAAATTTTTTATTAAATGTAAAGTCAAGTAATCTACTTATAAACGAATTTATCGACTTTAGTACTTTCTTGTCTAATACATTGAATGTACATGTTTAAATATATTGATTAATTACATATTTGACAATATAATTTTATTATTATCATTTTTTACCATCTATAATAATTAATTTTAATATATATGTGTTCGAGACCATCACGATCGCCTTTTGTTTGAGCTGTAAATAATATTAGTTTCAATTAGAGTAGTAAAATTCTTGGCGACGAGTAACCCGATAGTCTACTATAAACAAGGGAGTTTTCTTTAAGCCACCCGAGAGCAGCGGTAAAACGCCAGTAAAAAGGAATGTAGCGAGCGCAATTCAGTTGTTAGTTAGATTTAGAAGAGTACGCCTAGTACGTCCCTTTTGGAATAACCGAGCCTTTAATAATCCGTATAATAAATGGGTAAAGTGAGGCTGACGTAAAGTACCGTGAGGGTAGGTATAGAACTGTTTCTATCTGATCGCGGATCAGACTGCGACCGAGAGGAACCGACTGGGTCTGTATGGGACCGTGTCACCTGGCCAGCCCCCTTCTTGGACGTATTGGGTCTGACGACCAAATCTAACTGGGGCATTCCTACTTGGTCACCCATCATCGCGGCGGTACTGGGTCTGACGACCAAGTCTGACTGGGATTGTCTCAGCGGGTCACCCATCTCCTTGGACTGCCTGGGCTGCTGGTCAGGTCTGATTGGGCCGGTCCTTACCCTTTCGACCATCCTTCTCGTGGCGACTCATAAGTATAATCAGCGAGCGATAAACTACGTATTAGTTTAATAAGCGTAAGCGCCTGGCCAGTCGCGCACATTTAGGTCGATATCTGCTTTTTCCTCTTTCCTTAGAGAACGAGGTTTTTTATGCTCTATTTAGGTAAATTAAATAAATCACATTCGTTATACTTAAAACAAGGTGTGATTTATTAGCGGCAACTTTATCCCCCACCCCTTTCCTGAACCTATAGATAAATTTACAATTAACAGTAAAGTTAATTTTACGGCCCCAACAATATGCTTTTTAAATTACATTTTATAGTTTTTATTTCAGAAAAATATATTTACACCTGAAAAAAATTAGGATTTCATTCTTTCGATTATAAAATTTTTACACTTTAATTTTTATATATTTTAAAATATATAAAAATTTTATAACATAAAAATTAATATAATCTTTTAATATTTCTTTCTTTAGAATACCCTACTGAATTTTTAAATTAATCATTAAGAAATATATCTTATATTCAGAATAGTAATTAAATAAAATCATAAAGAATTCGAATGATTATAAATGATTATAATTTCATATTATTTGAATGTATCACAGTGCCTACAAAGCTGTTTATATATTAAAATTTATATAACAGATTGTAGAAATTCCTTATCTTATACAATTTTAAATTCAATACCACTTTTGTGAATAGCTATATAATCGTTTTCTAAATAATTTGTATTAAATAAATTTTTTAATTTAATATATATAATTTTTTGTTATAAACAAATAGTTTGTAAACGAAATAAATATTAATATATTAATAAAAGATTTATCTATATTCATTTATCAATATGATTTATTAATTTCGTTTTTGAATCAAGATTCTGATTTTGGTTAATGTATTTTAATTCATTTGTTAATATTAAATGTTTAATTATAAACTTTAATTCTTAATGTTAGGTGTGTTTTAAATAAAGAATAAAGGCCTGGCATTTAATCAAAATTATACATTATATAATAGTTGACTTCACTTGAAATACGTATAGTGTTGCAAATATACGGTTACAAAAAGGGAAAAGAAACTCCATTATACATGATTGCTGAAAGGAAAACAAATTTTTTTAAGTTAGTGCAAAATAGTGAATAATTCATTATATATAGATTATGCGAGAAATGTGGGGTTTTGATGTGATTTTTTCATGAGTTTGAATTTATTGGATTAAGATGCTTGTTTACGCACTGGCGTGGGAGGTGGGAATGTGTAGGATGAAGAAAGGGCGGTCTTTGTATGATCAATTAAATATTTATTTATCTGCGTTCCGGTGTCGTCGTCACTCTCCTCGAGTTCTATTATTCGCGTGTGTCGTCACTGGCCGCAGTCTACTATTTAAACGTTTAAATTTTCTGCGAGCTCTGATGATACGATAGCTCCCGCTCTTGTCGACTTCGCTACGTGCCTTGAGTTTCACTTGGCGTCATACTCCACCAAGATGGCGGAGGCCTAATCACTTGCGCTGTGACTGCGGTCGCACCTATCCCTTCAGGCGTCTGACCGTCGTTGGTTGCGACGTTGCCTCGAGGCTCCTGTTAGCTACTCTCGGTTACGCTTTCCCCTGGGGTTACCTGCCGGGTTGTGGCAGCGTCGCTCGTGGTGTAGGCGGTTCGTTTAAACTGTATACTGGTGGCTCACTTGTACTCGGGCTGATGCGTCTCGCGGGCTCGTGCCCCGGGTGCTCTTGCTCCTTACGCTTCCTTCTTATTATCTTTTCTCGTCGATCTCCGTCCGGTTATCTTCTATTCGGTGATGTTTGCTTGCTTGCGCTGATTAAGCTCGTTGACCGTTCTTTATGAAGGCTCGAACGATACTTCCCCCCCCCCTTGCCATCGGCCTCCTACCTCCCCCTGATAGTGTCCTTCAGTCGTTTCTTTTCTTTCCTTCGATTCCCTCCAGCGATATTTTTCTTCCGACGCGAGCGACCCTCCCTTCTCGCGGTTTTAATTACTTCCTATATTGGTCTCCTCCCCTCCCCTCGGTGCCTTGCGCGTTTCTCTCTTGCTTTCTCCCCGTATTGCTTCGGGAAACGTGCACACCACCCCGCGCCGCACCTCCCCATGCCGGAGGGACCGCGGGCACAGGCAGCATCCCCAACTTCCCTCCCCCGCTGCATGGCTCGTATCTCGCGGTCTTGCCCAAGACGTTGGGTCAGGAAGCGTGCACACCACCCCGCGCCGCCCCTCCCCATCCTGGAGGGACCGCGGGCGTGGATAGCATCCCTAACTTCCCTCCCCCAAATATTTCCCCCGTCCCACCAATCTCCATCCAATTTAGCGGGCGACCAGCTCCTGCGCCACCCGCTTTCACCGTTGGTACTACCCCCTCCCGCGTTCGATAACAGACATCCAAATTGTACTCGCATGGTTAAATAAGAATCCATCGCATTGGAATACCTTTGTAGCCAATAGTCTCGATTACTAAAGAAAATCCGGTGTACATAGCTACCCGTGGGACTAAGCCGAGAGAACTGCAGGCCAAGGAGCTCTCATGGCAAGGGCCTGAATAGTTTCTAAAGGAAAAGAGCGATTGGCCAAGGCTTAATAAAATGGTTAGTATTCTACAGGTAAATGTGGATAGAAGCGAACAGGAGATACTTACTAGATACTCCTCGTATAATAGGTTAATACGTATAGTCGCATGGTCTCTGCGCTCCTTATATCGTCTGCGGAACCAACGGAACGTAGTTATAGGCCCTACCTTTTTAACCGCTCAGGAATTGACAGCTGCAAAAAAGATAGTGATATGCTTAGCACAAAAGGTCGCGTTTCCAAACGAGTTAGTCCTGTTGAGAAATTCAAAGAACTTACTCAACGGAAACCGATTGGGTAAACTTAACTCATTCGTAGATGCGTAGATGGGATCTTGCGAGTGAAAGATAGAATCTCTCACTCCCAGTTATTAGATGAGCGGAAGCATCCGCCCATCTTACTTTGGACTTCGCATGTGAGCAAATTGTTGGTCCAATCCATGCATCTCGCTTCGTTGCAGTCAACGTGTCAAACGTCCATTAGCGCTATAGCTGATAGGCGATCTCCCCTCCGCGAGGGTGACTCCCGCCCGACCCTTTTCGACAACTGCCTTCGATTATGCTAGTCCCTTTTCGATTACGCGAGAATCGTAGCTACAAGGGCTATATTGCGGTATTCGTCTGTTTCGTCACGAGAGCCATTCATTTAGAGCTGGTTACCGATTTCACGACAGGAGCTTGCATTGCGGCGTTTAGGCGACTTTCTAGTCGACAGGGAGTATGTAACAGGCTTTATAGCGATAACGCTACTAATTTTCAAGAGGATAATCGGGAATTAAAATCCATGTTTAGAGCTGCATCAAAGTTTTATGAACACGGGCAGGCTGTAGCTAATGATGGTACGACGTGGACGTTCATCCCCTCATACGCCACATTATAGAGGAATATGGGAGGCTTCTGTTAAATACGTGAAACACCATTTAAGGAGGGTTTTTTGAACTCAGTCTCTGACGTTCGAAGAATTCAGCACCGCGCTTGCAGAGATAGAAGCCAGTTTAAATTCACGACCGTTATGCGCCCTCAGCGCCGATGTATTAACTCTAGCCTATTTTTGGGTAGAAGATCTCTCGTTCATAATCCTGGATGCGGAGAACGCGGGCATATCGGTATCAATCGTTCGGAGATACAAACTGATGCAGTGAATACGCAATCAGTTTTGGCGCAAGTGGTCGGTCGAATATATGCAATATCTACAGGAACGGGGTAAACGGCGTGTTACACAGATCGATGTTTGTGTAGGGCAATTGGTGCTCCTTCGACAATTTCTACCCCATCCTTCCGCAAAATGGCTATTAAGGATAATTATAAAGGTTCACGCGGAAAGCGATGGTTTCATTCGTATAGTGTCGGTAAAGATACACGGAAAGGAGTTGAGAAAACACATCGCTATCATATGTATCTTGGCTTACGATGAAGCCGTAAACGAAAAGGTTCCGGGGAGCATCCGAAGGAAATGCTCGAGTAAAGACGACCGCAAGCGAGATCATAATAAGTCTTCAGGCGACGCCAGAATCGCGAAAGGCAAAATAAAATATGAGAAGCATATATTCGTCAATTAACGAAGGTGGGCGGGATGTTAAAGATCGTTTAATTGACGCGGGGGAAATCAGTAGCGGGAATAATTTGGAAATGTACGTTTGACGCTTGTAGTTGCCGCGTGAAAAATAATAAACAGAAAAACAATATCTCGGTGGCCGATCCAGAGGACAGGGATAAAGAGAGAGAGAGAGAGAGAGAGAGAGAGAGAGAGAGAGAGAGAGAGAGAGAGTGAGTTTCTCTGCGGCCAGGTAATCTCCAAGACGTTGGAGACGACCCAGTGTCTGCACACACACGGATCGGCTATCCATGCGTCCGAATTGTGTGGAGTTTGAGAAGCACCGGTACCAAGGCGTAGGTCGAAAGTCTAGCTGGGAAACAAGTATTGTACGTAAATTTCTATGCGAGAGCTCTCTCGTGCACGCAACGCGAAAAGCCCGAATATTATAATTGTTCAATTCGCTTGTAAATTTGCGTGCGTGCGTTAAAAGGCTTTTTTCTTCCTTTCCGACGAAGGAGATTTTTTTACGCCTCGCGGCGATTAGGGCAATTTGAATAAATCAAAATAATTTTATTACAACATTCAACCAACTCTTGTAATAATAATACGGTCAACTTTAATGTCAATTTCAAATATAATGTAAAGTTTATCCCTACCACCAAGGCAAAAATCGGTTGTAATTACTCCTGTATGAATAGAGCAGATTTTCTAATATAAAAAATTGTTATATTCTAATATTACGTAAGTTAAATAATCATAATTTAACAATAAAGTTTTTTAGTGTTTTTATAATATTTTATTTAACAAGGGCGCATGCAATGCGTATAGAATCATTGTTTCTATAAAACAACAATTTATGCAAGAACACTAATAATGTTGAGATTGTTTTTGTAATGACGACAAAAGATTGAGTCGATATTGCTAGTAACTATGAATAAATGGACTTCGTAGTTATTAGTTTCTTAAAGTCTCATTTCAAGTAACTGTCATCATTGCAATTTCAAGTTTTATGGAAATCCAGATAACTTTCGTATTAATGAACTTACGTATTGTTTCGGATATCAGGGTGAAAATTAAAAATGAAACTTTTGTCGTTTTTTTTCAAGGTTTGTATTTTGCCAAGATATAGTCCAAAGTTTCCTATTTGAAAGTCGAAAACGAAGTGCCGCCCTTTCTTCAGGCTCTTTACCTCTCTTCCTTCTTTATAATTTTTCTTTTGTTTTAGCATTCGTTTATTTTAGTTGATTTTTACTTTATTGGTTGAACTAACGAAAGGGGAGGGATCACCTCTTTTACATAGCACCGGTATTTTCCCAGAATGTACGTGGGTCTGAGTTATACTTTGGGCGCACGTCAATTCTCGGTAAAAACATGCGAAATTTTCGAATACGTCACAAACAAATACGATTTAGTTATATTCAGGAATATAACTTTACAAATTTGGCATTTATTACGAAATACAATTTTTATATTATAATATACTTAATTCTAAATTATACTGAAATATAATTCTACAAATTTAGCGATTGTTCTGATATACAATTTTACCTTATAGTATAATTTATTTTAATTTTAAAATTCCCCTCCACTCTTTTTTATTAACCTCTTGATCATTTCTCTTTTATTTCCAAAGAGGAAACAAGATATTTTCAGACGCGGAAGCCTACAATGCTTCAGTTCTGTCCATACCTGTTACCCATCAGAATTCACACCTTTCGAACGATATACTTTCCAGAAGGTCAAGGGTCTTAGATCGGTTGAGCTGCTACTTAATCTTCCTTGTGTCGATATTCATTTTTTATTTGCTTATACGAGCGCCCTCCGTCTTGCATAGATCATACACATCATTGTGTAATATCATGGTCTCTCATGCACTTATCCATAATAATTTTTTTTTTTACTGCTGATAGGTGGGAATTATAGCGCACTGGAATAAAAATATCTCATCCGTAACACTTATACTGAACAGTATTGTACGTGAGAAAGAAAGTAAGCATTTGCAATATCATCTTAAAATGTATTGTATTTCAAAGTTTATTTTATTTGTAAAGTATTACAATTTTAATTTAATTTATGTTTAAATAACATTCTCGCTTATCAAACATAAGATTTGAGTTTTGTATTTCTTTACTATTGTTAAAATTTTATTTATAGATTTATTTGAAATAAAACTATTAAATATATTGAATAATAAAGTTTCATCGTAAATTATAAATATTTCAACAATGGAGACCTAGTTTAAGTAAATACAAAATATTTTACTATTATATTTCTCATTATTATGAAAGAAAATAGTTCATTGAACAAATTTAATTATTTTTAATAAAATAATACTAATATATATATGGCTGTAAAATAATGTATTGCTTATTAATTATACTGTACATGGAATAATAAAATGAAATGATGGCTAATAAAACGAAAACAAAAAATAATGATATAAATTTCATGTTGAAATTTATAGTTTATAATTTATAATTTATAAAGTGTTAAACAGTTCCAGTAAATATTAAAGAGTTTTCGTAGTAATTATTCAGTCATAAACGGAAAAGCAAATATAACTATGCATCTCCTTGACAACCGACTATTCATTCGTTACAGTGAACTCACAGTACAAGTAATATATTTAACCTTAGAAAAATATAGATCCCTAAAGGCTGCGTTCAACTAATACTGTATTGTATTTTATCTACACTGTAAATCAATTTTATTTTGTTTTTATATAATAATTTAATTAAATTTTAATAGATTTCAATATTGTTTTAATTGAAATTCAACATTCTAAGTGAATTTAGATTTATTTTAAACTAATAAACTCTAAAAAAGTGATTTAACATTTTTTCTCTTAATTATTAAGAGGTGAATCTAAGTATAATCCTTTTATTAAGCACTCATATTCTACATATTTAATATTAAAGATACTAATTTTTAATAATTATGTTTGTTTAAATATCTATTGGTTTTTTTATTTATTCCCATTGTAGAATAAGCATATATGTTACAAATAATCAAATATAGAAACAGTAGATTATAAAAAAATCTATTATTTAATAATATATTTATTAAATAAGTATGAGCATAGTTTACTAAATAAAGTAAAGTTATTTTCTCGTTACAACAATTCCTATTATTTGTAGTATAGTTGAAAATACATTATATATTTAATAAAATGCTTTGAACTACTGCAAACTATCATTTAATTTTTCGAAGTTGATTATACTATACTATGAAATAATTATTTATATAATATATTTAAAAAGTAATTTTATAATATATTTAAAAAGTAATTTTATAAAAATTTAGATAATTTTTAAGATTATTGATATGTAATAAAACTAGTTATTAATAAATTGTATTTGCTTAAAATGCAATAAATAGTACAAATTAATTAAAAAATATATGAATATTTGAATGCTAATAGTAGCGAATATAAAATTTTAAAGTAAAATAGTCCAAGGAAAATTATATAATGTTGTAGATGTTTTGTTCAGAATTGTTACAGCAGATTCAATACTATAAATAATTAAAGGTTTATTTGACACTACGCAGTATCAAGGATAATCAAATTGATTTTTGTATATTAATGATTAAATATCATAATTTCTATTTTGTAGTTGTCTTTATATTCTTATATATTCTTTTATAGTTGAAAAATTATATAATTGAAATAAAATTTGTTAATATTTTTCTAAAAATTGATTAACTTAAATAAATTTCTTAAATTTTGCATTTATATCATGACATTCATTTATATTAAATTATATTCAGTTAATGCATAATTTGTTAATAAGAGAATACATATATTTTGAATATAAGTTTTTAGTTAAATAATTTATATTTAAATAAATTTCTTCATTAAATTTGATTTAATTTGAAAATGTCCTACAATTTCAGATTCTATTTCTTAAATAAGATTTTCGTGCACTTGTTAATTATTAGATTATTATATTGATAAGATCGTTAGTTTATCAAGTCGTGGGATACGGGGAATGAAAGGACAAGTCGACTGGAGAGAAAAAAAATTAAAGACCAAGATTCAATTTAAATCCCATGTGCTTGGCGGTAATGAGAGAAGGCCCGCGCGTAATGAGATCTGCCCGGCTTCAAGTCCGTGAATTATTTGTCTCGTGGCTAACGCTGCTCATCATCATCAACAATACTTCTCGCGCCTTTTATTTTCATGTTTTTGTCTTCCTTCGCGCCATCGTCGATGTACGCTTTACTGGACTTTTTCTATGTACGGCGCATTGGGCAGCGGCGTCACCAAAAAACGAGTATGCGTAGGGACGATAAAAACAGGGGGGAAGAAGTCCGAATGTTCCTCGCCTCGCGTGAATATTTTATAAAATCATTTTTGAAAGAACCATTAAAAGAAGTTTAAATGAGAAGTTTAATATTTGTTCTTATTGATTACTTTATATATATAAATTCTATTAATATTTTTGTATTTTATATAAAAATACAAATAATGATTAATATTTATGTAAAAATAAAGTGTGCGTTAAAGTATATTAATTGTTATTTTAATATGTATTCTGGATAACATTTTAAATTTTTAATAAAATATTAAAATAAGTAATTTACAGTATAGTCGAAATAATATATATTTATATATATATATATTATATGTTAATATACTATGATTTTATTATCTATTATTTACTATTGATAAACTTGATATTAATAATAGAAGAAGGATTACTAATTAAATTAACTATTAAATTTAATGACATTTAAAGTAAATACACAAAAACGTAATTATTATATATATAGAGTTCGATCTTAAAAATACATGAGTTTTTAAAATTTTTTTATATACAATAATTAATTGATAATTATATAAAATATTAAAATTTGTCATTTTATCAATTAATTTGTATATCTGTAATATTAATAATTTATTTTATAATTTTAGGATTGAAATAATTAGAGGAAGACAATACATATTAATACAATTTAATACAACGTATACTATAATTTTTAACGATTCGATAGAAGAAAGAGAAGTAAATTTAAAAACTTTACAAAATTGTATCAATTCTTAGAAAATTATATTAAAATATAAAAATAGATCTAACAAAATCAATAGAAAACTATAGAATATATATCCTTTGAAAGATAAAAATTAAATAAACATGTATCAGTAATTGTATTAACTCATGGAAGATAATTATAGAGCAAGTGTTTACAAGTGGATACCTTCAACTTCAATTGCCATTAACAAATATTTTATGGATTCTTTAACATTTAGTGAAACAATGAATAAACTTCTTCATGGAATAGCTTTAAAGATAAAAAAAAAAATGGTAACTGCTTTTAGAATGAAATAATTCACTAACTTTAAACTTTGTTTCATGAATTTTTTTTTTATTGTAGTTTATTATGTTTAATTATAAATTTATCATTATGTTAAAATTATAATAAAATTTTTTTTTTAATTTGTATACTTCAGAATTAAAATGGTGCAAAGTTTTTATGTAAAACTACTTCTTTTTAATATTATTAAGATTAAATGGAGATTATTTAAATTATTATAGAAACAGATATAATATATTCGGCCGTTGTATGAATAACTTTGGTTAGGGTTTTGAGATTTAATCAAATTGTGTATTTGATAAAGGGTTAGAGTTGAAATATAAAAAACTAATTGTAGGTTTAAATTTCACCTTTTATTAATTAGGGCTATGAGTTCTATACAGTTTCTTAAAACTACGCAAAACTATGTTCCTTAAAAAAATGAAGTATTTGCGGGTTTATCAAAATTTAGATATTAATAAACAACTTACAAATAACTTACGGTCAGTTTTCGTTTAGAATATGATAGTCTTCACACAGTATTGACATAAGTGCCTTTACCCACCGTACTTAGAGGGAGTGGTTCACTGGATTTCTTACACGGCACCAGTATAAACAATCTGACACATCGTGCTCGGATTGAATGCTTGATCTATATATTATCATATATGCGGGTAAAATAATATTTAAAATTTTCCAGTTGTGTAATTATGAATACATATTATGGAATAAAACAATCTAGTTATTATTGAATATTAATGTGCAAGGAAAATTTATACATATATATAAAAAATTTATACATATACGGGTAAAATAATATTTAAAATTTTCCAGTTGTGTAATTATGAATACATATTATGGAATAAAACAATCTAGTGATTATTAAATATTAATGTGCAAGGAAAATTTATACATATATATAAAAAATTTATACATATAAATATTTTCTTCGTTTTCTGTACTATTCTTCTAATTATTGCGATGTATAAACAATTTTTGTTTCTGAAATTGTATTATATTCACCACATTTCTTTACTTATGAAAACTATTACAATATTTAATTACGATAAATTACACAATTTTTAAATTAATTAAACTTAGGTATTTAATATAGATAATACATTTAACTAATATATGTTATAATTTGTTATAATATTTTATATTATATTTGTTCACAAAGAAATTTTTTACGAGTAATTTCCTTCGACTCTTATCTCGCCTTCGGCAAAAGAGAATTCATTTTTGTATAATTCTACATAGGTAAATTCCGTATATGTAAGTTATTTTTTATTGAATTTTTGCTTTTGATGCATGTAATAAAATATAGAAAAATTATATAATATAAATCAAAGATCATTACTGACTAATATTTTTATCAGGATGCTATTATATAAATCAAATTTTTTCGTCTGTATTGTCCTATTTTTATTTTAAATAAGTATTTTTAAAAGTACTTATTTACTTTTTAGTATAATTATTTTTCTTATAATTGTAGAAAGCGATCAAGATACAGAAATAAGCATAAAATTAAAGTAATATTCTGTTTCATGGTTTAATCATACTAAAGCCCCGCCTCAACTCCATTAAGTCTCAAGCCCGATGCTTCATCTAGCTTAGATTCTTCTGCTCTCTCATCTAACCATCATTGATGGTCATGTCCTGTCCTTATTCCACACTGCCAACAAGCCTAATATAATTAAACATTCATAGATTTATGAGCATGTAAATATCTGGGCTTCTCAAATGACGATACGAAGTATTGAACAGTGAGCTCATCTTTCTATATAAAATGCAATTCACGTAAGTCCTTATGTCGAGTGATATAGGCTGTCGTTGGGACTATTCTACTCCATATTTCGTTGACGTAGGGAATATATTTTTGCCGTATGACGACATACGTTTTATTCGTTTGACTTACAACATATCTTTACCAAAATCAAGCCTCCACTGCTTTCCTCAGTCCAGTCTCAGTTATGACGTGGTTGGAATCAGATTCGTTTTCGTGATTCCTGCTCCTTTTGATATGCAGTAACACAACTCGTGTCAGAACTTTTTTCTGCCTTTTAGCTTTATTCTCATTATTCATCTTATCTTCCTCCGTAATTCGCACTGGACTTTGTTTGTACGAGTAAATGTATAAGTTTGTAAACATGAAGAAGATTGTTTTCATTAAGATTATCAATGTACTATGTAATTGGTGTAATTATAAAAGATATTCGTGAATAACAAAAGCGTTGAATCATCCAGATAGGACCGAGAGTATTACAATATAAATATTAAAATCTCTCATTATAGTAAAAAAATACTATTTCTTCAAAATATACTAGTTATAATTGTAATAATATAATTAGTAATTTGAAAAAAGATACGAACTCCTAATTAAAAATGTTTTTTAAAAAATTATTAAATATTTATAAAAAGAAATTTGCATCGATATTTTTTGAATTTAATATAAATTTAAAGTTTAGAAATTTATATATTGTCATTTTATACATCATTTTATTTATGTTTATATTTTTATTTTGTTATATTTACAATGAAAATAGATTTATAATTCAATTTAATAAAATATATGTTTTTAGGATTTAAACAAATTAATTATAAAATTAGAATCTATTGTCCCAGAATTGAGAAAGATACTGTATGAGTTTTCACCACAAAACTTTATTTTTGAATATAAATTTAAACGTTCATTGTTTAGTTTACAAAAATATAAGAATATTGTTGGTAGATTTATTAAAAATCTGATTAAAACTATTATTAATTTTAAAAACGAAGAAAATTTTATAATTATTTTCAGGTACGGTTTTTTTATCATGGTTAATTTTTTAATAAATAAAACTAATTATGAAATCAAAATTTATAGGTTAGTTAATGTTTATAATGAATTATTAGAATTGAATGAGAGTGCATGTAATTCATCTTTGATTATATTTTATAACGATTCCCCAAATAATCTCTCAGAAAAAAAACTTTCAGTTGGTGTCATTTTGCAAGTCAGATACGATATATATATATATATATATATATGTACACAAAAAAATGTTTCTAGATTATTAAAAAATGTTTAATTTAGATTTTAGCTAATAATCAAGTTGAAGAATTTTCCCTTGCGCTTCTCGATTATCTGTTATCAAATTATCAAGAAACATGTAATAAAGATGATGTAAGATTTACTACTTTTAATAATGTGGATTTTTCTGAAAATTCAAGTATTGAAATCTATAGGTAAACATCTTCAACATCGGTTCCATATTATATATTATTAATATTTATTTAAAGTTTATTTAAAAAAAATATTTCTAATAATTCAATTCTTAATGTGACAATTATATTTTTATTGTAGAACTTTAACGAAACATATTAACTCTAATATCGTAAATGTCGTTGCTAAACAAAAAGCAGATTGTAATACAAAAAATATACAGATGTTATTGAAGATACAAACTAAGCAAATGATTAGATTTTTAAATATTATGAAAATTATATCACCAAATTTATTTAAACTTGAGGTTACTCAGATTAATAATGGTAATAAAAAATAATGCTGAACAAGTTTATTTCTTAAATATATTTTTATTATATATAAATCTTTAAAATTAAGTTTTTTTTATCAATATATTTTTATATAATATAAATAGTTATTTATTTGTAGATGAAATTAATATAAGATCTATTATTACGCAACTAATTGAATTTTATCAAGGAGTGATCTGGCATCTAGTATCAACTATTTTAGATCATGTTATTCTTTGGTGGTCGTTAAAACCTTTAGCTGGTCAGCATTTTTATAAATCGAAGCATTTAAATGAATGGCTCCGAGAATTTCTTCGACGATGTGACGGTAGAATTTTATCTTATAACTATTGATAAGTACTATTTTTATTCTTTATACACCATTGTACATCAAATTTATTTATGTTTTTATTATTTTATTAAAATATGTATATTATATAAAAACAATTTTTACTACTAATATAATATATTAATATTTTTCTACTATACTTATTATTGGATTCAAGATTTTAATGTTTTAACAGCAAAACTTTAATAACTATTTTATTGTTTAAAAAATTATCAATTTTATGAATTCGTGTACTATTTTTAATAATAATTTTTCTAGTACCACTTACTGCAATACCAGTTTTATATAATCTTTCTTATGCACTTGGATGCCATATGACAATTATTATTTGGGATCAAGTTTTTCGTTTAGCTTACACTACTGGATTTAAATGCCAGTCAAAGACGTCATCAGAGGTTTGTGAAGTAAATTTAGTTTTATTATTAATTAGCATTAAAAACAGTAAAGAAAACGTATGAATTTACTAAAAATTTATATCAATATTCAATAAGTTATGCATTTATGCAATTTTAGTAATGTAGCGTTGTATTTATTATTTTATGATTTAATAAAATCTAAAAGTAAATTTTGTTAATTAGTTTTAAAATGTAAAAATTGACTATTTTTTTTTAAAAATGAATGCATTTAATACGTTATAAAATACAAATATGTAATTGCAGAATTAAGATACCAAATTGTATGTTATATAACAAATTATAATAACTTTATTGGATAATAAAATATATTTTTATTGTTTTAATATATTTATTAATTATAAAAATTTGAATTCATGTATATTCAATAAAATTTTGATTGAGTTAAATTTGTTGATGAAGGGGACAGATACGGGCCAAAAATTTATTAAAGTTTTACATTTTTTGATGACGTTAAATAACGAGTACAACATGAATGAAAAACGGGTTGATACACCTTTGATTGAATATCCACTATATGAACAAATTATTGTATTACATCGTATGGATCATTCGATTCATATAATGCGACTTTGGGTGATGCAGGAAGCGCGTCTGATAGCTCATACATGGGAATTGAAAATTTTCTTTCTTCTTGTTAAAAGAGATGTTTTCAAATGTATTAACGTATTGTCTTACTTAAAGGTAATAATTTCATTTATATATTCATTCGTATAATGTTATCGGACACGTTGTAAGGGATTCATTAATGATATACGAAATACTACAAATGAAAAAATTAGATAATGAACGTTGTTATTGTTTCCATTCCATTTTAAAATTCTAAGCTAAAATAGATATTGTTATTTAATTGTTTTAATCATTTAATTAAATAAATCATTAGTATATTTAATATTTAACTTGAAATTGTTTTATTTATAACTTTTATGATTGAATTATAAATTATAATGTTATTTATAAATTTAATAAATATATTATATTTAATATTAATGATGAATTTATTTGAAATTTCTTTTCAAAATTGTTGTAATTTATAATTTGTTTCCACATTTATTACTTATGTAACGAATAAATAACTACAACAACAACAACAACAATAATAAGTTTTACTACTTATGTAGTGATTAATAAAAATATAGTATTTTAAATTGAGTATTTACTTGATCTTACTTCAACAGAAGGATATACTTTCATTTAATTACATTTATTTTAGAAAGCATAGTAAAATATTTTATACGTGAAAATAATGAAATGTAATTTTCATATTTATAATAAAAACATTTTAGTTTGCAGATTATACAAATAAGCTTGAAAGGGAACCAATAAGTATTCATATTTATGTTTGCACAAAAATGCGTGCAAAAATTTTTTCAGAAGTTCTTATGAATATGCAATTATTAAATGTATACTACTTTCATTGAATAATCATTTTCTATTGTGTATAATTTATATTAGTTATTTAAATCTTGTAGAATGCTCCAGCTATATGTATTAACATTTTGGCAAAAATTGGTCGAACGATTAGTTTCGCTAATCTTCATGTGTTTTTTCCAGAATCTAAGTACTGGAAACAAAATTTAACTGTAGCTCCTTCTGCACCTAGTGTCTATGTTGAAATTTATTTTGGTGATTTATGTTCAGATTAACAAATCTTTTTAATATTTTAATATTTCAATTTATATACTTTTATAAAAAGTAAATTAATTTGATAAAGCATCATTTTATATAAAAATTTTTAGAACGTGTACTATTTCCAGTTTTAAAAGTAATTGAAGATGCTGAAATATCAAACATGATTCTTTGTATAATGTGTGAAGCATGGTTAGATTATATATATTTATATAAAATAGAATTTAGGTATAAACATATTTATAAAATCGATAAAAATTATTAACAATTAACGATAATTATTAATATTAATTCTATTTTCAGCAAATGGGGAGCTTTACAATTACTGACTGATTTTACTTATGTATTGACGTGGGTTACTAATTGTAGTATTATTTCTGATAAAATTCGACAACAACTTTTACAAAATGAAGTTTTACGTAGATGTGAAGGGGTCGGACGTTTACTTCTTCGACATCCAGGAGAATCAATTTCAATGAGCATGTTTTTTTTTTAAATATCATATTCATATAAATTCATAATTTTTCAAATTGAATAAAGTTAGTAATTGTAATATTTTAGCAATAACAGTTACCAAGAATGAATCATTTGAATCTTTAGGACTTGGGCGAATGCCTGCTGAAATGTACGTTCCAAATCAAAAACAATGGTTAGAGCTTAGAGCTGGAAAAAAATATAATGTTTGTTGTCTGGAATAAATAAGTTTTTAACTTTTAATAAATACTAAGAATGTAGTGTATTATTCATAGAAAATGTATTTTACGTTATTGAAATATATAAATAATATTAAGATAAATGTCATTGAAATTTGTTTTGTTTTTTCAATGCAAGCCTCATTACGTTCAGAATAAATAAAAATTTTATATCCTTCATTATTTAACATTAAATTCATATATATTTATATTTCAAGTTATTTTTAATGTACGATTGGGTAAATACGTTATTTTTTTTTTTAGAGAAAAAACTTATTAATTTCAAGTGTTTATAATAAATGGTAGAAATTTTTTATATTGTACGAATAATTTTTGTTATTGATGCCATCAGCAGAGTCAAAATGTAGTAAAACATATTATTATTTATTGAATTGTACATATAAATATATATATTAGAGGAATCGTGTTCTTTTATTACCATAGACGCGAGGAGAGACGAAGTGGGGATTGAAAAGACAAGAAACACACAAGAAGAATTTTCGTTTATTTTTTATTGATATTTAATTCAGCATTGTCGAATTTCTCACGACTAACTGTTTCCCTGTCCCTTACAGTAGCAGTACACGCGTATTGCAGGTCAACTGAAAAATTATAACTCCTAGTGGCGTCTACAATACACACACACACACACACACACACACACACACACACATATATATATACATATATATATATATGTATTTGTTTATGCTATATAGCTTGTGAAAATAATACATAGTATAACAAATAATATGTAGATAAATTTACATATTTTTATGAAAAAACAATAAATATTTACTAACAACAAATAGAAATATCTACATCTTATTTCTCATACTTTGTGTTTTAGACATTTGCAAAAAATGTCAGCCTCTAAAAATTTAACTTTAAAGAGTCTAGGCAAAGAATATTTTTGAGAAATAACAGAATTGACTAAGAAATTTATTACGAAATTTTCGCGATGTCACGTAACACATTCTCTGTTCGTTCGAATATTATAAATGTATTTACTTGCTACTATTACTTTATCGCTATTTTACAATGCTTATTCGCATGCTGTTCTGAAAGTCACTATCCCGGTTAAAGGTATTCCCTTGTTGCTATTAGCAGCGTTCTTCTCAGTCGTCACTTCTTGTAAACTCCTTGCTTACTTAATGCTCTTCGGTTCGCTCCTCACGAGTTGAACAATTATTTTATAGTAACGGTTTAATATCTTTTTCTATTGATTTTACATATCTGGAAACTACAGTATACGGTTTTTAAACATTTTTTTTATTATCTCTACGTTTATGGATTTTAAAATTGTTTCTGTGATTACGAATTTTTTAGATGACACAAACTGTTCGACGAAGATTTACAAGTATTTGGATTTGTCACGAGGTGCGAGTCCTATCCATCAATCGCGGTGGTACCAGGAACTAACGCGAATGGGAAAAGGGGTGTCCTTCATGGTGTCCGTGTAAATGCTCTGGCATTTACCTTGAACCGTGTTCAAGGGAACGAGTAGAATGAGGGATCGTATATACGACGATCTGCGTCAGAAAGGATCACTACTAAAGTGTAATATTTTTGTAAGAGTCGGTTTTTTCTGACCGCATTTTAGATTAAATAATTTCCAACAAAGCTACTGCATATTACATGTTTTAGTCCTTAAATGACAATATTTTTGTTCTAAGTAAACATTATACCCACAGCCTCAGGTTCGTTTTCCCAGTGTAATAATATGTAAGTAGTGCATTATAAATGTTTAAATTATTAAACAATAATAAATTTTGAAAAAATAAATTAATATTAACTACAAATTATAATACTTAACAAGGACTATGAATTAAAAACATTGGGGCAATTTTAATAGGTTAATAATATATATGCTAGCCCTGCCTACTTTCTCCCTAATGTTGCTGGTTCATAATTCTAATATATCTTGATATACATATTCACCTACTCTCGCAAACACCATCCATTCTTCCAGTAAAATTAAGAATGCTATAATCATGAATTAAGATATTGTGTTCATATCTTTTAAAATTAATAATATACAAAAGAAAAATACGATTACATATATAGAATAATATTATATATTTTAATATTTCATTAGCTGTCGAGCATCATTTTTATTTTAATATTATAATTATTTGATAAATTACAAATTATTTAAATTGTATTTATTAAAATGAAATATTATCCTAAGAATAAATTATTGTTTGTATTTAATAATTAATTGATTTATAAATATTTGAAAAACTTGCTTTAATTTTTTGAAATAGAAATACTATAATATGTCGTAAATGAGTTTAAATATCACGGTGCAGTATGCTCGTATTACATTATCCCTTCAACTGTAATATATTTACGTAACGCAACCAGTCTACTATATGAACGTAAGTGGATTGTGTGAAGATTCAACACTTTGTATGGTTTGATTTTATCGAGTTTTACTAATTTATAGTAAAAAATTATTAAGAGTTTAAAGTATATTTTAAATATTAATTTTTAATAAAATTTAGTAAATCTTTTAAAAATTAGCTTCTATAATATATTTGTATCATTGTACACGTAAAAAAGTAAGGCGTTAAAAAGTGCATTATAAAATAATAAAATATATAAAATCTATTATTAATATTTCATAATATGAATACAAAAAATATTTTTGTTATTATAAAGTTCATCAATAATATTATTTATTTATCATGTAAAATTTTTATATAACTAGTAGTCTATTCTAATTATGTTTATTTATTCGAATGAAAAAAAATTTTAAAATTATTTGATAAATTTGAAGTAAATTGTTAAAATATTCAGATAACTTTACTATTTTTATTATTAATATATTTATTTTATTTAAAATTAATGTTTATATGTAAATATTAATTAAGAAAATATTTTATTACTAGATTAAAATATTTATTAAATTTCATAAGAAAAAAATTATACTTTAATAATACATTTTTTAATCATAAATACCATAGAACATTGTATAATTTTTAATAAACATTATGGATATCACTCAAGCCATTTTATGTTTATAAAAGTAAAATTCTTTAATTTTCATTTTACCTTAATGATTTATGATGAATCAAATTTTTTATAATAATATATTTATATTTTAATCAATATTTTATAATTATATTTTGAAAATACGTAATTTTATTTCAGTAGCCTTATTAAAAAATATATAATAAATAATATAACTTGTAGAAAAAATTGAATTCTTGAATAATGCATAAACCTACAGAAAAAACTTTACTAATGCATACGAGAGAACAACCCAACTATATCGAGTTTATTAGTGGTTTAAAAAATTGTAGGAATAAGATTAGACAATTTCAGTGTTGTATTTACGCTACCTTGACGTGAGTAATTTCAAATATCATAAATTAATTTGTAAATTAAATGAATAACATTTTTTTTTATTGTTGTGAATATAATTTCTAATTAAAAGAAAAGCACAACGAGCTCAGAGCGCTATGACTCACCTTTCGTTAAACAAACAAGTCTTCTGGTTACTCAGACCTGGCACCCTTTCTCATAACGATCATCTGTTCATCATTTTGTCCGTTACGTAGGAATTTTCTTCTCCCTTTCGCCTCCACCTACACTATGTCTAACATTCATAAACAGGATTAAACCAGAGTTTGTAAAAATTTGCATGCATTTCATATTGAAACTGGCGACATCCTTGTATTAAATCTAGTTACATGTCAAACCGTTATTGTTTATATATTATGAGACTGCACAAGTATTTATACATTTATAAAAATAAACGCATATATTTTCTCCTAGTACTACCATCTATTATTTATTACTATTAATACTATTAATCCTCTTCTCCACACTTATTTTATATAGAGTCTAACAGCTAATTCAATTAATTTATCTGTTATATGATATTTTATATATATATATTTTTACTCTCATATTTAAAATAGCTTTTTAGTAAATTTAAAAATGGTTAAAACTATTTATTTATATAATTTATTTAAATTAACAATAATTAAGTAAACATATAATCAATATATTTAATAATTTTAATATTCATACATATTATTTATATAAAAAAATAATTTTATATATATTTTTTAAAATATTTGTAATATTGTTAATATATACGTAATAAAATATTATTCATTATCAGGAGGGGTATGAATGCTTAGGGTGTGATTGAAGCCGTAGATATAAATAAAGTAATAAAAAGTAAATAAATGTAATTTCAAATTGCATAATTTATTTAATAATTTTCAGCTTGGGTTACTATTAAAATATATTATAAGATATTTTATAAATTTTAATGTATTAAGCTAAAAAATATATAAATATAATGATTTTAAATTTATAATTTAGATTTTATATGGTACGTTGGTTATAAAAATATTAGTAAGCAATTACGATAATTTATGAAATGATTATTTATTTTAGAAAGATCAATTTTATTTTTTAATAAAATGAAATAATCATTATTGTTAAAAAATATTTGTAGACATATTTTATCAGAATGTATAATAAAGATAATGTAATTATTTAATAGATAAAATGTAATTAAAATATATTCTAATTTAGAGTTCGTAAATTAATGGGTGAATATTAATTAGTATGTATGCACTTCTTGATAAATAATGTTTTTCTGTATATTACTATGTACAAACAATACCTATCATTTTAAAGAAATAGAATAACATTATGTTATTTAAATTTGAAGACAGCGGCCTTGGTGAAAGTGCATTGATTCTGAAGCCGCAATGATAGGAGTTAGGGCTGTCCGAAGAGAGTTTGGGCCTCGCAGAGGGAGCTATGCCGGCATGTAGGTGCTTCCGCGGTCGCAGATATTACTTGAAGTTGTAGCATTGCTTTCTGGAATGATATTGGCGGCAGCGATAGCGGCGTTGCTTACAAAAAAAAGCAGCGGTGCTGGATCCTAAAGGCGGTGCCATATATTGTGTTTGGATAGTATATTTTATTCCATGGGGGCGGTTTTAGTTTAAACGATTACATAAAGAGTTACAATACTGGAATCCCGCGGGTAAAATATCTTTCTATTCTATCTGATCCTGCTTATTACTTTGATTCGTCGAAACTTTTGGGAATGCCCTTCCTGAACCAATCGGCAATAAAATAAATGCTATGGTTACCCAGGATAGTTTCCGGGAAAGGCAGGAATATGGTCCCAACCTTTTCTTTATATATTGTCCGCTTTTATAGGCCTGCGTTATAGGCGGAAGAAATGCTGATTTACCGGCATCAAGAGGAACAAAATACGAAAGAGTGTGATATGCCAATAGGTAACTTGCGTTTATGGGATGATCGTGTAAATAAAATAAATAAGTATTGTGTCTAAATAAATTATCTTACTTTTTGCATCTGAAATTATTTTATAAATATTTTATGTTTACTTCAGTTATAGAATTTTATTTTTAATCTATTATATGACTGCCCGTAATATTACGGCGTAAACTCATTCGGAAGTAAAAATATAAATTATACTTGATATTTTAATTTCAATATCAAATATTAAAATTGAAATTAGAATTTATCTTTCATATTACATTTACAACGATAGATGTATAAGATTTTACATATAATAATCCTTACTTATTTATGTTCTTGCTTTATTGTATCTATACCCATACAAAATTTTTTTATAATTCTTAGTTTGTATTTATTATGAAATTTTGGTGAGAAATAAACGTGTATCTTGAGGGTCCATCTAGGATGTTAACAATGTAATGGTGTAAGCAACAGTGTGCAAAGATGTGTAGGTGGTTGAAGAGAGTTCACTGACAGAACTTCCGTGAGATAGTCTGCGTCTTTAACAAGCAAAGTCTTGTCTTGGCAATAAATTAAGATTTTGGCTATGGAGTCCTGGAAAGTGAGTTTTCTAATAGGTAGTAAATTTGGCAGATAAAAGTTCTTGATTTGTATAATGAGAGTAAGTGGCGGCCCTTTTTCTTCGGATAGTGAGGGTGTTCTATAATTCTTAAATAAATAAATAAATAAATGAAAATAAGTAAAGGAGAAGGTCGCCTGAAAGAAAAGATACTGAGGATGTTTCGAAAGGAAGTAAAAATTACGTGGTTGGGTAATGTGAGGGAGAGCACCATGTGGACTATCTGCGATGATTGGTGATCGATGAACGGATAAGAAATTGAGTTAATAGATACGCTAATATTATTCACGCTCTTTTTTTTACTCTTGACTAGATAAAAATTTCTGGGCATCTGATTTTATAAATAACTAATACTAGCTTTCTGCTGAAGTTTATTATTAAATTTTATAAATCTTTTATTTTTTATTAAACTTGTCAACACAGCACTTATACGATTAAAAAAATTAAAGTCTGTTTTGAAATGAAATACTATACAGTAAGAACTATAGAATTTCGAACTATAGAAAATTGATTAGAATATTATAAATTTCAGGATAACTACGAAATAAAAGTATTGTTAATTCATTTTTTTTACAATTTATGGGCGGTTCTAATGAAGATAGTATGTAAAGTCTAAAGAAAAGAATGCTAAATGAAGTTGAAAATTAATACCAAAATTGAAGCGTTTATTTGAATTGTGAAATTGCTTATCAGGACAACTTATACAAAAAAATCTTAAAACAGTATCGCTTTATCAGTGTTAAACACTGGGATGGGGTGGGAGGTTCAGGAAGAAATAATAACGCCTTTTTGTTATTTCAAATATTTATTGGTCACGGTCTTGTCTCGCGTCGCTTGCCCTTGTTCTTCGTTTGCGTTGCAACGAAACTTGGCGCCAATCTCCGCCGGCGTGGCGGAGGCCTGATTCCTTGCGCTGTGTGCCTGTGCGCTCCCACCTTCCCTTCAGGCTGGCGTTAGCTGCGACGTTGATGCGCGGACCCTTGTAAATCTTGCCGGTTGTTCGTACACTTGATGGTTGTCACTCGCGTCCTCCATTCTTCGGTGTTCTCGCTCTTTCTCCGTTATCTTACTCTTCTCGAATTTTCTCGATCTTTCCCTTGGCTCTCAGCTTCTCTTTCGGTAGTGCTCGTCGTCTCTTCCTTGCGAAGGTTCAAACGATATTGCCCCCTCTCCTCTTACCTGCTTTCGCCGATGATGATATCCTTCCCTTGTTTTCTTTGTGCTAATCCTCCCGCGGTTTTTTCTTGCCCGATTCGAGCGACCCTCCCCTCCTGTGGCGCTAGTTAATTCCCGTGCTCGTGTCTTCCTCCCCCCGGTGATTGGCGCGTTTCCTTACCGCTTCCTTCTAATGTTGGCTCGGCCGACGTGCACACCACCCCGCGCCTCCCTCTCCATTCCTTCCTCTCGATGCTTCCTTGCTGTTGGGTGGGGACGCGTGCACGCCGCCCCGCGCCGCCCTCTTCATCACGGGCCGCGGGCGCAGATAGCAGCCCCAACGCCCCCGTCGCCCTTCTCCGTTGCTTCCTCTCGATGCTTGCTTGGGTAAGGAAGTGGGCGCCCTGCCCCGCGCCGCCTTCCCATCTAGGAATGACCGCGGGCGCAGTTAGCAGCCCCAGCTCCCCTCCCCCCGGTGTCCCTCCTGTTCCGCTGCCTCTTCCCTATCTAGCCGTCGATTAGCTCCCGCTTCACCGGCCTTTCCTTTCTCAATCCCCCCTCGCGTTCGTTTACAATCAGATTATTCTATGTATATAATGTATAAAATGAAAAAATTTATGTATTCTTATAAACTGTAATAAATGGTATTTTCTTCTTATAAGCCAAGATAATAAGATTAAGATGCACATTCAAACGTGAAAATGTGATTCCATTTTACCTTTCTTGGAGGATAACTTTTGCTTATCTTATCGCTTTGGATTTTCCAATTTATTCTACCCCAAAGGTCTTCAGCTTCAAAATTTAATCATTTATATGATTTAGTATTGAAATTCAGTGGTTTTGAAAATTATAAATTCATAGTTCTAAATTATGTTTATATACTAACGATAACTTATGTTTTACAAATTTTTTTTATGTATGCGAGTCATTTGTTACATCACCTTAATATTAGTCACTATAAAATAAAATTTTGATCTTTAATATCTTTAGACTAAAAATAAAGAAAAATAAATAATAAGAGTATTTATTGAAATTACACGAATTATGTATAACACAAAATAATTATAAATTATAAAAAAATGTTGTACTGTAATTAAAACTTGATATTAGCCTACAAGAGAGTAGAAAAGAAAATATTAGTTAGTGTTACGGCACGTATAGGTTGACTAGACACGATTTACAAGGTTTGCGTTAACAAGCCTTGATCTTTGTTAATTAATGTTGCTTTTTGGATAATCACAAATTAAGAAGACTAGGATGGTGTTGAGAATTAATTTATTGGTATAATTTTGAGTAACACTTACTTATTTCTTACAGCTGTCATGGAATTATAAGAGTTAGTTATATTCTTGGTGAAAGACGGGAGTATACTGGCGGTCTTTTTGTCCTAATTTACAATTATCATTTAGGTGGCACGCTAATCGACATGTATTTGGCGGTTAATTGTACAGATCGAAGACAATAGATAAATTACATATAATTAATTTACTTTCGCACGCAGATTTGTATTTTAGGAGGATGACAAAGAGGTCGCCCCTGACGAATCGGTTTAAAGGGTAGTTCGTGATTTAACAGTTAGAAAACAAAAATTTGAACCTCGGCCCGATTAAATTAATATTATACCAATGTCAATCAAGAAAGAGAGATGAAAATCAAAACAACAAAAATTATATAAACTTTGTACACCTCGGTTCTTTTCGGTGCAAAACTGGTATACCCTGTTACATTAATTTTATAAAATTTCAAAATTGTATCTTAAACCTTGGACTCATACAGTTTGTAAGTAAATTTTGTAGACCATTAATAATTTCGTTCATCAAACGGCTACATAAAATGCGAGTGGAAGGTGTATTATTTTTATTATTCCCCTAAATTTTCCATGTTATTGTGCACCTTCGGTGACACATTTCGCGTATTAAATAAGACATACCTTAAAACCAACGAAAGGTAAGTGCTAATTTAACTATTCTTTTAATTAAAAGTATTTTTTAAATTAAAATAAAACACAATCTGGTATTTTTAACAATATTCGCTCATCCCGAGTTATTAAGCGCAAAAACCTAGTCTCTACAGAAGCAAAGCACACCTCTCCTCGGTGAGGAAAGAGTGCAAGTATACTCGATTTATACTAAGCGTGCAAAGTCGACGTTACGCATTAATGACTACTTTAATAGTAGTCATTTCTATTCACCACATGACAGAATTTCTCGAAATAATATGATGCGTTCCAAAAATACGATAGAAGAAGAATAAAATTAATTACTTATAATTCAGATTCCCAAATCATAAATACAAAGTCGAGACAAAAAATAAAACAAATTTTCTTTTATTTCTTCTATTCCTTTTTTCCTTTTTTTATCTATCAATTTCTCTACTTTTCTCTATCTTAGTTACTTTGCTTCATTTTGTCTTCCTCTATATTTCTTATTTAATCATTAAATTTTATTTTGCTTTATTTATTGACTTACCATGACATCCATTTCAAAATAAAAGAAGTTAATCGAAAGGAGAATTTTCCACCTTTATCACGAAATTTAGTTATTAAGATGGTTGTTTTTCAAAAAAACAAAGGTAAAAGATGTATTTACCTATTTGTACACGGTTAGTGAAATAACTATTTATCCAAGACATTCTTCTAAATGTAACGTAATGCGTAAACAAATTTTAGATATAAAATTACTTTTTTATGAATTATTCTGTAAATTAAATTAATTCTTTGATTTGCAATAATTTATCCGAAGTATAGGCATGCTATTAAATTATCATTTATCGAACTGATAGAATGTGTTATAAATTAAATAGTAACAATAAAAATTGATTACAGCGCTTCGTTTATAATGGCATTATTAACAATTATTAGTTACTCAGCTAATTATGGAGATATCTATTTTTTAAGTACCAATGTGTCATCCATCAACCAAAATGATGAACTATCTCTACGAAGTTTCAATTTATCTAACCGTATTTTTGCACCGTTGTCTTTTATTCTTAATAAAACCAAATCAACAACTTTAAGCGATTTTGAATATGCAGTAGCTGTAAAAGTTGGAAATAAAGCAATTCGTATTCGACATTTAGCTGATTCTTTAACTCTGCCTTTACCTTCACCTTCTGCTAATTCACGCCATCATTATGTTCTGAGTACAACTCATCGGGCAGATCAATTAGCGCTCATCGGAATAGCAGAACTTGCCGCTACAAAAGAAATTGAGAATGATAGATTATTACTGGGTAAATCAACAAGTTTTGGAAGCTCTCTTAATGTAGGCTGGGCACCTAAGGATGTTTGCATTGCTCAGAAAAATATAGAATGTTTAGTGCATATGCCTAAGTATCGGACGTACGACGGTTCATGCAATCATCCACTTCAACTAGGGAGAGCATTTACTCCATATAGTAGAGTATTGCCACCAGATTATGCAGATAAGATTGAATCTCCAAGAGTTGGACTATTTAACACTTCATTACCTTCTGCTAGAGAAGTCAGTTTTCAGGTAATTTAGAAAGTTTTTAAATAATTTTTTCTATTAATAATAATTTATTATAATTTTTATATTTTAATAAAATTAAAAATGAAATATAAATAATTATTCGATACATGTACTTATATTTATTATAGATAAGATATTATATATATTGATTGTTATACATAAATGAATGATACATCGTTAATAGAAAGTTAAATTATATTCAAACTCGTGCAAAGAATTTTGAGGAATTGTAATCAAGTTTTGAATGAGATGGTTACTTTTATTTTAGAAAATAAATGACTATTAATTTTTTCTACACCTTCGGGATTAGCGAAAACTAAAGGAAAAAGGAATAGGTGTATATCTCATTAGTGACAAGTCTGATTATAGTAACAATCTGTTTATTATTATAGCAACATTGATTCTTGCATGATCTCATCATACTCCCGATATTATCAGCTGAGGTGCGACAGAATAGAGATTTATTACGAGATAGTAATGCAACCAGGACGCATGGAAGCAATCTTCCGGTGGAAATATAAGTAACCAAATAAAAAATCTAGGACATTTCTGAAACATTTTTGAGCTTCTTTTACCCTCTCAGCTGGAATTTTTTGACCATTATTTTATCTATTAAACTTAATTTATGGTTTAAGTGATAAAAAAATGTTTTTAATATGTAAGACAGTCGTCAAGACAATTATTAACCCACTGATAAAAGATAAAATACAAACAACATAAATTTTATTTTAGACATTCTTTATTTATTAAATACTTTCATTATATTGATAGTTTAATCAAATAAAAATGTTTTTATTTCAAATACTTAATTATTTTTATTTTAAAAGGTAACGATTTAATTTTTATGATCGTTGGTTGATGTGTTAATGTATACGAGTTCGATTTTATCAAGAATCTTTTATCAAAAAGCCTGCACTACTCATCCTTCCGTAAAAGACGATTTTTACATCAATTTCTTTTGCTATTCGCGTTTTTTTTAAACTACTTTCATTATAATTTATGTTCTACTTTAAATTTTTTTTAAACTGTCTTTAATACTTCTTAGTATTTTCTCATCACACGTTAAATGATAATCTGTTACATTTTGTTGCAAAAGTTATAATTCAATACGAAATTGCACTCACATATATTATGATGAATTCATTGTTGATAACAAAATTTGTTTATATTTTTTTTCATTTTTTTTTCAACATATATTTTTTCATTTTATTTTATTTTCGTTTTTCTTTTATTTTTCTCTTTTCTTAGTTTCGCTGATACGGGAAATTTTTTTCATAATACACGTGCGACCGCGATAAAAATTATTTTATGTGTAACAAGAATTTTGAACTTTTACATACTGCTATTATTCATATATTCAAAAAAAAATTTTGAAAATAAAACCCAAAATTTTATTTTTATAAAATATATATTTATTATATGAGTAATATATTATAAAATCATTACTTATAGAAAAATGTTTTTAATCGTAATTTTCTTATATATATTATAGGTACATCCACCATTACCAAGTTTGAATCCATCGTTCACAGTGATGGTCGCAGTATTTGGGCAATTTCTAGATCATGATATAACGGCTACTGCGATCAGCCAAGGTATAAATGGTAGCTCATTATCTTGCTGTCCACCTAATGGTAATCATCCAGAATGTTTTCCCGTTAAAGTGGGTCCAGGTGATCCGGTACATGATTTAACAGGAAATTCATGTATGGAATTTGTTAGGTCGGCACCTGCAGCACAATGTATTATCGGTTCTAGGCAGCAATTAAATCAGGTTATAAGTATATAGTATATAGTATAGTTATACATAAAAAAGATACATATTTATTTTAAAACATATTAGGAAAAAACACATATAATTTTTTTCTCTCTATAATCTTGTCTAAAATTTAAAAATCATTATTTCCAAAGGAAACGCTTTAGATATAGATTTAAAATAAATAAATATAAGTAAAAAGTAACAAATTATAATGTATTTTGTAGGCTACAGCATTCATCGATGGTTCAATGATTTATGGAATAAATATAGATATAGCAAATTCACTGCGCGAATTCACTGGCGGACGTTTACGAATGCAATTAACTCCAGATAAGAGATTTCTACTTCCAGCTAGTACAAATGCCAATGACGGATGTAATAGGCAAATTGAACTGGAGCGTGGTCGATATTGTTTTGCAACCGGAGATATTAGAGCTAATGAAAATCTACATTTGACAACAATGCATCTTCTTTGGGCACGACAACACAACTTATTGGCGAAACGACTAATTCAAATTAATCCTCATTGGAATGATGAAACTATTTACCAAGAGTCTAGAAGAATTGTCGTTGCACAATTGCAACATATAACTTATAATGAATTTATACCCATCATATTGGGTGAAATCGAAGTGAAAAAGCGAAATTTGAAACCACTTAATAAAGGATTTAAACTACAAAACAAACGCAATGTTGACCCTACAATTGCAAATCATTTCGCTTCTGCAGCATTCAGATTTGCTCATACTTTATTACCAGGGCTAATGAAAGTTACTGATAAACAAAAGGGATCATCTTCTTACATTCAATTACACAAGATATTGTTTAATCCGTATAGCTTGTACAGTACAGGTTCGTTTATTTATTTATTTTTTTTAATTATATAATATCATAATATTAATGATGTTTATAATTTATACTTAATTATAATTAGTATTCAATTAAGAATTTAAAAATTAATTTATAGAAAAAAATTCATTTTTAATTTTAATATATTAAAATGGACAAAGTATCATAATATAAAGTACTGTATGTAAGCATTTCGAGTTTTACTATTCTCGCTTTACTAATTTTAGTTTTGTTATATTCTTATAAAATTTGATGATGTAAGTAAATTAATATTTTCATAAATATGTTATAATTTTTTTATTATAGCTTTTTGATGTCGAATAACTAACATTTTTAATAAAAATCAAATATAATTAATATTTTAATAAATTCGAAATTTATAAAATAAATTTATTAGCTTACTATTATTATATTTCTATATATAAATTTATATGCATGTTGATTTACTACAAAACTTCAATATAATAATTTGCTTATTAAAATTTTATAATTAATAACTTTTATTACTTGTAAATAGTAGTTTTAAAACCATGCTGGAATTCTCACTCGGAATTCTGTCTCAATACATAATCAATGAATTATTTTTAATAACAGTACCGGCTAGAATTCCTTTTAAATATTTATACCTAAATGCCGAACTTTCTTCTTTTTCTATCATTTATATATTACTTATATATTATTAATACCATAATTTAGTATTAAACTTGTTTATTTTCTTGGAATATAATTATTGTTCTCCACACGGGTGCGTCTCCGGATTCACGGTGCGATGAATGGATGAGAAGTGGAGAGGGGTAATGAATTACACTCGCTAATATGTTTAATTGTCTGTATTGTCTGTTCCTGGTGTTGATTCTTCGCAAAATAATTGTCTTGTTTTCGCCCGTCGTCTGCTTCTCGGGGAGGTCGTAGTAGCTGTCACTTGGATGGAGTCATCCGGTGAGTTTCACGGCGTTCAACTGTGCTGTCGTTATCAGTCGTTTTCGGAGGCGCTGTTGTCACTCGCATAGCGCGCTGTTCTACTGCCACTGCTGCGCTACCTCCGGTTATCTCGTACTTGGTAATGTCGTAGCAGCGACGCGTTGGTTTAAAGATGGAAGCGTGCTGGCTCCACGCGTCTCTCTATGGCGTCGCCCTAGCAATACACAGATCGTTGTCAATATTGGATGACCGCTGATAACTTCAGCTCATTTCTAGCAATCCACCGTGAATCTTTCAGTGTCGGGTGCTGGAAGATAGATTTTGAGACGATGCTTGGTCCTGGTATTCACTTCCGTGGTCGTGAGCGCGGCTCGCGGCTGCATTATAGCTCGCGGTACGTCTTATCGTGCGATTCTCCCTTTACTCTGCGCGTTAACACTTTGGATATTATTTATGATCTCGCATTAGTTTTCCTTTGCTTTAGAATGGAACTTTATCGATCTTTCTCAAGTAAGCAACTGACTTCCCGTCCATCCTATCGGTTTCGGGTATTTCGGAACACTGCGTCTCCTGGGAATATTTCAGATTTTCTTGTGGGCGCCTCCCCCTATATCTTCTTCGCACTGATATTCATAATCCCTATGGACGTGGGAATATCGCCGTATTTTCCCCAGTTCGTTCATCCCGCTGGTGCTTGGCGAGCGACTGTGTTTTCCCAGACCCCGCAGTTTTGGCTAGAAAATTTAAATTCCGGTCCTGTACATCCTTTCCTCACAAGCGATGCTCATTTTCGAACGTGAGCACCGCCGCATGGAAAGGTCCACAGGACCCGTTCGTACGGTCAATCCTCTGGACTCGTTGAAGTTCTGGTTGTCTCGTAGGCGTTTGCGCGAGACGTATTCAGCGCTTCTGCGCGGACATTTTCTGCTTTCCTGATGCCTCGATGTTCTGCCTTTTCAAGCGGGGTCACCCCAACTAACCTTCTGACGCCAGCTCCGGCGATGTGTGTATTAGTAGTTGGTAACAATTATTAATTCTGAGTAATTATTATCATTTATAATTACTTATGATCCATTTTATAAAAAACTTTGCATTTGAAATAGAGACTAAGACTTTGTTTTCGAAATACAGATAATCAAATATTTAATTACTGGATTTATTCAATAAATTTAATATAGGTAGTTTTAAATTCTGGCATTCACTTCGATATTATAACCAACCAAATATTCTCTTTTCAAAAATATTTTTTGGGATATGTATGTGCCAAGAAATCGCATTTATTATGTATTTAGAAGATGCAAAACATCAATTTGTGATGTTCATTTTTTAATACGTATGTTTTAGAAATTTGAAAAGAATAATTAAGTATTTTTTAGTTTTCTTGTTTTTTTTATTTATTTTATTTTGATTAATTTTTATCTTTTTAATATCTATTTTGCATGAATAATTTCAATTTCGTTTTTATATACTTTTCATATTTTATAAATAATTTTCTGGAATTACAAAATAATGATGTAACAGAAAAACACAATATATTTTATTCATATTATTCTGTAATATGTTGACCTTTCTCTATTAGTTGTTTACGTTCAGGGAAGGAATGATAAGAAATTTATGAGATTTTTTTATATTTTATTTGTAATCGCTTAGTAGGTAAAGGCAGCAGTATTATTTTCTTTAATGAAGATGATTGTAATTGTTGGTGAAAGTGTTACGTCGGTTCACGCGCCGAGGTGAATCCAACGTTTAAAAGCAGTCTTTCCTCACCTGAGAAAAAGATGCCTTGCTCCCTTTTTAGCCTAAGATTTTACTCTTAATAGCTAGGGCTGGAGTCAATATTGCAAAGTACCAGGAAACAGTTACTGCGTTATAGTTGCATGGAAATTTAACTGAGAATGAATTGAACACACTTTCGATGATGTGAAGAAGTATTTGAGTAAGTTATATGACTTTCTTCCTTCCTCTCGTTCCGGATGCACGAAACACGTCGCGGATGGCGCACAAAAATGGAAAAGGGATTTCAGGTAATATTTAAACAACTGCACTCGCGGTTTAAGAAATGATCGTTTATTGTAGTAATGACAGTAACAAGGGACAAGTACAACTAAACCGGACTCCGAGGTGTTGAGTACAAAAGTGCGGAAGATGGTCGGATCACGGAGTGCATGCACTTCGACGGAGGGCCTATTTTATAACCCTGAGCGATACACTTTTTCGGGGATAGTTTAATAAATATATTCAGTTTCCAGTTCCGGTAATCGGTTAATTATTTCCTTCTTTCAGTTTCTTGTTTTGAGGAGGCTCGCTTGTCGGTCGCCGTAATACGAGTAACAGTTTTCTTATCTCTAAATTATAAATCGCATTGCCATTTTGGTATTTCCCTTTCTACTCTTTCTTTTACGTTCTCTCATATTATTGTTGGTTTTAATCCTATAGTTATTCTCACTTAACAATCAGATTTTATTACTTTAGAAATCGTTGATGGAATTATTTTATTTTGGACATTTTATCTTCGAAGAAAGTGTACGGCGGTTAGTCAAAGGCTAATTTGAATCATGTAGTTATTCTTATTTAATAATCAGATCTTATTGCACTAGAAATTGTTCCTCGAATTATTCTTTGAAGTTTTTATCTCGGGAGGAATTGTACGGCGGTCACTCTAAAGAGGGTCATGTGTATTGGGTGACTCGATTCTTTGATAACGTAAGTTTCGCAAAACATGCATCGAAAAGGATCAGCTGTCGTAATGCCGACAGAGTACATACCGGCATTGTGGGTATTTTGTGAGGTGATGTAACAAAAGGTTAATGTTGTGAAGGAGGATTAATCGTTTCCTCAAGCATGTGTTCTCGTTTGACGTCGCGTTTTTAGTAATTTAAAAAATATGTAAGATGTGGCGAGAAGAGCCGATATAAAGAAAGTGCTAGACTTTATTACATTTGCTGTTTCATTTTGGATCTTACATTTATTTTTCAATAACCATAAAAATTTTTTTTTCTAAATTAATTATTTTACAATAAGGTCGTTATTATTTTGTACAGTTTAAAGTCATCGATCTTTTAATTAATCGTTTACTAAATATTATAATACTTACTTAATATATAATCTGCAACTATAAAGTTTATTTAATATTTATATGCAATTATGTAAATATATTTCTATATGTTTATATTAAAATAATATCTTTATATCTCAAAGAACACGTACATATTAATTTTAATTTTAATTTAATTTTATTTTTATTTTTGAGGTGGCATAGAACGTTCAATAATTTCTGCAGCATCAAACTTTATTCAAAAGACGAGTACTCATGTTTCTTCTCAATTAACAAAACATCTTTTCGAATACTCATCTGATAATCAAACACAATCATGTGGTCTCGATCTTGTATCTTTAAATATTCAACGAGGTAGAGATCATGGTTTACCAGGTTATACTAAATGGAGAGAGTATTGTGGATATAGTAAAGTTTTAAATTTTGAAGATTTAAAAGGAGATATGGATATACAAGCATTGGATAAAATTTCTAAATTATACAATTATGTTGAAGATATCGATTTGTATACAGGCGCCTTAGCAGAAATACCTAAAGGAGATGGATTAGTTGGTCCAACTTTTACATGTTTGATTGCTGATCAATTTGAGAGGCTCCAACTAGGCGATAGATATTGGTATGAATCTGCTAATGGTCTCGGCTCATTTACAAAAGGTAAATTTTTTTAAAACAATAGCATAATTTTATATCAAAAGAAATTTTATATTATGAACAAATTAGGATTACCGAACAATTTTTATTTTAATTACTAATTTAGTTCACATCAAAACTTTAAACAATATAATATTATTTTATTACTATAATAAAATAAAAAATTTTTTTGTTATAATCGATAATATTTTATTTAGATCAATTGCAAGAGTTGAGAAAAACATCATTGGCTCGCCTAATTTGCGAAACATCTGATAATATTACTGAAATACAATTCCAAGTTATGAAATCAATTGGATTGAATAATCCAGTTATATCTTGTGATGAAATACCAGCAGTTTCGCTTGATTCATGGAAAATTAATGAATAACTTGTTGTACAAATAGAAACGAATATATCGATGAAGTATTGGCTTAGTTTTAAAAATGAATTTAACCAAACATTATATGATACAGTATTAAAAATAATAGCAAAAATGTCAGACTTAGAAAATACTGTAATAAATTGGCTTACTTTAAATAATAATATAAAAATGACATTTATTGACTTAAAAAATAAACTATTTGTATTTAATCCAAAACCATTAAAAAATATAAGTGCGTTAAAAAATTTAACTGATTTAAATGCATTCAATTAGTTAATGATAAAAAACAGAAGAAATTGTTTAATACCATTTTTTTTATTAATAGTAATTTTTACTAAAAAAAAATTATAACTTGTAACAACAATAACAATAAGTTTTTATTATAGAAAAAAAGTCAGTTATATATACCAATATCAAGTTATTATTCAAAAATAAAGAAAATAAAAATTAAATAACTCATTAGTGGTTTTGAAAGATGCTTTAAAAGTATTGTAATATCTATAAATAGGATTAAAAAATTTTTTCATCTTATTAGTCACTACATATTTTATATATTATTTGTTCAGAATTTTTAAAGTGAGAATATTCTTAACTAAATAATACTAAGTTTTAAGTGTTTCTATGAATTAGGCGTTAATATAAAATTTAAAAAACGTTGTTACATTTATAATTACAATAAAAATAATTTCGTTGGTGGATTCAATAGTATAACAAATTTAATTGAATATATATTTTTTGAAAATAATTAAACATATAATAGATATAATAGATATAATAATTAAACATATAATATAAAGAAATAAAGCAGATAGTCATTTATAATCAATTCGTTTTTTTTCACTAAGATGTTATACAATAGTACTTAAAATTATGGGTTTTTATTAAAATAGTAGTTTACAAGCTAATATTTTAGCTAAGTTCACGAAACTCTTTCGAATAGAGTGTATGAAGGAGATGTTATCGCAGGTAGTATTACGAAGGTACGCGGATGATAGCGTTGTTGGAATATGTATCGAATTGCGAAAGTTCTTAGAGACGTCGTGAAGCTGCGAGAATTTGCCTATTTTTCGACAATTCTAACAATAATGCTTTAACGTATGCCGGGAGTCCGACAAACGCTCTGACATATTTTTTGAGTGATAAAAATAGCAGACGATTTTGTCGGAGGATGCCTTTATAGCGGTACGCGTCGAAGCGTAGCGAAAGTTCCGTTTCAAAGTCGTGTGATAGTTGAAACCTTTATTCTATATAGAAATACCTTTTCTTTCGCACTTTCCTAGTACAATACTGTGCAGATTATTCGTCATTCGTTTGAGAGGGACTGTGTAGTGTAGTAGCTTAGCGCACATAAATAAAGGCTGCACGACGAGTGTGGAAAGATATGAGTGCAGGCGTGCCAAAAAAGTTGTAATAACATATACTGCTTTATTTGCTTTTAATAAACATATTTACTTACAATATTTTGCATGTTTCTAACTTCTGTAAAATGATTCAAAATAAAAATAAACTTTATTTAAACCTTATCTCTATTTTAAATTACCTAGATTATATTATTTAAAATGGATGTTAACAATTTATTATGATAATGCTAGTATTATTTACTTTTAGTTTGAATACATGTTTTTTGTTCATATTTTATTTAGAAATTTACAAAAATATTATTAAAATTTAATTGCATAATTAAATATAAACCACTAACAAATAAACAATGTCGTAAACTATGTTGCAAGACATAAAAGTAAAGCTGTACCACGTTTAGTCCAAAAAGCAGGACTTTCGATTCCAGCATTTAAATCAACTGTAACTACGAAAGCTGATCTGCCTTGATCTCCACATCGTTGAGGATAATAGTAACAAGGACAATTATATAATCCTGTAAAATATTTTTATCACTGACTATTTATTTATATAAATATTAGGCTTTATGTTAAAATGTTATACATGAAATATAAATGTACACTAGTTAACCAAATGCAATGTTTATAAATTATAAATATTTTTTTGTAGGTATCAATTTACGTTAATAATACTGATTAACCTTTAATTTTTTTTTTTCCTTGTTCAGTCGGTTTGAAATGAATAACTGGCATTTTATAAATTAATTGCATGGGAGCTGGATCTATAAGTATTCCACGATCTGCATCCCATCCTGCACCTTCCAAAAACATGGATCTTATATAAACTCCTGTCTATAAAATAAAAATACAAAGAAAAATAACTAAAGTCTAATGTGTGTACATGAAGTATAAAAAAGAATGCTGAGCAATAAAATTTCAAAAGAAATAAAGTGATAAAAAAAAATATTTTAAAAAATAGTGTTGTGTATTAGTAAAATTTTTTTTTTCATAAAAAAACATTAAATATTATGTTTGAAAGAATGAAAATTTTTATAAAAACTTCCTGCCAAGAATGTATGTAAAATATAATAAAATTTGTATTAAAAAAAAATACATATATTTAGTTTAAAAATTAAAGTTATTGGTAAAATATATTCTACGAATACATTTTCTATCTCCAATTTTGCATTTTATTAGATTATATTCATTCGGGTTATTAATGTTTATTATATTTCAATAAATTCAGTCATACTTTTTTTTTACATTTTTTTACAGTTTTTACATTCATTAATTATAATATGTAACTTTATATATTTATTCATGTACTATTTTTAGTATGTTTATATTCTCTGTAGTCAATCTATAAATTACCTCTGGATGTTCTAGTTTGCTTTCGATGCCTTCTTTGAAAATACTAAATTCCCATGAGAGTGAGTCTATGGATATGCCAAAACGTCTTGAGGCTGTCTGAAGTACTGCAGTTAGAAATCCAGTTGGAAAAGTAAAAGCTGATAACCAAAAGAGTATTGGTGGACGTACAGTTTCAGCCCAACTACTTAGATGTTCGACACGCAGTACAAGATCGCGAGTCCAAGCACCTAAAGTCATGAGCGATGGATATATCCGCGACCAGCTGCTCGGAACTCGTCCCTCTAGGATGCATGTAAATATTTCTTCAAGCTCTGATGACATTACTACAAAACCCTGAATGGCACGACATAGATCTTCTAAACTATTTCGTGTCATTGTTAGTAAGGCGTTATAACGTAATATTTCTTGAAGTAAAACCACATCGAGTGGACTTTTTTGGTTTCCCATTAACTTTTCTGAATGTTCATAATCGATAGGTCTTGGTAGTTTTAAAAGTACATCTTGTGCTAATTGAATTACCTGTTATAATATTAATTTTAAATTACAGCTCAGAAAATTTATTTATATTTTACAAACTTATTATTTTATTTATTTATCATCAAATATTATTTTTATATTAAAGTACAAATACTTTTTTTTTTAAATTTTATTCTACTCATAAGATAATATAATAGTGTTATATTAATAATTAAATAATTCATTATTATTAATAATTATTATTTTATTATTTATTATATTCATTATAATAGTTTTTTATAATTTAAGTACTGTAATTATTTTATTTTTTAAACAAAAGTAAAACAAAATACGTGATATATATGATAAATTTAATAGCATAGAAAAGAATTCTCCTTGATATGTAAAGTTTTGAATTATAGGTAAATGCTATTTCCACTTAAGGTTCGAGTTTTCTAGCCCCATATCTACTAATGTGTATCTACTAATAGTATATCTTATTGCCGTAATTTTGTGAAATATAAGTTAAACAATTGCGGCAACGATGAGCCCTTACTAATTCGCAGATTTACTAAAATCGCTGAAACAGTCTGCTTATTGGTTTATAGTGTTATTAGCCGAAAATAAATTCTTACAAGTGATACTATAATAGATGATAATAGTTAAGATTTTAGTAGTTTTATGACTTTGTAATGGTTATTAAAATTTTATATTATTGATTTATTAGATTTTTTTGCAAGACTTCTTCAACTCTGTAAGAATAAATTGTATTTATCATAATTATTTTTTAGTAATAAAGAATATTATTATTAGAATTTTAAAACTATCGTAAAGGTTTTGTTTTACTCCTGAATTCTTTTATGAATCCGGTACGGTAGGCTATATTTTGAAAAAATGTGTAATGTACAATTTTTTTATTTAATAAGGTTTAAAACTATTTATTCAAACAATAGAAATAAAAATTCCTTTAATAATAAATTTTTAATATATTTTTTGACATTCTGTTCGGCTATATTCAATTTTCGATTTCAACGAAAAAATTAATAATGCTTGACTTTGTATCTAACCTTATCTTCGGTAGTTATACCATCTTCAGTATTATCAGCTTGTATTTGGATGCTTATAAGTGTTTCAAATGTGATTCGAGTTTCCATTATTAAAGATGTTATATCTGCATTTTGATGTTGACCAAAAACTTCAGGTCTTTCAGACATCGGTAGAACATTAATAAAGTCTCTGTATGATTCTAGAGAACCATCACGTGGTACGTAATATGTCGGTAAAGAAGAAAGTCGATATTGTGGAACGTTTAGTAAAGATTCATTCATGTAGTCCTGTACATAAGTTAATAACAATCGTCGATCCCAATCATCCGTTACGTGGCCACCATAACATATGCCGGCAATAAGGTATTTAAGAGCTTCCCAAGGAGTTTCTGGATATTCATCCAGATACACCCGTAACAGATTTTCTGAAACCTATTTTTAATTTTAACATGTTTTTAATATCATTATATAAGTAGCTGTAATTTAATAATTGAAATGATTATATATTACTTTTTTGCTTAGTTAGTGCCTCTAGCTCCAGTAAAATATTATAAATCATTAAAATAATAAAAATATTGTGATTTAATCATCCGACAGTGTTACCGACGGGGAAAGTAATACCAGAGAGCTGGGGATGGGCGAGGACGGTACTGCAAGGTTGATACGACGATGAGCGACATATACGAACGATACTACGGCAGATACGACATATACGAACGATACTACGAGAGATACGACATATACGAACGATACTACGAGAGATACGACATATAAGAACGATACTACGAGAGATACTACAACTACGAGAGATACTACACTACGAGAAATACTACAACTACGAGAGATACTACAGCTTCGAGAGATACTACAATGACAAAAACACACGGAAGATACGACGCACTAAGAGGCAATGGTAATCAAGCGGCGGGAAGAAGCAGGAGAAGTAGGATGAGAGGGGAAAGACACGTTGGAATACTACGATGGAAAATGAGGGAGGGGAATACGCATTTTACATTGGGATGGAGGAGAAAAAATAAACAATCACGGGGGGAGGGCGAAGAAACAAAAGAGAGTCGGCGGGCCGAGTGGAGGAAAAAAAGGCGGGAACTAGAAAGGGGTCAGTCGCGTGATAGCTCGGTACAAAGAAAGTGAGTAACAAGGAAAAATAAGAAACTTGCTACGCCACGAGGTACGCGAAAGAAAACGCTGCGAAAACCAAGAAGTAAAATTCGAAAATATCAGCGCAATTCGCTGCTATCACAAGCCGCGGTGAACGCGAAAACGCTCTTAATCGCCCTACCACGAGTACCAAAAGAACGAGGGTAGAACGAGCGTAACAGAGTTCTCGGCCGAGAAGGACGACCAATAACGGCTGGGAAGCTGCACTCATCAAAGGTTGACGCGGCAGCGACGATACCGAGGACGACCAAGCCAAAGGCGGCTGTCAGACCGTAAGTGAGGCCACGAGGAAGAGACTCAGGCTACAAGGAGGTCCCGACACGATGTCATCAGGAACGTGCTAACTGGGAACGTGCTAACTGGGAACGTGCTAACTGAGAACGTGCTAACGTGCAGACCTGGGACCCAGTGAGAAGCGCGACGGCTCTGGAACGGGTACAACTACAACCAAAGGCAAATTAAACAGAAGCACAACGAAGCAGCGAATCGTCAGTCGAAACCGGGGCTACGCCGAAGGGTGCTACGGTCCGGTCGGCCGCACGGAAACAAGGCGGGGCGCCAGCAGACAGTCGTCGAAGCCGACGCTCATTCGAAGTCACGCCGGGCGCGATTTAAAGGTGAGACGGCCCTGACGTTCACGGCAAGCCCGCCCGAGTTACTCACTGGAGTGCAGACACAAGACGCACGGCAGAACGGCGAGAAGAGAGGAGAGAGGAGGCGTCGCCGGCGCCGTCGAGCACGCGACGATCAGCTGAGCGAACAAAAGACGACGACCAGCCGCAACTGAGGGGACGGAGAGCGACGCTGCCGCGAACGCAGCCATATAGATTAACAATAAATATAAAGTAAACTCAACAGACAACAGTTTTCATTTCGCCGCCCGCATATCCGATTTCCCTCATCCTCTCCCGGCGACGCGAGTAACAGACAGAGTAAAATATAGGTTATTTCAGAAAAGCAATATATATATACAAAAATATACGTATGACACGTAATACAACTGCACAATGGTTCGTAGTATCTACGACAAACAAGGACATCCGTCTGGTAAGAGCCATATGGGCAAAGAAAAAGTGAATAAAAGATGCACATAGAACTAAGGAGTATGTAGGTTGTTCTGTTACCCTTTTTTTGAAAAATTCACCGTTAAAAAGGCGTATTTTTGATGGGAAAAATCAAGAACGCAGCTACTGCATACAGACGTTAACATAGTTTTTTTTTTAAGTAAAAATAAATTCCAAGATTTGAAATTGTCAGAAATTTATTTTTTTTGTATTCGTTCTGGCGATTGGAAATATACTACAAGGAAATACTAAAACTAAAATAGCAACTGTTAAAGTACTAAATATTAAGTCAAAAATCTATGTTCTAAGTGTAATTTAAATAAACACGAATTTGTACAATGAAACAATGTTGTAACGAATACTATACATATTCGTTCTATATAAATAATTGAAAACAATAAAATAGGAAAGTAGAAAGGATAAGGGATGACTCTTTGAATAGGATAGAAATGTGGAGGATTCGAAAGAGATGAACATAGGTACTTCAGAGTAAAGTAGTGTTTTATTTTTTAAATGCCATACTCTTTCCCAAAATACATTAACAAATACTTTAATATTATCAAATAATATATAATTATAGTGTAAAACTTTTTATTGTAACAGTAATTCAAAAAATAGGGAACATTATTATAATGAAAAGTAATAAATAATCACCTCAAAATCTGAATCGTTAAAACTGTAAACTACATTCCATCCAAGTTGCTGAAATTTTTTTCGTTCAAGAAGTACACTATGAAAGAAAACAAGAGCAAATAGAAGTTTTTTATATTTAGTTTTTGTGTTGCAGATGTCAAATTGAATTTCAGTTATTAATCCGTAGAGCCTTTTCATATTAGCTTTTAATCCTTTAGGTGGTTCCGTTGTCATTTTTATGCCAGCTTGAAGAATTGATATTGGAAATTCTGGAGTGGGGCTTGAGCTTAGCCACAACCTAATGAAAGTAATATAAAGAGAATTGATAACTTATTTATAAATTAATAGAAAGTTATTTTACTTTCGACTTAAATATGAAAACGTATGTAATTATAATTTATTAATATATTTCTATAAAATTCATTGGCTTATTTATACAACAATGCAAAAAGATCTACGTTAAAAAATTTTCTGTAATTATTAAAATTGTAGAATTATATGAGTTCAATAAAATACATTTTATATATTATAAATACAATAAATTTTTTTTAAATAAGTAATAATTAAAATTTTTTTTATTTTTATAACAATAATTCTGAATTAATAATATAAACTAGTAAATTTTTTTTTCTAAATGAATCTAATAATTATGGTTGTCCGGGAGGCTGCGCTAACGAACTTTTTTTGTGTATCAAGCACATGCGGCTTGCGATATAGTACGCAAATGTAAAATTATAAGTAGTAGATAATGTTGAACATAATAATAACGACAATAATTATGGAATAAAAATATATTTACGATACCTTGACGCGCGCCTCACTGCGCTTACCCATAGATTAGGGGGCCCAGGAAAATCTCGCCCGAGGTACCGTTAAACCAGAGGCACGAGGATATGAACCACGACTACGATGACCCGCAGGTATTCGTGAGCGTGCGTGAACATTTCTTCCACGAGTCGCGAGTGCCGGAATAGCAATAAACGAGAACCGCGGCTCGTATACTCGTTACGTGGCCCATTGGTGGACCATGTATAAAGGCCATGCGATAAATGTATAAAGCAAAAATACGCGGACATCGCACTACTCTTGAAGCTCACGGTGAAATTGCTGGGGAAAAGCAGGGCACGAATGAATAACCTGCTTTTTCTCGAGCGCCGCTTCCTACTCGCTAGGATACTTTTCCCGGAGCGCGAAGAAGTCGAGTTAGTGCGGTGCCTGATAGAAACATTGAGGCCGGCCATTAAAGCAAATATATGTGGGACTGCGTTCAAAGACTTCGAACAATTAATAAGTATCGCATCCAAGGTCGAAGAACACCTCCGAGAAGCCGAACCACGACGAGCCTCCCAGAAGCCTCAACCACGTCCCTCACCGCCACGGCAAGCGGTCAAAAATTAAAGGCGCTGGTGGACTCTGGCGCTATCCATACATTTTTACACCCGCGAGTACTGAACGAGGGAGTGCGGTTCCAGGCAGGGGTCACGAAGGCCCTTGCAGCCGTTGACGGAACGGAGGTACGTGCAAGTCGACGTCGCCATCCAAGACTTCGTGAGCAACACCAATTTTTTCATCATGCCCGGGCTGATGGCTGATGTACGATGTCGTGCTGGGTAGGTTGTGGTTAAAGGACAACAGAGACATTCACGACCATCATCTCGACTGCCTCTATATCAGGAAAAAGCACACGAGGAGAATATTCCTCGGCAGAACCAAGATGGATCCCGAGAACGACCTCCCGAGCAAGAGCTGGAAGAGCATCTAGCACGAATTCCTAAAGGAACACCAGCAAGAATTCCGAACACTGTTCGTGACACTCGTCACCATATTCGTTACCTATCGTAATAGTGGTGAAGAAGGACGGGAAGTACCGATTTTGCGTGGATTACCGGTGCCTCAACAGCGTCACCGAGAACTCGGCGCAGCCGCTGCCGGTAATCTACGAACCACCCACGCTGCGCTCGAAGAAAGACCTTCGAGGGTTTTTCACGAAAGCCTTGAAAGCCTGTTTAAGACGCCGCTCGTGCTTTACAGGCCTGACCTGGAGCGTCCGTACTTCCTGCAGACCGACGCATACAAGACAACCTGACGACCGGGATGGGAGCGATGTTGTACCAGCTGGGTCCAAAGGGGGAGAAAAGGATTCTGTCCTACGCGTCCGCGAAATTCTCCCCCGCCGAACGGCAGTACCACAGCAACGAATAGGAGTATCTTGAATAAATGACCGCAGTCCCGTCCAATATCATGTATGCAAAATTTCGTCACAGTACAGTATAAAGAAACGCATATTATATTTTATTAGTTATAAGAATGTTTTTATAGCAGGTATCGAATAAATTAATAATGTATTTTCTTTTCATACAATATTATGTATTCATTTCCATTTTTAATACATTAATTCAATATATTAATCTATTATATATGATTATAAAAATTAATGTATTACCTAAAATTTGGATGAACATCTTTACTACTTCCTAAATTTTGAACAATTTTATCTAACTTTGGCATCCAACTTAATGATAAGTGACAATTTGCTAGAAAAATCCATGCACCATTGTTAGATCCGATTTCTATCATTCTAAAATAAGTAAAAAATTAAAAATTTTGATTATATGTTTTGTTTTAATTTATAATAAAGAATAATTAATTAATTATTTATTATTTTTAATAACATTATTTTAAAACGATTCTTATTTTGGTAATTCATCCTTACATTTCTTGATTTTTATAGGACAATTATATCTAAATTTACAAGAACTATTTTAATATCAGTCGTAATTTTATTTAACATTCTAAAATATATTTTTATTTTCACGGAATAGTACATACAAAGCATGGACGTTTACGCAATATATTTTTAATTTAAATATGTTTTATTTTTTTAAGCGAAAAAAATCCAAAATATCTTTAAACAGCACAAGAATTTGAAATTTTTAACAGTATAGTGTTACTCAATCTGGAATTTGTTTACTGTTTGTATCAAGATTTATCTGATGGAGAAATTCATAGACTGCTGAGAGACATAAAACTAATAAAAACCTTAGTTCGAGCCATGAACTTCGGAATATTGATTTTAAGAACTTTTATGTTTCTCTAAATAGATTAATGTTGTTAAATAGATTATTATTAATTCGGAAATTCTTGCATAAAATTTTTGTAAAATAATAATAATTCATATTACACAAATATAAAATTATAATGAAAATATAAATATAATAATCTACAATATACTTGGTAGCAATTGGAGCTTGGCCCTGGCCAAGCGATAAGGTCATAAATCTATTTCCCATTTTTTGATTTTCAGCCAATTGTATAAGTGCATTAGTTGGATCTACGCCTGGTGATAGTACGAAAATTAAGGGTGTTCTTTCAGTTGAGTCTTCGAATACGGATTTGACATTTAGTACTGGTGGTTCAATAAATACTTGTCCAAGTTTATGTACAATAAAATTTCGTAAACAGCTCATAATTCGATCTACTCGACAACTGCGGATGATTAACATCTTTTGAAATTCATTACACTGTTCTTCCCATTCATTTGGTAGAATTTCATTCTCAGGTTCAATTGTTAAATACCTAAGCATATATTACTACTTTTACATTATTATTATAAGATTTACCTAATTATTTTTAGAATATTTTTAAAAATTAATATTTCTTACTATTGCATTTTAAAATTTATTGATTTATACTAAATTTTATCAATGTAAATATAGTATTTAAAAGGTTGCATGTTCACGTAAATTAAATATTTATTGAATTTTAATATAAAATTTATGAAAAATACATACCATGCTTGCCAATCACGTGAAGATTGTTCAAATGAAGCAATGATTCCATGGAAACTGGAAAGTTTTTCAAGCTCAGTAATGTTATCCCAAGATTCGTTAGATAACCATGTCATTGGTTTCTCGACTTGATTCTCACGATTAAGTACAATTCCTCCAGATAACAAAAATGAATATTCATACGGATCGATACTGTTTTGAGCTTCAAGAATTTTGATACACAAGTGAAAGGAGAATAGAAGTTTATGTTGTTCAAATAAGCCTCTACAAGTGTTCCTATATGAAACACATTTTTATTTATCATAAAATAAAATTAAAAATAATTATTCTAGGTATAATTCTAGGTTAAATTAATTTTAATATTTTTTTAATAAATAAATTTATATTCATATGAAATATACCTATACAAAGCATAAGTGTGATAGTTGTTTAATGCATCAATTCTTTCGTTAAGATCTGAACTTTTTGGACTCTTATCAATTGAAATATTAAATAAAGAGATATAAGCTTCCAAAGAAAATTGATACATCGGATCAATTAAGCTCATATCATTTAAAACAAAAAAGAGTAATGCAGCACGCTTAGAACATGATCGATAACCTTCTCGTGCATTGTCTATTTCTTTTTCAGTTTTTTCAGATACAATTAATGACTCTTGAATTGTAAAGGATGTGGTTTTTGAAATTTGTAGAGTTGTAAGTAAATCCAAATCGTCAAGAATAGAACCAGATGTTGCACTCAAAAGACTAAAATGAATCCAATAGATTTTTATTAAGACTTGAATAAATATGTATAATATAAAAAAAATTGTTTTTTTTAAATATGAAGTTGCTAATAGTTTGAAAAGTGTCTATCCAGAACAATCAAGATAATATGTAAACAATAACAAAGTATTATCAAATATAAAATTACTGAAGTTATACAATACACAAGTGTAATTGGTTGTTTGTTAATTTATCAATTCTGCTTGTCTGTTTGAGGTGTAATTATGAATTATAGATTATTCTCAGATCGACTTTAGTAAAAATAATGGGTATCTTGGTAATTAGAGAATAACTTAAAGATGAATTGTTGAAGGGAAATTTCTTATGAGTGTAATAGACGGCCAATCGATGTAACTATCTTCTGATTTATTGATAATACCACAAGGTAGTAAACTATGATGAATTGAACTGTTGTGAAAAACGGAAATAAACTTCCAGGATCGCTCGGCAGCAATGTCCTTAAATGATGTATAAGATTGCTCTAGATTTATACTCAAATTGCAACTAATGCGTCATGGATTATAAATGAATGAAAATAATATACAATCGGTGCGAAAAATATTTTTTTACTACAAAAGTACAAAATAAAGAGGTTCTGAATATGCATATTTTAGAAACTAAGTTTAGAGGGGGATCAGCATGTGCATTTCCACTACGATGACCTTACCTTTATTTTCTAGAAATGTAAATAAAAATAAGAGGGAGGTAGAAAATGTTTAATATGTACGAAATTCATTAATTAGAAAAAGTGAAAATAATAAAGTCTCAAAGTATTAGATAAAAAACAAACATACTAAAGTATTTTATCTTCAAGTTCCTTTAATTTGCGCTTTCCAGTAGCAATAGTAAGAACAAGATTGTCTTTTTGTTCTTCCAGATAAGGCTTCTCTTTTCTAACAACGATTCCTAGTAGTTGAGCTTCTAAACCTTTATATAAATAATAAAATATTTAGTTATATATTAAAATAGATTGTTCATTATTCGCTTACAGTGTAGGTAAGTGTACTCGTTTGGATATGTGCTTTTGCCCGTAAATTTTATTTTCATTAAATATATTGAGTTAGAAAGTAATATATGTAAATGTATAAATAAATTTGGACATAAATTTCAGTGAATGTTAATTTTAATACCTTGCTCTTTAAGGGCAAAATTGCACATCGTAGTTTTCGTTGATATCTCTGGAGCATAATGTGGGTTAGGAAGTTTTGTTGTAATAAAAAGACGAAATTTGTCATTGTATGTGATCATTTTATCATTAAATTTAATCATAATCTGATTCCCTAAAATTAAAAAATTACTTTCATATATCTAAATTGTATTTAATTATCAATCATAATGTAATTAAAATTTTTAAATGGTTATTATTGTAAAAACCTTCATGTATAATCATTTATTTTATTTACAAAATTAAAAAACATTCTATAAAAAATTGACATACTTATATTAAATAATTTTTTAGCCTGTTTTTAAATTCAAAATGAATTGTTAAAAAAATTAGAATTAATTACATCTTAAAGTCTATATTTATATTCATTGTATCATTTATAATGAAATATATTAAATTACTTTTGTTTCAAATAAAATTTTATATTAAAGTAGTGAATATATTTTTTTCAACTAAGTATTCAATAACAGCATTTTATTATTTACATAATTTAGATAAAATAATAATTTAAATAAAATTTATTCTTATGATAAGTGGATCTAGGGGAAGACGCCTGTAATACGTGGCTCTCACTATAATATCGTAACGTCGGGTCGATGGCGTAAATGTTATCACTTTTGGAGGCAGTATGAATGCGGATATCGTATTTTTGAAAATAGCGTGGACGTAGTTGTATAAACATACTATGTCTGAAGATGATGTAGATGCGAATGTGTGGATGTGGTATGCTTGAGGTTGAGTTGGAGATGATGTGTATTGTGGATGCTTGCGAATGCAGTGGCGTGTGTATGAAAGGATGGATGGGATTCCGATAAGTATTGCATTTCAATTAATTACCACGTGATCTTTTAATGATACATTGTCGCAGGCCCATGCGCATGCGAACGCTTTCGCGACCCCTTACACGTAGGTCCGCGCGCTGACTCACTTTTCTGAATACCGCGACCCACATTTCGGAAGTGACGAAGTGACGGCTCTTTACGAGAGAGCCGCACGTGACAATACGGTATTTTTGATCTATTCATATTAAACAGTATTTGTATATAATATAAAAATTATAAGTTAGAAATGAAGAATTTAATATTAAACTAAATTAAATAATATTATATTAATACAAATTTAATATTGAAATGATATAAAGTAATATTTTTCTACATAGTAAAAATATAATATTATACCTGTTTTAACTAAAGACTTCTGAAGTATAGGGTTCATTACTGTTTCCAAAGATTCCCCAACATTTTGAAGTAATACAGGTTTTCCAAATTGAATAGCATTTTCGAAAATTTTAGTGAAATCTGGTTCACCAAAGTCAATAATTTGTAGTGACTATATAATTATGCGTCCAAATAAAATTATAGATTAGTTGATAAGAAAAATTATGTATTTTGAGATAAAATAATTTAAAAAATTTTTTTTGGACAAATAATTAACAAATAAGATAAATATAATATAATTAATAGTATTAAAAAAACTAGTTACATTATTTAATACTATTCTCACTTATTTTAACGATTAAAGAAAAATTCAAGAAATTGTAATATGCAAGGATAAAATACGTACTATTATGGATAGAATTGTAATTTATATTGCAAGTAAAAGTTTTTAAAATTTTTCTGTAAAAATAAGCTGTATTTTAAGTTCCCTAAAGAGCAAAAAAAGTGATCTTATGTTTAGATATTAGCGTAAGGTCTGCGGCGTGCAAATATTGATTATTTAAAGCTTTCAAGTTTGTAAAACGATTTTCAAATTTTCTAATCCAAAGATGAGTTTTTAATTCAGTATTTTAAAATTTGTTGAATGTAAGCATTTGTAGTGGGTACATAATTCAGCAAAACCGAAAAAAAGTTTCAACCACACGTATGCGTGACCTTGAAATATTAATTTTTTTTTTCTTATTTCGTGTGAGAAATTTTCGATGAGAAGAGTACAGATAATACTCGGATCTATTAAAAATAATATATCTAATTGCGAGGTCAAGTAAATACTTTTTTTTATTTATAATTTTTTTATTACAAATTTGAAATGAAAACGAACATGCAGTGTGTACCTTCGCAAAAAGATGAGAAAATTTGTTGTCGAAAACTACGGTCAACAACGAAAACGAATGGTACCGGAAAATTTCTTTAAACTTTGAAAACTGTATCCGACAAGATAAGCGCAATTTTTTCTTTTATTACAGACTTTTATACAGACCGCGCATATTAACCTTTAAAAGCTTGCACTTGGTTTATAATAAAGTAAATAATTCTTACACAGTTTTCATAGTCTTAAATGACTGTACTAATATAATAAAAGAAATCAAGGGTTAATATTAAGGGTTTCGCTAAAAAAACAAAAAAGAAATAAATGATTATTATTTTAATATATTTTATTTTTAGACCAAATTTAATAAGAAATTTTTTTAATACTAAACTAACGTTTTTTGCTTCCATATTTTTAATCCATTTGACTGCTTGGCATTGTGGATCAATTATTAGAGGCCATCGTGAACCCTTGGTAATAATTATTCCGTTTTCAGTACTAAAGTCGTCGGAAGGTAAACCTTGGATATTCCATTCGCGAATTAATGTCGGATCGCTTAAAAATACTTTAATATCCAAATTTCGGGAACTTGGAATTTCTTTCTTACGAATCTTTTTAAGAAAATATGAAACAAATCGCTTAGAAAGAGAATTTCGGTAAGTAACGATTCAAAAAATCTTTTAATCTAAAATATTTATAAATAAATAATATATGAGTGGATATAATAAAAAACAATCATTTTTTTATAAATGAATTAGTTTTAATAAAATATTGTTTATCAAAAAATTATTTTTATTGGTTATTAGTTAAAAAAAAAATTAAATAATTCACTTTTTAAATTGAATCGTTTGCATCATTTTAGAATTTCTATTTCTATAAATAAAATATTATTTTGAATATATACAAACAATTTTAATTATTTAATGCTTCAGTTGATCAAAAAAATAAAAATAAATAAATAATTCCGCGATAATAAAATACTTCAATATAAATCTTTAAGGATCATGGAGCAAACCTAATACGATCGTTGATATAATGAATTGGAAAATATTCAAAACAATGTTATCCCAATAGAAATGTAGGATAAACCACAAATAAACTTTGAAATATAAAGATTTTCTACTGTAAAAAAGGCTATGTCGTATTAAATAATCGATAAATAAATTAAATAAAGGCAACAAAGCATTAATTTTTTCTGCCCTAAATAAATAAGCGTAAGAATCTGTCCCAACCGTTCGTCTTTATATTTTTAGACATGTTTATTGTAGTAATTTTCAAACCAACTTTTTTTCGTTCTACCAATATGTGGCCAATATTAAATTTTAGACTTACCTGAGTGAATAATATTTTTGTCTAAAAACATTTATATAGTAATAATAAAATTTAAAATAAACTAAATAATAGAAGTTGTATACAATTTTTATTTTGCGAAGTCTCTTAGGTCCATGTTACCTGAGATATCCATATTTGAACTAGCTCTATTCTATAATTGGAAACGAATGGCCCCAAATAAGATATGAAGGCAGTAGCAATCAAACAATCTCCTGGCAATGAATTGAACATATTATCTAATTCCTGAACACTGCTTTCCCATCTCACACGCTCACCCGATAGTCCGTCAACTAACATCGCTGCTCGTTCTAATTTCAATTTTAATAATTCTTCCTAGATTTGATAATATAATTATTATAATCATTATAATTATTATTTTCATAAAGTTCAATGACTTTTCTGATAAGTGTCGGAGTAGTCTGTAATTTCAATTTAATTGAAATTATTTTCATAATATCAAAGTTTTCAAATATCAAAGAATAAATTTTAAATAAATAGGTAGGTAAAATTAAATTTTCTTTAAATTTTAGTAAAACAAATACTTGTAATTCTGGCTTAGGACTATGATATGTATCTTTATTGTGATAGAAAACTTAATAAATAAAAAGTATTTTATTTGAAGAAAATAAAATATTTAGTGTTTAAAAAATATTTTCGAATATAAATGAATTGATTAACAAAGTCAAAATGTATAAAAATAATTAAAAAGCACATATATAAAATTATTATAAAAATAATTCTTATTTTTAATAATAGTTGGCTTTTTATGTTGAATTTACTACAGGAATATAATATTTGTCTTAAACTAAGTTATAAAATATAATTATAATTAATTATAAATAATTTAATAAAAATATATTCCATAAAATAAAATTTTTACTAGTTAAAAATAATGATAATTTTATTATTTTATAGAAGAATACCTTTTTATAATATTAAAGCAAATATATAAAGAAAAATAAAAATATATGTACTGAAGTAAATATAAAAATTATACATTAGCAGTATGAAATTACTAACCAGACCAATTAGATCTTCTTTTTCCTTCATTTTTGCATCATACATTAGTTGTAGTTGCTCTAGTTCCTCGCATAATTTTTGAAATTGTAAATTGGCTTCAGCAAGCGCATCTTCTTTTTCTCTTAAAGATGTAAGTGCAATCTCTAATTTTTTCCTTTTCGGAGCTACAATTCTAAGAGAAAATTATTATTAATCAGAAGTCAATAGAGCTTCTTTCATGTGATGGAATATTAATCGTTGAGATTAATAGTTTAATGGTGATTTATTTTATAAGTGAAATTAATAGTAATATTAATTCATAATTAATAGTAATCATCTCACGCCACGCGCATTCGCATTCTCTAGCTACAATGAGGGTGCATCATAACACCAGGAACATCTTCGGGCGCCCGTATGAACCCTGCTAGGGGCCCACGTTATTGTGATGTCGGAGATATCGGGGTAAAGTCAGTTACAATTCGGTATCCCAAGAAGCTTTAAAATTAATAAAAATATCTAAACGTCCCTATACACAAAGGGAGAAAAAATTCTAACCACCGTGGTTTTTCTCCGTACAAAACCATCGCAACTGATGCTGACCTTAGGATAACGAGGTCATCGCCGGAGCCTTATCTGAAGTCGGGCGCCTGTACCACCATCGTCCCGACCTTGACATCGCATCACTACTATGGATGTATATCAAGTAAATGAAGCAAATTAGCCGAAGCTCCTTGCATTCGACGACCATTGCCGCCAGTGCTTCCTTAAGACAACGACGGTATGCTGCAAATTTTGTCATTGCTATTTTTGCGATTTAATTGCAGCCTAGACTTTTCCTCCCAAGGGGAACGCCGGCGTGATCGGTACCTTCAGGACATACAGCGCCGTTGATGTCTCATGCAGTCCAGCAATACCGCTTCGCGCGGCTCATCATCATTGCTATCCTTGCAGCATTTCACAGCTCATTGCCGCTGCTTCATATGCACGTTGCTTTATTTAAGGACCAACGGATTAACCCACTCTTTTGAGACTCGTCTACTTTAAATTTAAAGTAAGGGTGTTTCGTTCACGATTCGTATGCGAAGGGAAAACGTCTAATTGTAAAATCCCAGAAAAGTCTGCTATTGCTGCCTTCCTCCTGACGTGGCTAAACCAGAATTATTTATTCTATATTACCTCATCTTTTCGTTCTTATTATCTTTCGGGGACTCGCTTGCATAAGAAAAATGGAGCAATCCATTTTTTGTTCCTGCATCAAATGTACCGGCATACTGGTTTACTTACCCCGATAAGTTAATTATCCCTTTGATTTTTCGTTCATGTGCAATGCGTAGGTTTACAAGGGACATCATATAAGTACCGCGAGACAGTGGTCAGGGTAACTTAGGTGAACGTCAAAATATTTAAGTATTTTGAAAATTCAGTACATCAATAAACATTATGTATATCTAATAATATTAATAACTTAAATAATATGATTAATCTATGTAAATTAATTTAAAAATTCAATACTTTACAATACAGAAATATGTATATATAAATAATTCAAACCTGTACAGTTTTCCATATTGTTCCATTGCAATTACCCACATGCACAGAGATTTGGCTGCATTAGACACAATTCCAACTTTAGCTGGTTCAAATTCTGAATTAGACGTATATTTGCTAATCGTACGTAAAGTTTTGTCTAATATATGATCCTTATCAAAATTTCTAAGCTAATCAATTATAATATTTATGTTTTAAATATATTCAAATTTATTTCATTTTGATTATAATATGTATGAAATTAGTTTTATTATTGTTTGACGCATATTATAAGTATACAAATTTTATAAAATAAATATATGAATTATAAAAAGATAATTTTATAATTTTCTTAACTATTATTATGAATTAGAAAGAAGATAACATTATATGAGAATATCATAATAGAATATTATAATTATCCGAAATCCACCATGTTATATATATGCAAAACTTAGATACATGTTTTCAAATAGGTTTAGTGCACGAAATAATTCTTATAAATCCGATTAATATAAATCTATCACCTATTAACATAAAAGGAAATAACATATAATAGTGAAATATCTATTATACTTATTGAAAGGAAACTATTATTTATTTAAAATACATGATATTAGAATAAAGAAAAATGTTAATGATTAGACTTTATTTACGATTAAGCGTCGGGTAATTTCTAACTTTCAGTTATGTATATGAAGTATAACAATAAAAAGAACACGATACAGCAAATATATACTGTAAAAATGAAGAAAAAAGATAATTAATTAATTACGCTTTTCTCTTTTCGTATATGCTCTGTACAGTATTATTGCATTCAAATTAACGCTCATTTATAGCTATATATAGTTGTAGATGATATTTTTGAATTTAATAAAGATCAATCTATTTGAACTAATAACAAAATAAATTTTTTTTTTTTTTACTAAAATATAAAAAAAATGAAACTTCATCGCCATAATAAATAATATTACAAATTTATTACAAAGAAAATAACAGTCAATAGTTAATAATATTTTCAATCCACTTTTTTAATTAACAGTGTTAAATAATTCTATACTCTATAAACCAAGCACTAGTCTAAAATAAGCAGTATACACTTTTTTCTTTGGAGACAACTTTCTAAGTACTGATATATAAACCAATATATTATACATTATATATTACTGATTGATAATCTTATTTCTTACTGAAAGAGTGTGATAAACACTATGAAAGAATATCAACGATAATATATACTATTATACTATTTTTATACTATACTATTTTTTCAAGTCAAAGACAATGTCAGTATAACAGAAAAGTAATTATTCCAAAAATGATTATATTGTTATATTATTCTTCTATTTTCCAGAAAAAGTTAAAATATTAAAATAAAAGTAAAAATCTATTTAAATTGTACGACGAATTTTTTTAAAATTTGGACTGTCACGATTTCGTTATACAAATACATTTATTTTCTTAAATATTCGGATGTTTGTATACTGATAATATTTTGAATTATCGGTAGCTGTGTTTGCGTAATCATTTATATGTTGAACTAATACTCAACAGAGCTATAATGCGGGGAATTCAAAAGAAAAAAGAGTGATTAAAATGAATGTGTACAAGAAAAGCAGCACTACACCCAACTTATATTATATTTTTTCAGACGTATATGAGGATAAGAATAAATGTAAATATATTTATATTTAATTTATAAAAAATAAAATTTTTTTCTTAAATAAGTATTTATATTACAATTAAAATTTTCGGTTATATAATTTAAAAAAATTGCTCATTATATTAATAAATTATATTATCACAATTTATAATATTATATTACTGTGTTTATGAAGTTAACATCGCCTAATTGTCTTTTAGATTCTGCCCATGTAGGTTCGGAATTCTTTAGTATCATTACAGCTTCCATTACCATTTCTACTTTAGATGGAGGTCTTGTAAACGATTTAATTTCTGTCAAATCCTTTTTATTTAAAGCATCTAAAGCCTGAAAATTTGAATTTTTAATGTAAATAAGTAAATGTATCATAATACAGCATAAAAAATTATTTCTTAATATCATAATAATAAATTATTATGATATATAATAATAAATCATTCCTTATGAATTGCAATTAAAATGTATTATTTTTATAATTAGTGAATTAATTAATAGAGAACATATAATTGTTTTATTATTTTTTTCTAAGAACAAATTTTTAAATATTTTTCTAAAACAATATAAAATAATAAAATAATTTTAATTTTATGCTTCATGAATTTTTTTTCCGAATTTTATTCGAGCTTATGCATTTTCATAGTTCTATATAGTTATATTCTTTTAAAATCTAGTTCTTAACCTTAACTTTATTCACTATTTTTTACTTTTATTTATTTCGTTGATTCATATTCATTTTAGTATTTATTTTTTAGATTACACTACTTATTGGCTCGTTGTAATAACTCGTAGTCGAAGATGCTTGTACAAAAGTACACATATATGCACTGGATAAGTAAAATATATAAATAATTTTTTTTCATTTTAATTCTTTTATATTAATAGTTTATAATATACCACAGTTTTTCTTGTAGAATAATGTTCCGTTGATAACTTCCAGGAACCAAAAAATTTGTGTTTTCGCATATAATCAGCATATAATAATACAACAACAATAATAACAATTACAATAATAATAACAATGATAATAACAATAATAATAGTAATTCTTCTTACTTTCAGTATATGATATTAATAAAATTATTATAAGATATAATTTTCAATCATTATTAAAAATATTCTTTGCATTTACATTAAGAAATTTAAATTAAATTTTTTTTTTATTTTTTTGTAAGTTTAATATTAAATTTACAATTTTTTTTATTTACAAATCAATTGGAAACGAGTCAAATTAAAGTCTAGTAAACCGTATTATTAATATCGTATAAAAGTTTTAATATAATATAATATATATTATAATATATATAAATTTAATATAATATATATTTATGTTCCTTTATTTTTAAATTTGATGAAATGCATTGTTTGAGATCTTAGATAGAAATATAATCAAATTTTACCATCATGGCCTCTTCGAGTGCAGGTTCCACACTAGCTAGGTCGGCTCGGGCAATTTCTTCAAGTTTCTTGCATTCTTTAGATTCTTCAGATATTTTTACTGATCTCGCGGTAACGATTTTTTGAGTTTCATCAGCGTCATGTCTTTGATTTACGATGTTTACGAGAAACTCCTCACATTCTATTGTCGAGTACTGGACTTGTTGTTGTGTAGCTACAAGTTCTACAGCCATTACCTTCACTTTTTCTTTTGTGTCGTCGAGTTTGAATAGCCCGTTACGTAATTTATTTGCCTGTTCGGACAATTCATAACGCTTCTTTTCCAACATTCTAAATAACAATTAATTAGTAAACAATGAATTAAATATTAATATTTCATATTTTATAAGTAGTTAGAATAATTATTATTTAATTTATTTATTACATTTTATTTATTACATATTGTATTAATGAGTTATCTGATTTAACTTATTTTTTATTTACTGATCTCTTAAGCACTTTGGTTGTCTGTTTATCGAGAGGGATCAACAACGACTTATAGCTGATTATTAAGTCAGATAATAAAATAATTATCAGTAATAAAATAATTTAGAAATAAAATGAAATTTATTTCATTGTTATCGGAATCGATGTTGAAAATAGACTTTAATTTAACCCAAAGATCTCAATTTCAAATAGTATTTAAATAAGTAAAAATTAAAATTGTTCCCAATTAATTTGATAATCAAAATAAACAGATTTTCAACTTCAAATCATATTTTTGGTCGGCATTTATCTAGTGATAAATTTACTTATGAAATATTGTTATTAAACAATTCATATAGATATCTAATTTTATTATTGATTTTTAAATAAAATATTAAATACATTATACTATAAATTTAATACATAATAATAAATGCATTTGTAAAATAATACAATTGAAATAAGTCTCACTGTTTGTATCCTGAGACTAATTCGAGAAAATTTGTTGGAGTAACGTAATTATAACGTTTCATTTCTATGATCATGCGTCGAGAAAATTGAGAAACTGTATCGTGAAGTAAAGAAAAGATTGAAGCAATATTATCCTGTATTTGTTCCTGTAGTACAGTTTGCGGTATTTGGTTCTCCTCTTCCTAAAATATCCGTTGCAAAATTAGAATTAATAAATTAATTTAAAATCTAATCTAATTTATAATAAATATAAATAGTCTATTGCTATCTCAATTTTGTAACTATGGATTTGCAATAAAAAGCTTATGAAGCAATTAAAAACTTACGTAAATAATTTAATTAAAAAAATGCACAAATTATTATAATAACTAATATTTAAAAATTAATTATATTACATATGAAAACGCATACGTTGATTTATATAATAATAAGAATTAATAATATTTAAAAAAATTGAAATTTATGTTATACCGTTAACATAAATTATTAAATAATTATTTTTTTATGATTTATTTTAAGATAACTAATTTTTCCGATAATTGATAATTTTACCATCATGTGACGTGGCACATATATGATAAGAAATTGGATTAAATTTTATAGTGTATTATATATCTCGAGTAATTGTAAGGAAGGATTCCAGCATTCTGAAACTTTTTTACTCATATGAATGTCCTTATTAACAGTTTTTCCGTGGCCAGCGCTCCGCGGGTGTTCTCCTTTCTCGCGAGATACCCGTTTATAAGGCCCACGAGAAGCTCGTCCATCTACATCTCTATATAGCCGGCGGGGACCCGTTTCGATATCCGTTCCGTGCGCGTACTCATTCATCGAGAGGGCCCTCTTTCGAGAGCTCGCGATTCATTCATAAAGTGGCCTCACTCGCAAACATCTCATTCTCCCTTAAGCCCATCATCCGATCGGGTGCAAGCAGTCGACTTCGTCATGGTGCAGACACAACGGATGGGAATAATAATAACAATAACAATAACAATAACAATAACAATAACAATAACAATAACAATAACAATAACAATAACAATAACAATAACAATAACAATAACAATAACAATAACAATAACAATAACAATAACAATAACAACAACAATAATAATAATAATAATAATAATAATAAAACTTATTCAGGAATAGTTTTGTACATTAAAGACTTTTCAGCTAGACTATTGTTTGCAAAACAAAGCTGTTGCTATTTTAGTAATATACACAAAATATAGAAAAGTTGAATTTAGTCTTATACATTCTAAATAAAGGTACTTTTAATAAAAAATTTTTAATAAAAATTCAAAATTAATTTCACTTGTTTAAAATACTACAATTAATTCATCATAAATTCATGTTTACAGTAGATGTTCTTTTTGTGAAGGAGTGAACAAATTTAAAAAAATCTCTTATTCTGTAAAATGTTACAATTTTTTCATCAATAAATATTTAGTATCATTATTTATATCTACTATACTGTCAAGACTCAAACTTATAAGTTGTGAGATTATATTATTTTATTAAAAGCATTTACAATGATATTACCAAATATATAAAAAATATTAAATAATTATAAAAAATAATACTGAATAATAATACGTTTTTAGGTAGTTTACATCAAAGTAGAAACAATTGACAAAAAAAGTAGTAAAAAACTGTAATAATAAATCTTTGATATGATTTAAATCTAAAATTAAACAAATCATAATATTTAATTATTGTAGTATTTTTTAACTTACATTACCTAAGTTGTTCTATATACTATGTTTTTATAATAATTTATATTAAATTTAATAACTATTCATATTTGAAAACTTTTTTACTTCTTTTTGTGGTTTATATTTATAAATATTTATAATGGCTAGGATTAAAAACAAAGGACAAAGATTCCATACTTTCGAGGTTGTCAATCGTCAGTAGTCAATTTGAAATTTTTCTTTGTCTTAAAAAATTTTTTATTTTGAATTATTCCACGTGATATTGGATTTTCTACTTTTCCGTGGCTCCGTGGCTCCGTGGTTCCGTGGTTCCGTGGTCATTGTATTTGAGACATACGCAATGAGAGTTCTTTAGTATCATAATTAAAAAAAAAGTTACTTTTGTTTACGGCTTGTATTCAAAGAATTTTCCAACATTAAGTAATCTATGGAGTGTTCTGCCAGTTGAGTTTTAATCATAATAATAGTGTTACGTCACCTCACAAAGGAAAAATACAGTATGCCAGTACGTACTTAGTCGCCATTACGACCCTGAGACTTTTCCGTACATACCTTACGAAACTGAACATTATCAAATAGTTAATCCCCAAGATACGCTTAATCTTCTTTAAAGTAACCGCCGTACAGTTCCCGCTTTGATAAACGGTAAATAATAGTTCTAAAAATCCTCTTCTAAGATAATAAAATCTGATTGTTAAGCGAGAAAACTATATGATTTAATCTAACTAAATTAACATAGGAATATTATCCAGAAAACTAATTTAATAATTAAGAGAACAAACTAATCTAATGTACATAAAGAAAACCTCGTATGGTCGAAAGCAACTTTTATATGAATTACTAATGAAAAATCTAAGACACCGTTTAATCCTAAAATAAATAATTCCGCACATTGTTATCTAAAACAGCTTGTTTTAAATTAAAATTATTAAAAGAATCATTTCCAGAAAAGTATTAACTAAAAATACAATTACAATCTTAGAGAATACTTAGAGAATACTACTCGCATTACGGCGCTCGATAAGCGATGCTCATAACACAAAATTGAGAAAAAAAAGATAATAATCAATAGATTGCTGAAAATAGAAAATATATATTGTTAATCCCCGAGAAAAAAATCATCGCGAAGGTTATAAAACTGGCCCTCGGTCGAAGTACAGACACTCCTTGGCACTCCTCGGCCCAACGATCTACCGCTTTTTGAAACTACAAACCTCGGAGTCATATTAATTGTATTTTTAACTGGTCACTATTGGTATTATAATAAACGATCATTCTTAAACCGCGAGTGTATTGGTGTCACATTTTTCTTTGAATTTCCTTTCCCTATTCCGCGCCATCGAAAGGTAAGTGCATTCAATTCATTCGCATTTAAATACAAATATATCGCAGTAGGCGGCTCGTAGTACTTCGCAATATTAGCTCCGGCCCTAGCTATTAAGAGTAAAATCTTAGGCTAAAAAGGGAGCAAGGCATCTTTTCTCGGTGAGGAAAGACTGCTTCTTAAGCGTTTGATTCACCTTGACGCGTGAACCGACGTAACAATAGAGACAGGAATAATCTTATATTAGTAGCTGCTCTTTCTAAATATGCATATAAGCATTTTGCTTATATGCTGACAGGAGGCAGCAACTTTTTATAAATTTTTTTTTAGTTATAAAATTATTTTAATTTACAGTATAAATATATACAAAAAAATATTTTAATATAAATATTTCTATACTATTTCTACGCTATAAAATTAAATTTTTTTATAAATATATATTAGGAATTTTTCTTTTATTTATATCTCTTATACATATTTTACTTATTTAAAAATGTCTTACCTCGATTTTCTTCTCTCCGGTAATAGTAAGATTGAAATTAAGATTCATCAAGAATTTATTACCAACTTCAAGTAGTGCTTCTCTTGGCCATTCATGAAACCAGTCAATCGTAGTACAATTAATCAGAGCTGGATATTGGCGCAATCTGTTTCGAAAATTATCACCGATTGGGCTCATACATAAGATAACATGTAAATTAGCACGTACTCGTTGAATTAAAAAAAGATAAATTGATTCTTGTGTAGGACTTATTCCAGCCTTCATTGCATCTTTTGACAGTTTATTTTTAATCTGGAACATGCGGATACTTTTTCAAAATATAACTTTTTAATGTTTCATTATCATGTTATAATTAGCTGAATTAATATTAACCGAATAATATTTATTATATGCAACTTTATTGCTATTTACTCTTTTAATTATATAATGACAACTTTATTAGAATGTCACAAAGAATTTGTACCTTAGTTTTATTCATTAAATTAGAAAATCTTTTACATATTAAATTTTAAAATATTGTAGTTATTTTCCTTTTTCATTTTCATTTAATTTTAACTTATTGATGGGATTAAGCAATATATTAGTTTTAATTTTGTTTATTTTATATGCCATTATATTTTAAGTTATTACGATACATAGTTAAGTGCAATAGTAGTATAAAATTTTCTAATTTTAATTAAATCAATTAAACTTACATCTTCAAGTTCTTCGCTTTTATATAAGTTGGCAACTTCACCAGTACTAAGCATATTATTAACAATTTCAAGAAATTGTTCCTCTACAATTTGAGTATCGTTAAAAAGAAAACTAGAAGGTTTATTGTCTACTCCAGATAAGTTATAGAGGTTTTTAAGATCTTCACGAAATTCTGGTACATGGTAATGTTTTGAGACTTCTATTTGAAATGTTGTTAATTCGCACATGAAAGCTGCCAAATGAGAAAGAGATTGACGTCCACTACCACCAATGCCCACTAATAGCATATTACCTCTAGGCTGAAGCAATAGTAATTTTACTATATTATTTAGTTTCAGAAGCTATAAAATGTAATTATTTGTGATACAACGTAATTAATAATTAAAAGTATTGTAGGTATACTAAATTATTAATTATAAATTGTTATTATTAGTGTAAATAAATGACACAGGGGTGGGACGGTCAAGGAATGGGGAGGGTGGTGCTTGTCTTTATTTGCTGACGCTCACTTTATTTATAACATTTGTTACAACAGGATTATTATACAAAGGTGTACTCTCGCCGCCGTCGCTTACGACTATTGGTGGCATCACGTCACAATCTAGCCACTTACAATTTTAGTTTATTGTATAAGACTCATTCGCACGAACAGTTTGATTTGTCAACATATTTACGCGTCGGTAATACAGGACGACTTGTCGGTAACGATCCGATGCCGAAAAGTCAGCGGGCTCACTAGTTCCGCCCAGGACGCCTCCAAGGGGCGTCTTCGCCTTCACTCTGTCCCCACGAGTCGAGAGTGTCGTGTTAATGGTTTTCTGCGCTCCGGGATTTTAAGTCGATTCGAATTTCCCGCGCCTCGACGAATGCTGCACACGCACTGGGGAATTTCGAAATTCAAATCACGCGCCGATCGGGGAACGTGACTGCGCGTGCGCACTATCTAATGCGCCGCAGGCGCCGCGCGCGCCTTCCAGGCAAGATGGCGTGGCTCGCGCGTCAGCTGTCACGCGCCGCCGCCTCTCCTCTCCTCGCGCAGCTCGCTTCGCCTTCAGTTGCGCGGCGTCAGCTGCGGGGTGCACCTTGTGCCTGCTGTAGCGCTTGGTCTCCTAGGCTGCGGCGGCGCGTCAGCTGGATTGTGACGCCACTGGTGACGTCACGTACTCCCACTCTAGCGGCTGGCGAGCTCGTCCTGACGTCAGCGGCGCTGCTCGGCGTCGCCAAGATGGCGGACGACGCGTCTTCGAGTGGCATCACAACCGCCCCCTCCTTGCCACCCACGCTGCGCCCGTTCCCCCGATGCGGCGTTGCCTCGCGGTTCCTCGCGCCCGTGCTGCGTTCCGCCTTTTTCCCCCGTGCGCGGCAGCGTCGCCTCAGGTGTGCGGGGCCCGATCGACACTCTTTCGCGAGTCCCTCGTACCTCACTCGCCCGCGGATCGTCACGGCTCGCGGTTCTGCCTTGGATGCTCGTCCTCCTCACTTCGTTCGCTGCTCGCCGACCTTTCGCGCGTCTATTATATATTCGGAGAGGCTTTCTGCAATTATTGTAAGCGCGATGCTTCTTCCTGGCTAGGGCTCGGAAGGAACTAACTGATTCTTTTCTTGGCGTCGCTTTCCCCTCCCGGAAAACTCCTTACTTTCTCTTTTTCCGTCAATCCCTCGTCGCGTATTCCTTCCGGAGCGGGGGAGGTACCCCCTCCTTCCGGGTTCGCTTGCTTTTCCGGGCCTCACGGACTTTCTGCTCCCCCCTGTCACTCCCCCCCGGTGCTGACGCGCTGCGCTTTCGCCGTCTCCGTATTCTTTCGTTGGGAGTGTGCCCCCCCCCGCACCGCCCTACCCCTCGGGGAAGAGGCCGGGAATTCGGGAGCAGCCATCCCTCCCTCCTCTGTTGCTTCTTCGTTGAGCCGGGGAGTGCGCCCCCCCCCCGCCGCCCCTCGCCTGTGGGAGGGGCCGGGAATTCGGGAGCGTCCTCTCCTCCCCGCGCCGTACGTTTGTTGAGTCGTGGGGCATGCTCTCCCCCCGCGCCACCCCTCGATCTGCCGAAGGGCCGGGAATTCGAGAGCATGCTCGCCTCCCTCGCCGTTCCTCCTTCGCCTGTAGAACGCGAGACCGGCTTTCGCGCCGCCCGCCAGCACCGTTCCGTACGCCCCCTTCCCGCAGTCAGTAACAATTAGTAATCATTGAAAACAAATTCTCCTAAGAACATTGGAAAGATCTAGTGTCGTCTTTCCAATCTCACATCTGCAAAACCAATCCTCATTCGGTTTCTTTAACTTTTTTCTCATGCACAGAAAAATAACTATTTACCTTACATAGTCTGTATACATTTTCGTTCCTTATTTATTAAAGACTATAAGCCCTTCGATCTTATTCTTATTTCCCGAATTCCTAATTATTTGTTTCGGATTGTTTATATTACTCGTCTTATATTACTAAATATTGCATTTGAGGTTTGTATATTTGCATTTGTTAAGAGACATTGGTTTAAACAATACATGTATTATGCATTTTATTTAATAATTATGATTACATTGAAAATATAAAATAAAAAAAATTTCAGATTTGAGAAAAATTTTTTTACTCAAATCAAATTTACTTTGTATATTTTCATGCTTCATAATAAAATATAAAAATTAAAAAAGTTAATAAATACGTGATTTTACTTTTTTAATTATAACATACCTCTGATATAACACGCATTATGCGACAAATGTGTTCGATAGCGTCTCGGAAAAGTATGAGGTCAAGGCGAACTACACCAGGATTCGAATTATGTTCTTCCATCTGGCCCTCAATATAACTACGTAAAGTAACTACGTCTTTTAGATCTTCATATATATTCCATACGTTCATAAAACTTCCTATAGAATAATAATAAATTGATATAAATTTAAAGAACTTTTCACGGAAAATTTTAATGGTTTACTTGACTTATTTCTTAAATACTTAATATAGTCATAATAAGCAAAATAATAATCAGATTCAAATGGTATAAAAAAATTATTTCTATTTCAAAAGAATTTTACAATACATGTTCATCATTATTATTTTATGTCATTGAGAATAACAGTTAAAATAATAAATAATTGTTTATTATTTATTGATTATTTATTAATTTCTATAAAAATAATACTTTTTGTAATTGCAATTACCAAAAATTGGTGATCTATTATCTGAACAAAGACTGGTAAAAGTTGTTTCGAAGTACTGTCCAATTTGTTCGTTTAATGCGATTATAAACCATTCTCTATCCCTTAAAAAAGATGTAATTTTGATAAAAATTCGTATTATTTTATTTTTAATGGTAGAATTTTTGTACAAAATGTAATAATACTGTATCATAAGATTTACTATGTTTAAATAATATTTTTATTAACATTTTTTTATGTTGACAATATAAAATCAAATTAATGTATTTATTTAAATTACTATATTTAACTTGGAAAAGAATCTTATAAAAAATTATAAGATTAAAAAATTAATTTATTTATAAATTTTATAAATCTTAATAATAGTGATTTTCTTATTAATGTTCAGTAGTACAAGAAATTATTAAATAAAATATTTTAAATTGATAATTAAAACCAATGTTCTATATGTTCATTTAAAGGATTTAATGAAAATTTAATATTAAAATGAAATTTAAAGAATTATATTTTTTTAAGATTTGAAGCATTAAAGTACATGAGGTGAAATAAATAATTTACTCTTTATCAACGAGTCTATCACTGAATACACGGAATGTCTCGTGAATCCAAAGCCTCAGAAAAGTTTGTTTTGAATATTGATAATCTTTATGGCTTCGTAGTAGGCCTTGAAATATCTATAACAAATTTATTTTTTAATAAGATAACTTTTAAATATTTACTTGAATTTGAGTCTAAATACTTGTGTTTTAAAATACAGACATTCTTATTTAGATAATTTAAATTTCATGTTAGCGATTTGTACGTTGTTTTATTAAGTTTTTAATACATTTATTAGAAAAAATAACTTTTTTCAACAAATTATAGTCATTTACAAAAAATTTTTTTATCTTTTATAAGGATTATATTTTAAAATCTTTACTAATACATTATTAGATTTAAATTCCATTTACAAAAGAATATATTTTCAATTTAGTTTTATATATTTGAAATAAAGGTACTTTTAAACAAAATTCAAAATGTATCATCTCAATTTAATTTTACTTGCTTAAAATACTATAATTAATTTATAATAAATTTATAATAAATTAGTAAGTCAAATATTTGAAATAATAATTTATACTTTATAATTTAAAAGAATTAAAACAAATTATAAAAACTATGTTAAAATTTATGTTATATTAATTGAGAAAAAAGTAAAATGCCAAGAATGAAACGGAAACGCTTATGAGTGGTCGAATCTTACCGTTCATAATTAAGTAAAGATAGATAATTAAAATAATGAAATGAGAGTAGGATGACGTGGAAACAATAAGCATTTAAGAGTTAGTATATGATTGTTAAATTTATAATAAAAATAATAATTTGACACATCGTGTGACTGACGAAGATTCAGATTCAAATTACAAAATTTACGTATGAAATTCTTGTTAATGTACAATATCAATTTCTTATAAAATTAATTTAATTATCTAATAAAAATTTTCGAAAACATTGATGAATTTAAATAAATGACTTACATAATTAATTATTCTTAAGATTTTTAAATAGATATAAATTAAAAAAATAACTTTTCTGATGTATTATAAATATAATAAATATTATATCTGATAGTACTAAATAAATAATTATAATAATAATAAATTATAATAATTATTATATCCGAGATATTCTAAATTTTTATTTTATCATAAATATATTTCATAACAATATTTAATATAATAACCTTGGTAATATCACGTAGGTTAAATAAGTAATGCATCTTCATGGGTGTTGGTAGCATATTTAGAATCACACTATTATACATACTTATTGTAGCCAATGTAATATCAGTAGCTATTCAAAAATAAGAAAATTTAATATTGATTGTTTTTTATATATTAAGTTTTGAAAAGATATCCATTATTAATTAAAATATCAAAATTTGTAATAAAAATTTCCAATGATTACCAAGACCCTTGACTTCTTGATGAAAATCTAATAACTGCTGATTTAACATTGTACCATATATTCTTATAATTTGCTTCTCTGCAGGAAATGTCATATTGATTATATTAAATTTGGATAATAGTCTGTTTGTTATTGTATTTCGCCCTCCTCCAGGTGGGCCCATTGATGCCATTAACTGCATTTTTTGAATAAATTTTTGAGATTGATTCTGACGATCGTACCTGATTTTAATATATATATATATATATTTTTTTTTTATTACTAGAATTTTGAAATTCTACAAGCTCTTTTTTAAGAAAAATATAAAGTAAAATTAACATTTCATTAAAATAATTTTTTTTATAAGTTTCGTCGAAAAACGTGCAACGAGTACACCTCAGGGACGACAGCTCAGGCCGGGGTAGGATTTCATAGTTTGTATTAATGAAAATATTATATATTATTATAATATATATTATTTTTATATTTTAGTATTTAAAAAGGAAAGAAATATTAGTGTCCACACCTGATTGGGTTTCTTTATTGTTTTTTCATGTAGATATATTTTCTATAATTTTTAAACTGTTATATTTACAAATTTTACATCTACGATATAATGGTCTTATATAACTATTATCTATATGAGTACAGGCTTTTAATCTATCTCTGTGATTACGGGTTTAACATTTCTAGGATAATAGAAATAGCGAGAGGAGTTTTTCGGTGAAGATGCTGTTCTCTGATCGTAGGTGCAGAACCGTGCAGTGTACGTAGCACGGTTTATTGCCGTTGTCACGCATATTGCAGCGGGTGGTGTAAAGTGGAAGAGATGTGCAACGCAAAGGGAAAGTCATCGCATATGTTGAAGCACGCTATTAACAGTGATGCTTGTAGTCGTTGAATAACAATAACTGACTTTAAAATAATTGTTGTTAATGATATAATTTTTTATACACTTTAAACTCTTACATTGTAGTTTTTTTAGTATTTATATATATTTAAAAAGCAAAATATATGTTTATCTAAAACTTTGATATACAAGTTTTTGTTTACCAAAACCCATAACCCATCCACTGTCGGATAAGTTCAAGAGGTGGTTGAGAACCATAGACATCTTTCATGGGCATATTAAAATCATCCATGTAAGTGATCATTATTTTACCTCCAATAGGAACGAACACTCCTTTAGTACGTTTTTCAATTTTGCTCTCAATAGCATCCTGTAAAAAAATTAATTTTTATTTGATATTAAAATAATAATACTTATTATTATTAAAATAATAATAATTTATAATTTTATCATAATTTTAATACAGTATTTAGTTGTAAATATGTAAATTAATTAGTTAATATAATTTTAGAATGGTATTTAATTGATAAATATCTATTAATATACTATTGTAATTATTTATAGAATGTAATTTAATTAAATCATAAATATATACTTTAATTTTTAATTTTGCCACATATATTAAGTTTGTTAATTTATATGTAATTGATTATCTAATAAAAAAAATGCATTTATTTTAAATTTAAACAAAATATAAATATATAGTCAGAACTTTTTTAAATTAAATAATCAGAATTGAAATTTAATTCAATTTTATATTCAATTCAATAAATTATATGTTACATTTACATGTTGCATTATACAAATATTATGCATTTTAAATTAAAACAGGTCACTTCTAATTGACATGAAATTGAATTTGTATTCATATTGAAGAATAGTACCTGAAGATTTTTTGATGATGTTTGAGCTGACATATGCAAAAAAAGTGAATTATATTTCAGTTCATCTAATGAAGAAATGACAGAATGAGCTGTCAATGTTTTGCCTGTTCCCACAGGGCCAATTAATAATACTGGATAACCACAGTTTAATAGAGTTTTTACCAAATATTCGTACCGTACTGTATCTACAGTTGGCACTGTGATTTTATAAAATGGTATTCTGAAATTTATGATATAGCAGATCACTAATAAAATATTGTAAATAAAGTAATACAAATTTGAACTACATTTTAATAAAATATGCGATTTTTCTAAAGAAAATATAGTTATATTAATTCCATATCAAAAATATACTAAATATCAAACATTTATTTCGAGATAATTATGTATAAATAAACAATGTAAAAACTTTGCTATTTAGAAATTATAAATACATTTTTTAAAATATATTCTTATTTTTTTTAAACAGACACTTTCAGATTAAATATTTGTATCATATTTATATGTATTAATTATTATTTTATTGTCATATAGTATTTTTATTTGCAAGAAATTGAATTGTAAGTATATACCCGGCCGCAAATTTCCAAGACGAAGACAATTTTTCTTCCCAAGAAACAAAAATACGTTGTCGGACATCAACATAATATTCGTAAATCGTATCACGGAGAGGAAAATTAGAGCCTTCCGACTCTCTCACGAAATTATCCATTTTTTGACGTCCTTCTTCGTCCACAGAAGCACATAGAGACCAAATCATACTGTTTTTACACGTGCATATAATATACTTGAAAGAGATTTGTTGACATTGAAATTGTTAGATTTAAAAGATTTTTTAGACCATAGTAAAACAAGAAAAATTATGTATAATAAGGAATTATGTAAAATAAGAATTTTCATATTTATAAGCATGTATTTAATGTTCTAATATATATTTTAGCTGTTCGTAATAAGTCTTTGTTTTATAAAATCAATTTAGATAATTTCTACATATTTTACAAATGAGTTCTAAATATGACCTTTAATATCCAAATTAATTAAAGAAACAAAAAACTTTTTTTAATATTTTTTTTTTAAGTAATTTTTCTCTATTTATTACAAGGTGAGTATATAATTGAAACGAAATTCTTACCAAAATAAAAACCATAATTTACACATATTGTTAAAAGCTTCTCGGTCGTCTAATAATTCAACTCCATTTTCTGGCGTTGCTAGAACTTCAAGAAGTTTACAAAGTGATTGTACAGCATTCGGCTCTGGTACCGAGATGAGTTCATTACATTGAAGTCTTTTAAATTCCATAATTTTATTGATATAAATATCAAAAAATTTATTCATCTGAAAATTAATTGAATAATAATTAATAAATAAAACAATTATTTTTATTTTAAAACTTTTTATATTAATACCATTATTTTTTATTTAATTTGTAAATTGCTTTAATAAAATCTTTTTTATTAAATCATTCGTTATGTATATTAAATAAAAATTTAATTTATTTACAATATGAATGACAATATCAACAAGTGCTAAGCATTATTTCGATATTTTAATTTAAAATCTGATTGATAATATATTAATTATATAGGGTTGCTTTTTTTCAATCGCTTTGTATATCCATCTTTACAGATTTCTTAACGAAAAACAAAATAAATATATTTAGATATTTTTATATTATGAAAAGATGATAATTTTCTAAGTATAAGTTTTAGGTGTGATTTGGAATTATGAAAGGGAGAAGTCGAATACAAGTTTTTATAAACTACCAAAATAAATTTAATAAACATATTTAATTAAACGTAATATTTTCTTAAATCGCAGCAATTTATATAAATAAGATGTAATTTTGGTCAACTCGTGAAGTATATAAATAAAATAAAAAATATTTTAAATAAGCACATATTTTTTTTATATCAATAAATGTTTCTTATGAAATTCATAGAATGTATTGATCCAGTTAAAATTGCGATTATCAAATATCATTAAATATAATAGAATTAAATATATAGATAAATATTAATCTATTTTTCCTGTAAATAATTAATATAATATGTAACTGCAGTTTATAAGGAGGTCACTGAGTCTGTCGATCCCTTAACGATAATCGTAGCATATTACATTAGGTGTACCACACGTAAACTTACGATAAACTTAATCGATGCCTGAAAATTACTTAATTAATGAAAGCAAATTATTTTTAATGACCTTCACCGCAGATTTAAGAATAATTATTAATTACATATAATTAATAATTGCTGAACGTCCGCTCGACGAGAGCCGTATCGGCTATGAAACATCAGATTAATGAGATCAAGAAATGAATAGACTATTCCCAAGCTTTTTTCGTACCGGAAAATGCGGGATATTTTCCGACAAGAATAAATATGAACAAAAATTCGATTAATTGATAACTGAATCTGGAATATACTACTTCTTTTCGAAACATGTAAACATGTCACCAATTTATTTTTCAGAACTCTTGAAATTTAATCAGTGGACTGGATAAAAAAATATTAAGATGTATATTTACATATCAGTATCTTCAAATATTATTCACGAAATGACATATATTACAAAGGATAATCCTGGATACAGAGAAAGGACCATCGAGTTAATATAATAAAAATATTATGAGGGAAAGAACAAATTTATTTATTCAATTCATTTATTTCCTCTTTAATCAGAGTGCAAACTTTTACCTTTAAAAATTATAATAAAAATCAATTATCTAAAAACTAGAATAAATAAATAAACAAATGCAGTCATATTAAAAATACAATTCATTTTGAAATATATAAATAAATTTTTAAATACTTACGAAGTAAGCAGACACAAATACTTTTGAATGGTTTTTATATGGTTTTATTTTCTAAAATCATTATGCTATAGTATATATTAATTTCATAAGATAATTTTTATAAGAAATAAATTTTGAAAAATTTACGTGCATACTATATAGTTTATACACACAAGATCTTTAGCTAAATAAATTAATTTTATTCGTATATTTGTCAAAATAGATAAATAACGTGAATAAAATTGAAGATCATATTCATGTGCTGATTTAAAAATAGCGTATAAATTAATGACGGTAAAATGAACGGTGATACAATACTGCTGGTCAATACTTATGTTTAGTAAAATCAAGTCATATTTTTTAAGTAAAATAATACCTCAGGTATTTGAACTACATATGTAAAAGATGATTAGAAATAAAAAATTATAATTTTGAAAAATATAATAAAATTGTTTTAAAAACTATATTATATGAGTACAACTCATGAAAATTATTGTTAATATAGAGTACACCATTAATAAGAGGTTATTAATACGTTTTTGTTTCTAAAAGAAATTGAAGCTCTTAGCTTCAGAGAGAATGGCGGCATGATTTATAAGAGTGGATTGATTTCTTTCAGGAAGTGAAGAGCTGAAAAACGAACGTGTACGAAAAAAATTTTAGTCATAAGGGGATGGACGATGGCAGTGAAAAATTTGTAGGGAAATCTGGTAAGGTAAGGTAAAGGGCTACTTAGACAATCACGACTGGGCCACAACACTAGTGAGTAAAGGGACCACTAAAGGAGCGCCTCTATAATTACCTCTATAACAAAATGTATTGTTAAAATATCAAATGTACGCAACGATCGTCGTTCTGTGTTTTTTTTCCTTCTCGTAAAATAAGTTATTTATTTTTTAAAACTAATATTTAATGAAGGAGAAGGATATTTTAAAAAACTAATATTTATTTTATTTAAAAAAATAAATCACTTGTAAATTAACTACGCATTCATCCCCTTAACAATTGAGATTTGCTTTCATTAATTAAATTTAATTAATTTATCTAGAAACGAATGTTACTTAAATGCGTAAAACATATAAAATATAATGTATAGATATTGTAAAGCGGTTTTAAGTGCCAATTGAAAATAAACGCAAAGAAAATTTCGTTTTAAATTCTTCCTATATAAATTGTGGAATGAATTCAAACACAAAGTGTTTGCAAACAAATAATCATCCTTGGGAATGCTTAAAACATTAAAAAGAATCAAGTAATTTATATATTATGTAAACTAAAAACTTTTATCTTTATTATTATTACTTATGCGCGATTATAATATATTAAAAATACTACCTCTTCTACAAAATGTTTCTGACTTTCATATTTATCAAGCCAAGAATTAACATATGGCCTCCAACCAAAATCTTTATAATCATTGTAAATCATCCCAGCGCGTGAAACTGTTGCAGGAGAAGCCACAATAAGATCTTCCACTTCAAATAAAAGTGAAACTTGTTCAGGTAAAGTAATTCGATCATTGTTTATTAATGTTAAGATCTAGAAATATAATTCGTTAATTTTGCTATTATTAATCGTATTTGTAAAATTATTATTTGAATAATTTTTTATAAAAAATATTTTAATTTTATAAATTTTAATGCTACTTATATATTAATAATTTTAATTTAGATTTACAGTACTAGAAAGAATAAACATTATTGAATCTAATAGGAAATTATATTTTTTTATAATCATATTACGAGTGCATTAAAACATGAAATTTATAGTATGCAATAATATAACTACTAAATTAAAATAGAAAAGTATTTTAAAGAAATATAACAATAATAATTTTATTAAAATATTATTACAACAGTTATAATTCTATAAACGTATATATATATAAAATTCATAAATTAATTCATTACTTTGTTGTCATCCATGACACTATTCATATTTTCGATCCAAACTGCATCAACTGGCCCATCAAATAAAATCCATTTTTCATTTGAACTTTCATCTAAGTTAATTTAATTAAATAAAACTTTAATTGAATGCTAAAATTTTTATATAAAATTATTTTTATTGAGAATTTTTTTTTAAATTTATGTAACTCAAAACCGAGGAAGCTTGCAGCGGATCCTTAAATATGTATTTAGGAGGGGAAAGAAAGCTAGGGTAGAGATAATTTATTATAAGGTTGGAAGAGAGAAATAGAAGAAATGTAAGAAAGTAAGGAAAGTTGGGAATGCAAAACTAGAAAAAATCAGTAAATCTTTTGTTTTCTTAGTGAAATAAATAAATTTTTTAAAGTTAAATAAATATTTAAAATTGTAATAATTATTATTTTTATACCATAGACAGTAAAGACCGACTATATCAACATAAAATGCAAGAGATAACTGCTTTGTTAAATAAATATAATTTAACTAGTAATATTTGACAAGGTAACGTAAAATAATTAAATAATCAGAGCTGATGTATCATGCAAATTAAAATGAATTGTGGTTTTTTTCCATCTTCAAGCTTTTTTGATGCTTAATTAAATGTATCTAACCATCATAAAAATAGTCTATAATTTATTGATTATTTTGTTTAAATTTCCTTTCATTGTATCGCGTCTTTCTTTTTTCTTTTAATTATTATGGGAAAAAAAATTTAAGAAAATTTTAGAACCCATGTATTTGTTTATAAATAAGCAATATTAAATTAATAAATTAATAGGAAAGATTTAAAATATTAGTAGGTGAAAAATAAAATAAACAGTTATAAAACATAATTTAACAAAATTTTTTAAAGAGCTTATATCACATGGAAGGCTATTTTATTTGTATTATGCAAAATATTTGTAATAATAATTTATTACCAGCGCAAGCTTTTCGCATTATTGATGAAATAACTCCATCAGACCATTCTCCAGTTGATAGATTATATTCTCCATATAATTCACCAAGATTGAGAGCCTTTGGATTAATGGGAAATTCGTGTACTATATTAAAACCTGGTTTTCCATTTTGTGCCATAGTTGTCATTGTATTTAACAGTATTCGCCAGGTAGTTGATTTACCAGTGTTCGATTGGCCTACTATCATAGTGGAATGTCGTGAATTTTTTGTTTCATAAAGTTCAATGACTTTTCTGATAAGTGTCGGAGTAGTCTGAATAAAATTCATATTGTTAATATATTCTAAATTATTTTCCTTAGAATTTTTTTATTTTAAAAACACATTTATTATGAAATAAATTTATAATTTCGCTGAAATTTTTAATTCTTAATATATATAAATTCAGACGTTAATATATTTAATATTTTAAGTTCAAATTGTATTAAATTTGATTTAATATTTTTTTTTCAAGGACAATTTTGTATCATTAGAAATTTAGTAATAATATGATTATTTTAGATATTTCTATATTCGTTTAAAAATTAATATAATTTATTATCTATAATAATTAAATAATAAGTTATATATTCTTGTTTAAATCAGTTTAATGAAATTAATTTGAAAAGCGCCTGTGTATTTCCTTATTGAGAAATAAAAAAATAACAAAAAAATTCATTACTAAGTTATAATTTTTTATTTCTCGATGATGGGTCGAAAAAGTATAAGTAAGAATATTCGTCAATGTTGATATAGGCACATACTATTACCAGTGAGAACAGTTTAAAAAATGACAATCCAAAAAAATAAAAAAAAAAGAACACAACAAATATTCATTACCACCTATGATAAAGTATAAGATCGGGAATAAAATTTGAATCGAGGTATCTTTTTTTTCAAAATTGCACAGCGTTTAATGTAAGAAAGAAAAATTAAAAATTAACAATTACCATTGTCGTAATAGATAATCATAATTAATATAACTATATTAATATAATTAAACAACTAAAAATAGAGTAATAGATTTTTGATAAATCTCAATGTATAAACTCGTACCTGTAAGCAAAATATAATATTATAACATATTTTTATTATATTATCAACTCAAATCAAATCATAAAAATTTAAAAACTTGCAATGAAAGCATATAAAAAATAGTTATTTAAGATTATATTAATTTTGTGATATTATAAAATATTACCTGTAATTTCAATTTAATTGCTTCATCAGTTATGTAACGAATGAGTTCGTCATAATCAACTGAAGGTACAGCGAATCCCGGAAAAAGGTCAGATGTTATTCCTATGAATAGTGGAAGATCGTCTGCTGTAAGTTTTGCTAAATTCATATCATTCATGGCCAAAATAATAACCTACAATAGGTAATTTCATCTTCACATTCAATTTTTCTGTTAAATTCCAAATTAAATCAACTAATTAATAAATAGTTTAAAAATATAAAAAATAAAAATTACATCATCTTCAGGTATATTTGGATAAAGTCGTCTTTTTTTCCCGGCGTATCGAGTTAAAGTCACGATACCACGAAGTCCAAAATCATAATGAAACTGCTTGCTTAGTTGTTGCTTAGCTAGACCATAAAGCGTATCTACCTAAAAATTATGAACATATTAAAAAAATATTATTAAATTAATATTTTTTTTTGTATACATTATAAACTAATCTGTAGAGTAAAAAGCAAATTTATTATTTTTCTAAAAATTAATTAAAATCTATTTTGAAAATAAAATTGTTTCTAAATTTATTATTTATATTACAAAAAGGTAAAATATGAATTTTAGTTTCAAATTTTATATTAAATGTTGGCTAATACTTTATACATACTTTTTTAGCAAGTGAACGAGTATTTTGAAAACCTTCGCCAAATAAATTTATTTCTGCTATCATGCTACTATCTGGTACCATCATTGAAATCGGCCGGAACATTGATTTTAAATTATCCGGCAACTCTGTTCGTCCAGCATATCCGGGATTCATCGTTATGAAAACTCCATAAGTATGAACTAATGCAATTTCTGTTCCTTCGAAAATAAATCTTGATAGTTTTTGTGATAAGGCAGATAAAATGGATAAAATTTGCTGTGCGACTACTGATAGTACTTCAATGTTTATTCTATTTAAATGTAAACAAAAATTTATTATTAATAAGCTTTAATAATATTAAAATCTATCTTTTAAGAAAAGAATAATTCCAGACTTAAGGTTGTAACAGCGGCACCTATCGATGCTGTTAATAGTATGTGTTTAGGCAAAGCCTATACTAAATATTTTCTGTTATAATTGTTACGCAACGTGAGGGTCGCGTGGGTCGTGAAGGATGAGGGAGGAATTAAACTCAGGATAATGTTTAATGAATGCTTTATTAACTTTATGTTCTCTATAGTTTTTATTATTTGTCCGCCAATGGCACACGAGTTTTTTCAATAACACTTTTCGCTAAATACAACACGCAATCTTACAGTCAGGTCTTACAATTAGTTTTTAACCTATCGTAGGTGGGCCGGAATAAATCTAAGGTGATACACTTCAGAACTATAGATCGACGAACTTGCAATTCGTTTCGTTTCCACCTTGTGAATCCTACTTTGTACGAGCTGCCGCCGCAATCACGATTTCAAATTTTCCACGCTTTCTTTGGTCGACGTGCGCGCGTCGGGCAAATTCAATCTTTGAATTTGACGCCCTTTCGCTCACTGCGCGCGCACCCAGCCAGTTGACGCCGCAGCAGCGCTCCGCCTTCCGCCTTCCTTCAGTTGTGCCACGACCCTTGCGGCGTGCAGTTCGACTGCTGTCACATAAGACTCCGCCGACTGAGATGCTGTGCCGATGCGGCGCTGACGTTACCACTGACGGCAGGCGTTGCTAAAATGGCGGACGACACCTCGTCCCTTGATAACGTCGCCTAGGTGACGCCTCACCCCCGCTATCCGCTCCTCTCACCCCGCTGCGGTGCGGTGCTGCCCCGCGACTCCTCGCGGGCTCACCCTGCCGCGGCACGACGCTGCCTCGCGACTCCTCGCGGACTCACCCTGTTGCCGTGCGGCGTTGCCTCGCGACTCCTCGCGGGTACTCACGCCCGTGGTGCGTTGCTTTCTCCTGCTAGGGTGCGGCAACGTCGGCCAAGTAGCGGGTTATTTATTTAACTCGCGACTCCGACTCAGCCCACTCGCGAGTATGCGGGCGCGGCTCGCGGACTCATACAAGGTTATCGCTGCCACTGCGCTTACAATGGACGCAGTTCGTCGATCGTCCTTTTACGTGTTTATTTGCGAAGAGGGCTGTATCCCTTAATCGCGAGAGACTCAACAAACTTCCCGTAGTGGCTAGGAGGTGACTTACCCCCGCTTGACGCGTTCGGCGTCATCCTCCCGTGTCGTTCCTGCTATCCCCCCGTTTTTCCGCCAATGCTCTTCCGGATTTCCCTGCGGCGTGGGCGGCTTTCCCTTTCTTCCGGGACCGACTGGCTTCCTGCCTTAACCAGCTCCCCTCACCGGGCCCACTGGCTTCGTGCCTTAACCGGCTCTCTCCCCCCGGTGCTAGGCACGCCTCGATCTCGCTGGTCTCGGGCCTTTCGTAGCTCTCTCAGCCCATTCCTCGTTGCTGGAGGCTCGCGGGTTCGCCCCGGGAAACCTCCTCGCTATTAGCCTTTGGGCGCAAGACCAGCCCTGCTCCCGCCCCTAGCACCGTTAGGTGCGCCCCCCCCCTTACGTTCGGTAACAATAATATAATATTATAACAGATTTCCTAACGTCCAAATCTGATGAAATTTCGCGAAATTGTGCGCGCCCGATTTCAACTAATTATTATACTAATATCCATAATTACACGAATATCCAACTAAAAATAAAACTAATACAGATGTTTTCCGAATAGATGGGTGGCCGCCTGTAAGGTTATTATGCCTTTAATAATACCACTTGTAATAATAATAACGTCAATTTCAAATATAATGTAAAGGTTATCCCTACCACCAAGGCAAAAATCAGTTGTAATTACTCCTATATGAATAGAGCAGATTTTTTAATTTTAAAAAATTGCTGTACTTTGTTATAACTGTTACGTTCCCTCACTATAGACTCATTGTTGATATTCCGGTGCCACTACGACTGCTGAAACTTTTGTAAAGCCCATAGAAAAAAAAATCATATTTCCAATCTTTGAGACCTTTTAGAAAAACCGTCGTACAATCACACAAATTAAAACTAAAAATACGAATGCGTTTCTGTATTATTATGGGAATCGTATTATTATAATAAGAAGTATTATTGTGAAGTTGAGATAATTAGGAACGGATTTAGTGAATAATTATAAAATTTTAATGCAAAAAATAGAAATAGAGAATAAAAGAAAGACAGACATATTATAAATCGTATTTAAATAAAAATTGTAATATTAAGAATAACAATTAATATAAGAAGTTTTATACGCGTGCAAAAAAAAATGCTGAACAAGAATTAAAAGGAGTTTTATACGCTTGCAAAAACAAATGCTAGTAAGACTGCAACAACAAGAACGACAAGAACTAAAAGAAGTTTTACACGCGTACGAAAACATGATAGAAATACTGCTGAACAAGAATTAAAAGGAGTATTACACGCGTATGAAAATATGGTAGAAAGATTGCTGAACAAGAATTAATCGATACAAAATGACGCTCTTTTCGATGACTTAACATGAAAGTAGAGCGTATCCGAACATTATCCGCAACGATAATCGTTTAGTAAACGAAAAAAGTGCATCTGAAAACTAAAAACCATCAGCTATATAAACGAGACTATAGACGAAACAACTCACTCCTTGGTCCAACGATCTGCCGCATTTTTGTGATCAATACTTCGGAGTCCGTTTTAGTTGTACTTTTCCCTTGTCAACATTATTATTATCAATAAACGATCATTTTAAACCGCGAGTGTATTGATGTTAATTTTTACTTTGAGTTTCCTTTCCCCATTACGCGCCATACGCGACGTATTTCGCGCATCCAGAACGAGAGGAAGGAAGGAAGGAAGGAAGTTAATACTTAAATACCTCCTCAGATCATCGAAAGGTAAGTGCATTAAATTAAATTTCATTAAGTTTTCATACAATAATATCGCGTTAGTCGTAACTAGTACTTTGCAATATTAGCTCCGGCTCTAGCTATTAAAAGTAAAATCTTAGGCTAAAAAGGAAGCAAGGCATCTTTACTCGGTGAGGAAAGACCGCTTTTAAACATTTGATTCACCTTCCCGCCTGAACCGACGTAACATAACTGTCAGTATTAATTAATTTGCGTAAGTTAAATAAATCATAATTAGGTTGAGTTTTTGTTGGTTTATTTAAATTATTTAATTTATTTAATTAATTTATTTAAATGTAAAGATTAAAAGCACATCGATACATGCACAAACAGTATGCTTACCCACACCAAGACCTTTGACCCAACGTCCCATAATTCATTATCTACAAGTATCGCGACGGCTGCACCAGATAATTCAACAATTGATCAACCACATATAGCACACAGTTAGTCCAACAAACTATTTTTTTCATAAGCACCAGATAATCGCGGCCGCCTTCGTGCAGCCTCATGTCAACAAGCTACGCACTCTTTTTTTTTTGTACCCTCGGAAAGTAAGGAGTGGTAGTTTTCTTATTAGTTGAGAATGTAATTTCGTTTTAATTAGAGTTTTAACCACTTTATTTTTATTAATCAAAACTGTTTTGCATGATTTTCTTGGTTATCACACTTTAGTAGGTCGATCATTATTTTAATTTTTATTTTATGTATTAACATCCTTAATTCACAATAAAATTATAAACTATCTGAGGGGACTTAGTAATGTGAATACAATTTTTAATACATATTACAATGTATAATATAAATAATAATAAATAAATATAAATATAAATAAATATATAAATAAATATAAACGGTATAATATAAATGACATTAATTTTACCAAATTTATAATAAATGTTAATAATATATATATTAAGAATGTACAAAGTAACTACTATTCTATAGTAAAATAAAATAATAGTAATCACTGATTTATAGGTATTTTAATATATATATATATATATATATAAATGAGTATTTTATAAAAATATCGCAAGTATTGTACTATTGAAGTATGAATTCAAAATTGTATTTTTATTATTATACCTATTGAATTCGTCGAAGCATCCCCAAGCACCTGTTTGTGCTAGTCCAGCAAACATTCTTCCCATACTTTTGTAATCAAGACCTTCTGAACAGTTTACTACAATAACGTTAAAACCAAGGGCTTTGCCAAGGTCTTTGACAGTTTCGGTTTTACCAGTACCGGCCGGACCCTTTGGACTGCCACCTCTATGTAAGTGCAGTGCTGTTGTTAAAGTTATATAACATCTATTTTAAAAGAGAAATTATTAGCACTGAGACTAGAATTCAATAAGTATGCTTGACATTAAAAAAGTGAATAAGAAAACATTTTCTTTAACATAGATAAATCTATCGGTTCTTATATTTATAAGATATATTATAATTATATTTATAAAATTTAAAATTTATAAAAACAAAAATATCAGAAAAAGGGGAAAGGAACTAATTGAAACGGTCGGAATGACGACGGAAAATACAAGATGGCGATACCGAATGCGGAAAGTGTATAACAAGATTTTACATATGTAGATATATATGATAGATGTAAAAAGATATGCAATATTCTTTGTTTTGTGTATTATAATTATAGTTGTTTGACTTTTATTAACTTTGCACTTTAAAATTAGTTTTTTATGCGAAAGCAATTCAACATCACATAATATATTTACTTTATAAATATATTAATGCGAAGAACTAACCTATCAGTTAATGGTGTAATGACAAGTCGTTCGGAATTACCAAGGTATTCATAACCATAAATGAAAGATGTATTTGTTTGATTAACTATACAATCATCTATATCTCGATCCCAATAAAAACGTAATTGTGATAACCATTCAAATGCAGATACATCTCTACAATCTATAAAAAAATCTTTTATTAAATAAACGCAATTTAATATTCAAATTGTATAATAGTTAAAAAACAATAATTTAAAAATGAAACAACATTTTAATTATATATGTTGAAATTATTAAAAGTAAATTATTAGTAATCATAAATTATATTTTGTGAGTTTTACAGTGTAATTTAGTTAATTAACAGAACATAATTAAACTACAATAAAACAAATTTATGATCAACTCAAATAAATCATATTTTGAATATTAGGTCATGGTCACGTGTTTGGTTAATTTGAAAATTTATAAATACAAGCAGTTGCTTTGTAGATTAATTTTAACGTTTTAACAATTTCCTTGAATTTCAGCTGGCGATTAGCATTTATTAATGATCACAGTATTGACAGATTATCGGATAAAGTAAGAAACCTTCTGAAAATATTGGCAATGTTCTATGGGTCACGTGGAAAGATATATGGAAAAACAAGTTGCAGTATGTCGGTATCTAATTTATAATTTATAATTTTGTGTATAATATGTTACATATATATTCCAATTCGATGCTTCGTCACATCTAGATCAAAACGTAATTGTCGTTAGATGCATCAGCATTTTGCTACCTGATTTGCTGATGTGATTTAATTATTTGAATAAAATTAAATTTTTTACTGAATGTGAACACAAGCAAGAAGACAGTATTTTCCTTCTTTTAAAAATAGCTTTTTTGCGCCTTACGACAAGCGCCTTTTCCTATGTTTCGATGTCGACCGTAAAACTCAGTATTATTGTTATAAGCTTTCGATTGAAACACACGATTTTAAATAAATCAGGATTACTTACCTAAGATTGAATATTTTTAGGCATCAAACGTTAAAATATTTTGAAATTAAATAATTGTCAGTTAAATTTATATTTTTTAATAAATGTTTTAATTTTATAAAACATAAAAAATCATTTTTTTGGAAATATTTAATATATATATATATATATAACTCACTTGTTTTATACATTTTTTCTATGACATCTCTTGCATGAATCTCTATAACAACAATAGCTTTAAATTTGAGTCTTTGCAGCCTATCTAGATTTCCGCGCACTGCTTCAGAATATTTGCTAAGTGCTTGATTTTGTCTACGTTTCAGTTTCTTTAGTGGTTTTTTTGATTCGATCATCCTGATGAAATTACAGTATTAAATGTTATTGTAATAACTATGAATTATTATGTATTGTATTTGTATTTGTATTATTATTATTAATATCAATATTATTATTATTATTATAATTATTATTGCAATAATAATTTTTATGCATCCCTTGTACTGCAGGGGAAGATAGAGGCCCTCGAGGAACAGGAGAGAAGGGAGCGACGAGGGATCCGGAGGAAGGTGTCGCTTCCTCTCCCGAAACCACAGACTACGGCCGGTAAAAACCACCACCGGTAACACCAATAGAGGCCCAAGCAGGCAAAATGAAAAAGAAGAGGAAGGAGGAGGCAGCAGGGTCATTGCAGACGCCTTCTCCAACCACAACCGTGGCGAATAGCCCGACAGGTGCAGAGTGGAGGAGAGTCCCCACGTGAGAAGAGAAGGGAGGGGACCGCCAAAAGTCGGCAAAAACCTGGGAAAAGGAGCCACACATAAAAAGAGCATCCCCAGTAAAAGAGGGAAGGTGAGGCCAGAGGCCATCGTCCTTAAGCCAGCGGAGGGCAAGACCTACGCGGATATCCTGAGCGGAATCCGGCATCAGGTCAGTCCCTCCGAGCATGGGCTCTCGATCAAGGGCATCCGCAAAACCCAAAAGGGGGATGTTCTCATCGAGATTAAAAAATCATCATCAGCTGAGTGCAAGGAGGGCTTTGCCGATGCCTTGAAAAAGGCCGTCGGAGCCAGCACAACACTCCACACTCTGACCCCCAGGAGTACGCTGGAGATCAGGGACGTGGACGAGTGCGCAACGACCGAGGAGGTCAGAGGCGCCTCCTTGTGATCCTGCAGGACTACACTGGTCCTCTAGAGGTGTGACTCACGGGAGCCAACAAAGCCGGTAAACGGCTGGCAATCGTGACCGTCACAGAGGAGGCCAGTAAAAAGCTACTGGAGGTGGGCAGGGTCCCAGTAGGGTGGGTCTACTGCGGCATAAGACCACGGGTCCAAGTCGAGCGCTGCTTTAAGTGTCTCGGCTATGGATACCGGGGTATGAGCTGCAGGGGCCCAGACAGGAGCACGACCTGTTTCCGGTGTGGGGAACAGGGTCGACGGCGACCTTCCGGAGGCCCGGTTACAGGCAGACCATCCCCGACGTCTCCTTTGCGATGGAACGTCTGGCCGCAAAGGTGCGGGACTGGCGGGTGATCGAGGACTATACAGCCAGCGATCACCAGTACATCACATTTCGTGTTCGTGATGACCGGCCGGTCGGGACGGCGATCGTACGGTGGACGACGCCTTGTTTTCCCGTGACCTAGAACGCGGACAGCGAACCCTGGACGGGGCTTCAGGGAGCGGAACGTCCTCCAAGCAAGCGGAAGCAGTCAGACGCAATTATGCGCTGGATCCACCAAGCTTGTAAGGAGGCGATACCGAGGATGTCGGCGAGAAAAACACGCCGTCCAGTTTATTGGTGGACCAGCGAGATCGCGGAAATGAGGCGGAAGTGCCTTCGGCTACGACGAGTAGCCCAAAGGGCCCGACGCCTCGACCGCGACAACTCTCCGATCTGGTGGCGAGAAGAGCCCTCAAGAGAGCCATCAAAGCGAGTAAGAGCCGATGCTGGAAGAAGCTGGAGGAAGATCTCAACAGAGATCCGTGGGGATTGGGCTACAAGGTAATCACCTGTAAATTGGGGGCGTTCGCCAAGGGCGCACCCATGAGCGAGGTGGTGATGGACGGGATCGTCCATGCTCTCTTCCCCACACATCCCGTTCGAAGGGATGAGCCCCCGGTGCCATCTGGTCCTGACGCTCCGTCGTTTACAATGGCGGAGATAGAGAGCGCGGTAAGCTTAATGAGGAACCGTAAGGCACGAGGGCCCCGCTGGCCTTCCAGCAGAGGTGATCAAAGTGGTGGCCAGGAGTTACCCACAGTTCTTGCTCACAATGTACAACTCGTGCCTTCAAGCGGGAGTTTTTTATTCCCGTTGGAAGGAGGCGAGACTTGTGCTGGTGAGTAAGGACAAGGGATTGTGGGACGCTCCGTCGTCGTACAGACCCCTGTGCATGCTGGACATCGCCGGGAAGCTCCTGGAAAAGCTGGTGAGACCCCGTCTTCAGGCGGCGCTTTTAATATCTGGCGGCTTCTGCGAGAGATAATACGGCTTCTAAAGGAGTAGATAAACCATTGACGCGTAGTCGAAGAGTAGTCGAGGCGGCCAGGAGAACGGAAATGGGAAACCACTTCTCCCGACCGATATGTCTCCTGGTGACACTGGATGTCCGAACCGCCTTTAACTCGGTAACGTGGACAGACATGCTTGGGGCAATGCATCGGGACTTCGGGGTACCCCAGTATCTCTTGCAGCTTATTGGGGATTACCTTCGGGACCGATTCATTGTATACGAGACGGCGGAGGGCTCAAAACGGAGGGCACTGACGTGTGGTGCGGCCCAAGGCTCCATCTTAGGACCCGATCTATGGAATATTTCCTATGACGGGATCCTGAGATTGGAAATGCCTGAAGGCTGCTTTCTGATCGGGTACGCGGATGACATGGCAGCCATTATTATAGCGCGTAATATGGTCCCGACACAGACGCGACTTGACCAGACCATGCGGAGAATTCGCCACTGGATGGACGATCATGGGCTGGAACTAACGGAGGTCAAAACCGAGATTGTGCTTCTTACGAAGAAGCGTATACCCAGAGTGCAGCCGCTTATTATCGGAGAGGAGTTGATTCAGATCAAAGCAGCCGTGAAGTACCTCGGGGTGACACTAGATACGAAGCTCACCTTCGGGGAACGTATCCGCAGGGTGGCAGATAAGGCGTCACGGGTAGTGACTTCCCTGTGCAGGATCATGGCCAACGTAAGTGGACCACGTCCCTGTATCAGGCCGTTGCTGCTCGGTGTCGCTGAGTCCGTCATCTTCATCCAGCTGTTGACCGGCCATGTGTACTTCCGCGCGTACCTCCACCGCATGGGTAAGGCGGCGGATCCTCGATCAGTGCATTGCGGATCCGCTATGGACGACGCTTTGCATACATTACTAGTGTGCGAACACTGGGAACGACAGAGGGGAACGTTGGAGGGCGATGTCGGAAGGATCACTTCTGAAGGCATCGTCCCTCTGATGCTCGCGAGCCAAGAAAACTGGGGAAGGGTCGCTTCTTTCGTCGAGGATAACCTGAGACGTAAGAAGCCGGCTCTTCCCTAGGGTAAGGGGGGAAAACTTAGAGGGTGCCTCGAAGGCATAGTTTCTGGTTCCCTCCCCGAAGTAATGCTTAACGGCGGTGCCGGGGAGGATATAAGAACCAGGAAAGGAGGAAAACCACAGGGCGGGAGCGACACGAGTTCGCCGAAAGGGTGATGTTTTAGTGGGTATACCGGCATCTTCAATGCCGGGGAGAAAAAAAAATTATTATTATTATAAAAAGCTCTTTGAATGTTGAGTAAGAGGATGCCCGCAACTCACTTAAATATTGTTAAACTTCAGATATTATTACTATCATTGAAAGGTCAAATGCTTGCTGGAAAAACTAGCGAGACCCCGCCTTTAAGCAGCGCTCTTAAAATCTGGTGACTCTCTTCTAGTGATAGTACGGCTTTTAGAGGGGTTGGTCTACGATGAACAGTATCTAGCAAGTAGTAGATGGTCAGGAGCATGGAAAGACGAAATCATTTTTTACGATCGATGTCTCCTACTGATGTTAAATGTAAAAAAAGCCTTTAGCTCAGTAACACGCTCGGAGCAATGAATTGGGACTTTAGTGTGTCCCGATATCTCCTGGGAATTATTGGAGATTATATTAGAAAATAATCCGTTCTACATGAAGCAACGGAGGACTTAAAACGAACGGACATGATTTATGGTGCGATCCTAACCTCCATCCTAATCCTAATCCGATTTTTGGAATATTTAATAAGATGGGATCCTTCGATTGGAAATGCTTGAAAGCTGCTTCATGATAGGGTATTCGGTGACAGCAATCATTACAATTCGTAATGAGATACTGTAATTTCTTATTCTTCTTCTACTTCTTATAATTATTATTGTTATTGTTATTATTCTTTAGCAGTATTCAAAACGCTAATTTATTCTAATTTAAAAAAATTTGTATTTGAATCAAGGAAACGTAACGAATAACAATAATTCTTGGTCATACAATTTTAGACAACTCAACTATGTTTTACTTTTCAGATGTTTTGCATTTTATTTCTACATGGTTGAATTACTTTAAAATTTTAATCATGTTACCATTACTTCATAAATACTCATTCTTAAACGTTATCAAGTATCAATTGCGTTTTTGTAAGTATATCAAAATATTATGCCTCGTATCTTATCAGAACATGCTCGTTACTTGTTATTTATAAATGATTAAATATTACTTAATTGAACTTTTCTTTTCTTTAAGATAGGTTTATAAAAGTACTCGACTATCTGCTATGCCTTGTATATTAATTTGTTGATCTGTTTCAAGGCTGTAATTGCTATTGTCATTAATTTGATAGGTCATTTTTTTCTTATTTCAATGGTCACTTTACATATATCTACCTTTCCCAGCAAATAAGAGAGAAAAAAAAGAAAGAAAAAACCTAAGAAACATTTAACCTCATTTTTCCATGTTCGAGAATTTCTATTGTAAACCTTTTAACAAATGCTTCGCCTCTTTTCTTTGAGATTACACCCTTCTGAAGTATTTTCTAGAATTTTAGATTCTAACCTTCTGTCGTATCTTATTATTAATAATATTGTCTCATATTATTATTTCTTAATATTCTTTCATATTATGCTTCTATTTACATCCTTTCTGAAACTCGCAACCATTTGTGGAAAAGTGAATAAAAGATAAAACATTGTTCGTAATGAAAAGCACTCTATAAATATACGTTTTATTGTATCAAAAAAACATAAATATCTTTTATAACAATATATAAAAGCATAAAAAGAACATATAAATAGAGCAACAAACAGAGCTATTATTCATTACTATTAAAATACGCAAGTTATGTCAAAACTCTCATAGCTCTTACACGAAATATTTCTATTAATATTTATTGTATTGCTGTGTCTTAATAAATTTTTAGTTATTTATTTACTATTATTTTTATTTACTATTATTATATATAATTTTAGTTTGGAATGCGGATCCATACAAAGAATAAAATGAAATATAATTTTATACAAATTATTTCATATATCATAAACACTTACTTGCATTGTAACAAGACTCTAGTACAATCGGTTGTCCACTGTATTTGAGTGGATGTTATTCCAGGTTGACTTTGCCATTCCTTGACCCATTTGTCACGTTTCGATAACATTTTTCTTAGAGCTGTTCGGCACATTCGTAAAGTTTCTCGTAAACTATCTCGCATTGTTCCTTCTACGATTATAAAAAAAAAACTAATATCAAATTGATTTTTTATAATCGTTCTTGCATAAAAAAAATATTTCGGATTAAAAAATACTATATAAATAAATACAGTAAAGACATATTTTTACGTTTTCACTATAAACGCACCATGATTAAAACCAGTTTAATCGTTTTTATTTTTAATTAGCTTTAATCGTTTTTATTTTTAACTAGCTGGAGTTCGGTAAACAGTAAATAATTTTGCCTATCATTATCACTACTTTGCATTTTACTAGCTTTTATATTTTGAAAAGCTTTAGTAAAAAAAAAATGTGGATAAAATAACTTTAATTTGGGTAAGATATTCCGCAATACTGTTATCACGATCATTGATGTATTTTACATTCGGTAATGTTACTAGATATTGGAATACTTTTAACGAATATTTCTATAATATTGTTTCGTGTTAGCGCAAAAGATTGTAGTTATTAATTTAAAAAATGCGATTTTTGTCCCAGTATTTAAAGCATTTGACATGTGTAATGAGCGATTAATTCGTAATTGTACGTACTCTATTTTATTTTATTTATTTTATTTTTTTAATTTTTTTTTTTTTTTAATGATAAATAAAACATGCTATTCATATAACAACGGCAGAAGTAACTAGTACTTTGAAACTTGTGAAAAATGTTAAATAAACCTATTTAAAGTAAAAAATATACTCGCTGCTGCTGATTTTTAGGACAAGGTTTTTGTAAAAAAGCAGTGAAAAGAAACCGATTGTCCCTATGTTTTAAAACAGTGCGAATGGTACAATCGAACATATTAATAACAATTCTTAACAGCATCTTTCGTAAAGGTAGTATAAGTTAAAGTAAACATATTTTTAACCGTAAGAAGTAATTTAATGGAGTCATACGACTATATTTTATTATTATTGTTAAGGATTTTATAATCTCTTAGGCTAAATTAATTAATTGGATTTATTTCATTTATATTTTTTGATGTCAGTGTACTGTATTCCGAATTCATCGATATATCTAGAATTTCAATTGAATTTCAGCGAATATGGATTTGGAATCTTTAGTTATAGCTATAATAATCATTAAGGTTATTAAATAAATTGAGATGATTTATGTGGTCTTCAGAAATTCAGATCGAGTTTTAATAAATGTTTTTAAAAACCAAATAGACGATCTCTCTACGGTTTCAGGTGCCACAGAGATTTTATTGTAGGAACAAGTTCAGTCTATTTTAAAAATACTTTCAATCCTCATGAATGGGAAACGAAAATTCAAAGCATGATCATTTTTAAAATTATAAAATTCATCGTAAATACAAATTTTTGTAATTTTTTTGGATGCATACTGAATTGGTGGTGCTCATTAAATGGCTCCGATGAATCCTTGACGCAATATCAAATCGATCTGTTCAGCGATTTTTCAGTTGGAACAATTTTTCAGTTGGAAAGTTTAAATGTTTAGAGATTAAATAAAAAAATAAAGTTTTATGCGAAATAAACTAAAGTAAAAAAAGAAAGGCAAGGCTGTGCATTAATTTTTCGCTGTCTTTTATCCAATTGTGGTAGCTCCTGCCTCTTAAAAATGTGATGCAATATTTCATATACATACATTTATATTAATATTTTCATAAAAACACAATTTATTTGTATAAAATTAATTTTCTAGAGTATTATTATTAAATCAATATTATTATCAATTTATTATTGTATTTATATATTATCCTCCTTGAAATACGTATCTAGTATTTATAAACACATAATTTAAAACTACATAAGAATATTTAAATTTAAGATTTCATTTTTATAGATTTAGTTAAGATTTTTTTCTTATTTAAATATTATTAGCTAAATATAAATATTTTTTATTAAAAGCATTTTACCAATATTTACAAGCCAACGCTCTACTTGGCCTTCTAATAGTATTGACTGTAAAAATTGCACGTACTCGCCTTCAGCTGAATACATTCCTTCTGCAATCATTTTTCCAGATAAAGTCTAAAATATAAATTTTAAGTTATAATTGTACCTTTTTTACGTTAAAAAATAACAATTATTATCTAAAATTATTTAAAATTATCTAAAATTATTTGAAGAAATAATTATCAATGATTCATAATAATTATTGATATTTTATGCTTTAAATATTAATTATATTTTATACAGTTATGTATAATTTTATATCCATAATCTAAAAGTTTATAAAGTATATACGTTTTGAAAGTCATTTCTTTATATATATTTAATACCTTGCCAAATCTTAAATATTTAATACCATCGAAAAGCTTCTTTATATGTGGTTGAATTAACTCAGGTTTCTTTGAATTAGCAAGAATTTCAAGTAGATCATCATTTGAAATAAAATAAAATCTTGGAAAAATATGTCTTTTTCTTTCAAGGTATTGTTCTAGCTTTCTTTGAATGATTTCTAATTTGTTATTTAATTTAATTAATTGATTAAATAAGCCGGCTTCATGGAAAAGAAAATTTTATATAAATTAATTTATAATTAATATTAAATCATGTTCAAAAATACAAAATTTTTAGTATTTTTTTTAGGTAAAATTTCATATTTAATTTTTTATAAAATCTTTTGGGTTATTTTTTAAAATAATTTATTAAATTATGGAATGATTTATTAATATATATTTATTAAGTATTTTATTTTAAATATATATTATATATAAATATGTATAACCATTCATATATACTTATTTGTAATTATATAATTGTTACCGAACGTAAAGGGGAGGCGGTACCCAACGCTGCTGGAGGCGAGAGCAGGGCTGGTCTCGCGCCAGGAGGGAGGTCACAGGGAGGTGTCCCGGGTGAGACCCGCGAGCCTCCAGGATGGGGAGGTTTCCCGGATCAAGCCCGCGAGCCTTCAGGAATGGGGAGGTTCCTCGGGTCAAGTCCGTGGGCCTCCAGGTAAGGGGATGTTTCCCGAGATAAGATCGCGAGCCTTCAGCTGCGAGAGCACAACAAAATACCCGAGACCAGCAAGAGTGCAGCGCGCCTAGCACCGGGGGGAGGGGAGCCGGTTAGGGCAGGAAGCGAGTGGTCCTGGAAGAAAGGGAAAGCCGCCCACGCAGCAGGAAAATTCGGAAGATTGGCGAAAAACGGGGGGGGGGGAGGTATTGAGCAACGCGAGAGGGTGACGCCGAGGATTTGAGGGGGGAGTCAGTACTTTCCCAGCCACGACGGGAAACATTTCGAGCAATTACGCCGATAGAAGTTAGCATCCCTTCGCAAGCAATAGACAAGTGTAGTCGACGAACCGCGAGTTATTGTGTAAGTGATAGCGAAAGCGAGGAACAGCGCTCCTCCAGCGTGAGTCCGCGAGCCGTGCCCGCATACGCGAGTGAGGCGAAAGCGAGCCACCGGGAACGTAACTCACACCCAGGCTGACGTTGCCGAAAACACATTTAAGAGGGGCGAAGGAGCCTCCGCGAGATCGAACGAGAAACCGCGAGGCAACACCGCGACGTTACTAGGTGAGAGGGAAGGACGCGTCGTACGCCATCTTGGCGACAACGACGTCAGCAGTGACGTCAGCTTCGCATCGGCACGGCGTCGCATCAACGGTGAGGCAGCCGGGTTTCCCCGCACGACGCTGTTGGCCGAGGATACCCCCTCCGCTGTCCCAGATACCTCTGACATCAGCAGTGTCTCACCGCAGCGCCCTTAACGGCGAAAGCTATCATAATAGCGGCGATACGCACGCTGTGCGTGCTGCAGTGGTACTAAGGCGTGCGCGCAGGCAGAGGAGCAACGCCGCCGCGCCAGCTGAGACGACGCGCCCGTTGCGCCGGCTAGACGAGTACGCGCATACGCAGTGTACGCCCGCCAAACGCGCGCGATTCAAATTCAAAAATATCCGATGCGCGCGTCTGCCTGAGGAAAATGCGGGAATTTCAAATGCGCGATGGCTTCGAAGGCTCAAACTTCGACGAGAAACTGTAAATGTAAGTTCGCCGACTTATACTTCGAAAGTGTGCGACCTTATAGTTATTCCGGTTCGCCTGCGTTAGGTTAAAAACTAATTATAAGAATAAATTGTGAAACTACGCGTTTGTTAAGCAAAGTGTTGTTATGAAAGGAATTTGTGTGTCATTGGCGGAAAAATAATAAACTCCAAAAAACATTCAATAAATACAGTCTTCATTGGACATCATCCCGATTTATTTCTCCTCTCTCATCCTACACGATCCACGCGACCCTCACGTTGCGTAACAATAATAATATAATTTAGAAGCTGCTTATATATAATAAAATAAAATACAAACATACATTTATATTATATATATAGTATATGCAAACTATTACTATATCGCACTATTATTTTTCACTATATGATTAATTAACATATTTTATAAATGAATAATAAATTTTGGCAATAATTATTATTAAAAAAATCATTTTAATTATTTAATTGTATTATTAATTTAACATTATCATTATTGAATAATTGTTAATATAATTAACTTATATTTATATTATTATTATTGTAATGATATATAAATTATATTACGTGGATGTTGAGTAGCATTCAAAGCCAAGCCAGAAGATGCCATACAAGAAGTAATTTCCCTCCAAGAATCTGTAAGTTTATCAAATTCTTCAGTTTCTTGTGGAAGCTGTTTTCTAATATCTTCGGCATTAAATATATTATTTAAATACATGTAACCTTTCTGAACATTTAATACCATTTCTAGAATTTCACCAATCATTGATAATGTACGTTCCCAATAGTCAACTTCCAAAATAAAGGCTTCGACAAATCTATTAAACATTTAAAATTTACTTTGAATCTTCTTATAAAATTTATATAACTGTAGCGTTTCTTACATGGAAGGTTCAATTAAGTTTATGTTTACGATCAAAGGTAAGATGTAATTTTAAGAATATTTTGGATTCGATGGATCGAAAATTTGTTAATTATATTTTTATATTATCAGCAGGTTAAATTAAATTATATTATTTATGTTATTAAAATTATGCTATTTGTATAAGACAAGAAAATAACTGGTCATTAAAATTATATATTATGGTGATTTTAAAAAAGATTATTCTTACTCAATTTGTCTTTTTTTATAAAAGATAATAAAATATAAGAGAAATTGAGTTAACTTTAACAGCGTTGAAATTATGTTGGTATTTATGAATTCAAAAGTAATAGAATGTACTTTTTTATTCATTAGAATATACAAATGTGTTGGGGCCATAAAATTAATTTTACTGTTAATTGTAAATTTCTCTATAGGTTCAGGAAAGGGGTGGGGGATAAAGTTGCCGCTAATAAATGACACCTTGGATTAATTAGAAGAAATATTATTTATTTATTTTACACCTACACAGAGCATACCCTTTACCTCTAATTTCGCCTAAGTGCATAAAAAACCTCCTTCTCTAAGGAAGGAGGAAAAATCAGATAACGACTTAAATGTGCGCGACTGGCCAGACGCTTACGCTTATTAAACTAATAAGACTATCGCTCGCTGATTATACTTATGCGTCGCCACGAGAAGGATGGTCGAAAGGGTAAGGACCGGCCCAATCAGACCTGACCAGCAGCCCAGGTAATCCAAGGAGATGGGTGACCCGCTGAGACAATTCCAGTCAGACTTGGTCGTCAGACCCAGTACCGCCGCGACGATGGGTTACCAAGTAGGAAAGTCCAGCTAGATTTGGTCGTCAAACCCAATTCGTCCAAGCGGGGGCTGGCCCAGGTGACACGGTCCCATACAGACCCAGTCGGTTCCTCTCGATCGCAGTCTGATCCGGGATCAGATAGAAACAGTTCTGTACCTACCCTCACGGTACTTTACGTCAGCCTCACTTTACCCGCTTATTATCCGGATTATTACAAGCTCGGCTATTCCAAAAAGGGACGTACTAGGCGCACTCTTCTAAATCTAACTAACAACTAAACTTCGCTCGCTACATTCCTTTTTACAGGCGTTTGACCTCTGCTCTCGGGTGGCTTAAAGAAAACTCCCTTGTTTATAGTAAGCTATCAGGTTACTCGTCGCCAAGAATTTTACTACTCTAATTGAAACTAATATTATTTACAGCTCAAACAAAAGGCAATCGTGATGGTCTCGAACAAAATGTTTTAAAAGTAATTGTAATTTTAGAACTTGCACAAAAAAAATCCCCTTGAACAATGGTATAAAATAATTTGATTATTTTAATCTTTTATTTTAACCGAATATATTCAACAGAATTCAATTTTTGCAAAAAGTATTAACATTGCAGGACTTATGATTCCATGTTAAGATAAAGATATCATAAACAAAATTAAAATAATATTTTCTGAATTTTATTTGTGAATGAATACTTAATATGAAGGAATGGAAGAAAAATTTATATGATATAAAATATAAATGTATTATATTTTTACATTTTTTTAAATTTATATTGCTTTTCGTATATAAAAATTGAGGAAACGCTACTAACATCTTACTTCAATATAGTCTCAAATTATTTATCAAATTTAGAATATTTTCATTCATTATTAACAAACTATTAAATTTTTGTATATAATATTATCTTACTTTGTCGATTTCATCGCAGAAAGTTGAACTTGATGTTCTTCTAGTGTTTGAGTAATATCATCTATTGATTTCAATACAAATACACCTTTATCTCCATAAGAAAGCATTATGAGTGGCATTCCTTTCCATATTTCGACTATAGTTTTTAAACCCTAATAATAAAAATATATTATCATAATGTTATGGAATGTAATATATCTTAAAAATATATAGATCTTTTCATTTTCTTTCGAATCGTTGTGTTTAACAATTAAAAAAAAAAATATATATATATATTTGAATTTATTAAAATCTCATATTTATTTAAAAACTTTTCTGTATTATCTTTTTTCACATTTTTATCATATTTTTATTTATCACTTGTTTTTATTTGCTCAGTAAAAATCAGTAAAAATTTATATTTTTAGAACAATACATTGAATGTGTATTTATAATATTGACAAATGATTTGTCTTACTAAAAAAATTACTTTTCCATGTAAATAATTAATTTATCATGCAAATATATAAATATCTCATATCATTCTGAAATAATTTTAAATATCAATACTTTTAATAATAATTGTAATTTTTTTTTTAGCTATGAAATTAGTAAAATTTTAACTAATAATGTAAGTTGCTATGAAATAATAATTTTAAATAAACAATTATTCATTTTTTTTATTATCATTATTTGTAAAAAAATTATGAAAATATTCTAATTCCTTATAACTATTTTATTTGACAATTTTACCCTTTGTTATTTTGAGTTACTTTTAATACTAGACCATTTTGAAGAATTTGTGATTCAAGTACTAGGCAACATAAATCGGTTATTCACTTTCAAAGAGTTTAAATTAATTTATATACAATATATTCAATTTAGAAATATTTAAAATTATTTAATTTGAATTGAATAATTCTCTCTATTTTTAATATCACAATACAATTTAATATAAATTTTTATAACAAATTATAATATAATATCGAGGTACTATAACAAATTATAATATAATTCGTAGAAAGTACTATTAAATTGAAGACGAAACTAATAAAATTTTTTAAATTGTTTAAAAGATTGAATATTACACCGTTTCAATTGCAAGCTCCATTGTTGCAGAATTAGATATATCAGCAATTTCTTCGGCAAAATTGTACATTTGCATGTCTGCTATTGCTCCTAGAGTAAAATCATCAGAATTTGGGTCAAAGTCCCTACCAATTATTTGCACAACTTTTTTCCAATGACGATCTCTCATTGCACCATTCTTCAAGTCTATAATAAGTGGTAAAGTCCGTCTGAATTTATCAACTCGAGACCTATTAAACATCATAATGTAATTATGAAAAATATATTTATTTATATTTATCTGTTAAAATAACATAAATGTAAAAATATAAATATAGAATAAATATAATTTATACTTTCGTTTATAGTGATAATTACATATATAGCCCTAATAAGGTGATTCAAAATAAATAACCAATATTATTTACAATGTATTTACTTTAAGTTTAAGAGAGTCAATATTAAAATATGTATAAGAAATCGTTAAATTTTTCTATTTGAATCTTTGTAGTAGAACATTGTATTTCTTAATATCTTATATAGCACTTTATTGTTAAAAGTAATAGTAATATTAAGAATTTTGATAGAATTTTATTTGAATTATGACTCTGATGTAATAATACAAATCAATTTGGTCGGCTGTTATTATTAAAATTATATACTTTTATACAAATTTTTATGTATATATTACCGTGTAGCATTTACAATATTCCAATTTTTTTCACTTAATTCACGGCTTAATCTTGTTAATTTTCGAAACATAATATTAGCTGTTCCATCCATTTCATCTATTTCGATTGACCAAAAATTACCCGCTTTATATTTTTCCCAAATTTTATCCCATTGTTCAGTAAGCTCCCAAATGTATTCAATAGCAGTTAAATCCTATATTTATAATATAAAATATAACTACAGTTATAAGAAATTATATATATATATATAATTGATTTCAATATTTACCTTTATTAAAGTGTTCAGTTCTCCCGAATCTGTTTCACTTATACCAAAAATTGTTAAATCTCTTTTAATTTTTATCATTTTATCTTTTGTTACGCTTACTTTCTTATGAAAATTTTTCAACCACATTCTTGCAGCTGTATGTAATAATTTTATTTACTAAAAAAATTTTCTTTAGATTTGGAGTGTAATAATTCATATCTTTTTAAATATAATATTTAATTGAAAAAATAATAAATAATAATAAAATATAAAACATCAGTAAAAAAATACTAATATATATATATATTAATAAAATAAAACAATTTTTCAAAATAATTTTTTTTTTTACTATGTAATGCTTAATATTATATATTGATAACTGCTTTTTACCGTATAAGCATAGTATTAATAAAAAGTTTGTTTAAAATTCATATATTCAATCAAAATTCATTTTAAAAAATTCAAATAGTTTTCAATGCTTACTTTTTATTTTCCATTCTGATGAAAATGGTCCACTATCATAAAATTTTTCAAGTAATTCAGTTATACCTTCTCGAAAAAGTAGATTTTCTTCGATGAGTTTGCATTTGAATTCTTCCTAAACAAATAAATTTTTGGATACCGTTAAAATGATTCGGAAAAATAAGCGGCGGGAGTATTTTAAAAATTTTTTACCACTCGATGTTGCCGTTGGCGCGAGTTTAATAACATAATAAAAAAACGAAGGACGAAAAAGGCGCAAAAGTATTCCGGCGAGGGAAGGGGCGGGTCGGCGCATGAAATTAATCTGCTAGTAGATACGAGGTCGGTCAAATCGGGTATGTAAAGGTTATCTTTTGGTTATTAGCGTACTTCGTTGTAAAATAAGATTACGTTTCGAAATTGCGAAAGGGTAAGATCCAAGACCCTCATTAGTGATTCGCGATTTGATAATAGTAATCGTTCGCGTGGTGTCGTGGTATTAACTGGTGGTGGTAGGGCGATTCGGAGACAAGGAGTTCTTGAATCAGCTCCAGTGGGAAAGATTTGAGCTTCCCTAGGAGAGGATTAGAAATCCCAGTGGCCGATCCAGAGAACAGAGAGAGAGAGAGAGAGAGAGAGAAGAGAGAAAGTTCCTCGCAGCCAAATTGAATCTCCAAGACGTTGGAGACGACCTGGTGTCCGCACCCACATACAGATCGGCTGTGTCGAACTGTGTGAAGTTCGAGACGCACCAGTGCCACGGCGTGAGTCGAAATGTCCAGCTGGCACTAAGGGTTTGTAAGTAAAATTCTATACGAGAGTTCTCCCGTACGTATATCGCGTACGTAACTGTTTCAATTAATATAATTATTGATTTAGCTATTGTAAATTTGCGTGCGTGCGTGCGTTCAAAGGCTTTTTTCTTCCTTCTCGGCGAAGGTTTTACATCTCGCGGCGATTAGGAATTTTTAAATAAAGCAAAATTTCATTAGAACAATCAATGACTTTTTAATTTCTTTCCTTCTTTCTCCTTTTCCTTTAAGAACTCACGCATTTGGTAAGTAACTTATAAACTGTTATATACATATTTATGAATAAATTAATTAATTAATAATTAAATAATAAATTTATTAATAAGTAATATAATATTCGTATTATATACTAGAATAAATAGATACCTTTTTTGATGTTAATGTGATTGTGCATGCAGCCATCAATTCCAAATATGAAGCCCAACATTCGTCGATATCACGAATATTTTTTTTTAACTCAAAAGACATTGGCACTTCATATTTTTCTGAAAAAATTAAAAACAAAAATTTATATTTTAACATTTTTTTGTTAACTGATTAGTATAAAGTAAAAAGATTGATTTTAAAATACATTCAAGCAAAAGATTTCAGTAAGACTAGTAATCGTTTTACAGCATGTCAAACCTACTCCGAATTTCTTTCCATATTAATTATTATTTCAATTAAATTTTGCAATATATTTGTGAAAATAATCCGATTATCATTAACTCACATTGTAATAGTTGATTTTAACGAAACGGCAGTGATTCTCAGCGTAATTGTTGGATGCTTTTTGAGTCTTATAGTTTATCAAACCGGTGTTAATGCTATAATTATACATGTATCGATATAATTATCATTTGGGAAATCTCCTATATGTATAGCGTTTTAGCGGTTCTTAGTTTTAATTAGCATCTTTATTTAAAATTTTTAAGAATTTAAATTATTATAAACAATTTCAAATGTTCTTTATCCAGTATCTTAAATAAAATTGTCATCTATTAACTTTCATTATGGTTTTTCTTTATGAAATAAATTGTTTATTATTTCTTTAAAATTTAGTTTAAATTGAATAATTATTTTCAATATACATAGAATAATATTATAAGTATAATGCAATATCCTTGATAATAGAGAGAATGCAAGTATATGTTAAAAAAAGAATGAAACTGATTTCTAGTAGGTATATGATATATTTTAGCGATTTAAAATATTTTTATATAAGATATATTGTGATGTTTTGGCGTTGGTTCATTGTATCACAATGATCCGTACACAAATAAACAAAAACAAAATTATGAAAACATTAGCATTTACCGAGTATCTGGCATTGTTGTCGGATTTTCGGGAATTCAGTTTCCTCTTTTGGTATCTCGGCGGTAAGCCTTTCAAATAGTTGTAATGTAACTTGCAAGCTATTTAAATCCATGGGCTTTTTCATTATTCTGTTTATCAAATATTAAAATTGATTAATTATTATTACGATTTTATAAAAAAATTATAGAAATATACTTATTTAAATTTTTATAAATATTCCAACAAGAAGTTTATGTAGACATTTTATGAACTGTTTGCTTCGACTCTTTCACCCAAATACGGTGTTCTAGAACATTCATGCTAGTATGTAGTGATTTTTTTTCTTTTTATTCACGAACAATGTTTGTCGCAATATTTATGCTGACGCTATGTGTTGTAGCCATCTAGTCATTTTATACTTTACAGTGTGTCCGAGACATTATGTAGACTCCACCACTCACTGGCGTTAATGCGTTTATGTCGGCACTGTGTAAGCTATATCCAAACCGACGACAACACGTAAAACCACGAACGATTGTTACAGAATCCGTTATTTGTTTGTGAGAATATTTTATTATTTATAATTTTTTTTATCTCAACAACTTTTCAATGTTAACTTTTAAATTAGTAAATGAATAAAATAATTTTCAATTATTATTTATTTGTTTTATTTTTTTTAAGTAATTTGTCATAAATATATTAATTTTTTGACATTCCGTTACATATTGATCTTTTTACATATCTAATTTTTGTTATTTAAATATATTTATAGAGCTGTGAATGCAGGCAATAATAAAAAGCTAAATAAATCTGTAATTAATATTATTTATAATATTCTTTAAATTTAAAACATTTGAAATAATATTTACTATTATTACTTTTAACATTTTTAATTGTAGTAATATAAATATTTAAAATTTATTTTAATAATAAAAGGGATAAAATATTATTTTAATACCTTTTTCCATTGTCAGCAATGTATTTATAAATGTGATGAACCTTAGATTCAGTTAGACGTAATAATAATCCGGTAAGTTTTTGTTGCCATTGGAAGCACTGATTGATGATTACATCTTTCAAACGATCTGCATTAATTTCCAAAAAATGAATTAATGCAATAGTCTCCTGTACTTGTATGTTAGTTGATACTTGAACGTATTTACCAATTTCTACATCGAATAATACTGCTGTTGGTTTCAATTTTTCATATCTAACCAATTCATATATTTTATTTAATAATACGAAATATAGATTTATAATTATAATTGCATGCAATGAAATGGTTAATAAATAAAATTCATAAATCAAAATTAAGTTATTAAATATTGTAAATTAAAATATAATTTATTTATTATTGATTTTATTTACAATAATAACTTCATTTAATTTTTTAAACATACAGCGCTTATGTTACGTAAGAATGTTAAAATGACAATGGGCTTTTGTATGTCTGTTTATAATGACATGATTGATATTTTCATTTCTATTGTAGAAATTCATCTATTGTAAAATTATACACTAAAAATATAATACATTAATTTTTACGAATTTAATTATTCTTTTATTATTACTAGTACTTATTTATTAAGTTATGCGATCATTTTATGCTTATTATACGAAAGAGGAAATGGGTAATCACAAATGGAAGTTTAGAGAAATTTCTAATTTTTTTTTAAATAGCTTCCGATGTCAAGAGCTCAAATTTAAATTTCACTCCCAAATTTGCAAGTCTCCTAGCATAAGTTGTCGAGTAACACAACTCTCATGTGTAACAATAGCAAAGTTTTTTTTTAAAATATTTTATTCTTATTTAAGTGGGAATTAAAAAAAAAGTAATAAACATTAATCATAACATAACCCTTTTTATAATGCTTGTATAATCTAAAGCTTATACTACGTATGCGAGAGAAGGATTGGGAAAGTATTATAGAGGAGGTTATGAGAAAATAATGGAAGTAAAAAGAAAAACGATGGATAGAGGTCTCGCCCTGTAACAGTGGATGGAGTTTCTACTGCAACATGAAAGTTAAAGGCCAGGATGATGCACAAACATGTTTGCTTAAAAGAAGAGCCGTTCTCTCGGTCAGCTACATCAAAAATTTAACGCTATAGCCATTGCTATCAAGGCACTCGCTTGATAAGTACCTAGCTTATCAAGTCGTGGGATACGGGGAATGAAAGGACAAGTCGACTGGAGAGAAAAAAAATTAAAGACCGAGATTCGATTTAAATCCCATGTGCTTGGCGGCGTGGCGAAACGTGAAGGTAATGAGAGAAGGCCCGCGCGTAATGAGATCTGCCCGGCTTCAAGTCCGTGAATTATTTGTCTCGTGGCTAACGCTGCTCATCATCATCAACAATACCTCTCGCGCCTTTTATTTTCATGTTTTTGTCTTCCTTCGCGCCATCGTCGATCTACGCTTTACTGGACTTTTTCTATGTACGGCGCATTGGGCAGCGGCGTCACCAAAAAACGAGTACGCGTAGGGACGATAAAAACAATGCACAGGAAGGAGGGAAGAAGTCCGAATGTTCCTCGGCCTACGTCAACATATACGTATTATTATTATTATTATAAATATATTATATATGTATAATTCTAAGATTATATTTTATAATTAATTAAAATTAAAATTAATATTATTTAGTAAACTCCTACTTATATAATTAAAAGCTGTTTTAAATTCAAATGTTATAATAAATAGTTATTTTATATTCCAATATTATACCTTTGAATAAATAAATCTTTATTGATTTCCCATATGTCTCGAAAACGTTCCCATATTGTCAAATAGTTTTGCACTTGTGTAAAGCCATAAGAAACTTCATTATTCAACATCTGACGATATCGATCTAGATCTTCATCTTCAAAATATATTTTCCAAAGAGGTTTAGTTTCAGAATCACTTAATTTAAACTTTTCTACTAGTCGAGGAATATTTTTAAAAGAATCTAATAATTTATTGAAAACTTCAGAAACCATACGTGCCATGTCTGTTAATGCTGGTAAAAAAATTATCTATAAAATTAGATGAAAATATATAATTAAATGTTGTATACATGTAATATATAAATATATATATACAAACTAAATAAAATAATAAATATATTAATAACAAGTAATTAACAATTCCTCAATAGCAGTAATAAAATTTAATCTTACTTTATTATCTTGTAAATCCACTCGTAATTTAAAAATGGTAGTGGGAGAAGTTGTACCATCTCCATGTAAGGCCTCATACATACATAATAAAGAATTTTTTAATGAAAGTTTAAAAGCTTCTTTCAATAATCTGTCAAAATTAAGAAGATATGATTTCCATTCAACTAAAGACTAAAAAGAAATACGAATGTTCCAATATAAACATTTTATAAATTTAATAATTTATTAATGAATATTTTATTTTAACTTATACATTTTCTATGACAGATTCAAATCCTTCGAAAACAACTAATAAATACTGTATTATTTCATTATATTTTGCTAGATGGATTTCAATTACTTCACGTCTGTTTCAAAGGTACAAATTAAATTATTATTAAAATTATATATTGTTTTTATGAGTAAAATTCAATCCCCGTACCTTATTTTGTACATTTCATTATAAAATTCTTCTAATTCATAAGAATAATTATTTTTAATTTTAAGTAGAGTTATACCACAAATATTTTGACAAATTTTAAACATTTCAAAATTAGATTTTTTATATGTATCTAGAAATTCTTGCAGCTGAAAATTAATTATTTATAATAGATAATTTAATAATTTAATACATAATTTGTTAATACATAATTTAATACATAATTCCCTCTCCTAGGGAAGCTCAAATCTTTCCCATTGGAGCTGATTCAAGAACTCCTTGTCTCCGAATCGCCCTACCACCACCAGTTAATACCACGACACCACGCGAACGATTACTATTATCAAATCGCGAATCACTAATGAGGGTCTTGGATCTTACCCTTTCGCAATTTCGAAACGTAATCTTATTTTACAACGAAGTACGCTAATAACCAAAAGATAACCTTTACATACCCGATTTGACCGACCTCGTATCTACTAGCAGATTAATTTCATGCGCCGACCCGCCCCTTCCCTCGCCGGAATACTTTTGCGCCTTTTTCGTCCTTCGTTTTTTTATTATGTTATTAAACTCGCGCCAACGGCAACATCGAGTGGTAAAAAATTTTTAAAATACTCCCGCCGCTTATTTTTCCGAATCATTTTAACGGTATCCAAAAATTTATTTGTTTAGGAAGAATTCAAATGCAAACTCATCGAAGAAAATCTACTTTTTCGAGAAGGTATAACTGAATTACTTGAAAAATTTTATGATAGTGGACCATTTTCATCAGAATGGAAAATAAAAAGTAAGCATTGAAAACTATTTGAATTTTTTAAAATGAATTTTGATTGAATATATGAATTTTAAACAAACTTTTTATTAATACTATGCTTATACGGTAAAAAGCAGTTATCAATATATAATATTAAGCATTACATAGTAAAAAAAAAAATTATTTTGAAAAATTGTTTTATTTTATTAATATATATATATATTAGTATTTTTTTACTGATGTTTTATATTTTATTATTATTTATTATTTTTTCAATTAAATATTATATTTAAAAAGATATGAATTATTACACTCCAAATCTAAAGAAAATTTTTTTAGTAAATAAAATTATTACATACAGCTGCAAGAATGTGGTTGAAAAATTTTCATAAGAAAGTAAGCGTAACAAAAGATAAAATGATAAAAATTAAAAGAGATTTAACAATTTTTGGTATAAGTGAAACAGACTCGGGAGAACTTTCCAACATTAAGTAATCTATGGAGTGTTCTGCCAGTTCCTCATGAATTTCCATTGCTTTCAATACAGAATTTTAATCATAATAATAGTGTTACGTCACCTCGCAAAGGAAAAATACAGTATGCCAGTACGTACTCAGTCTCTATTACGACCCTGAGACTTTTCCGTACATACCTTACGAAACTGAACATTATCAAATAGTTAATCCCCAAGATACGCTTAATCTTCTTTAAAGTAACCGCCGTACAGTCCCGCTTTGATAAACGGTAAATAATAGTTCTAAAAATCCTCTTCTAAGATAATAAAATCTGATTGTTAAGCGAGAAAACTATATGATTTAATCTAACTAAATTAACATAGGAATATTATCCAGAAAACTAATTTAATAATTAAGAGAACAAACTAATCTAATGTACATAAAGAAAACCTCGTATGGTCGAAACCAACTTTTATATGAATTACTAATGAAAAATCTAAGACACAGGTTAATCCTAAAATAAATAAGTCCGCACTTCGTTATCTAAAACAGCTTGTTCTAAATTAAAATTATTAAAAGAATCATTTCCAGAAAAGTATTAACTTAAAATACAATTACAATCTTAAAGAATAAACGAAAAAAATGTTACGAATTACTCACATTACGGCGCTCAATACGCGATGCTCATCAAACAAAATTGAGGAAAAAAAGATAATAATCAATAGATTACTGAAAATAGAAAATATATATATATATATATATCTTATAACTGTAGTTATATTTTATATTATAAATATAGGATTTAACTGCTATTGAATACATTTTGGAGCTTATTGAACAATGGGATAAAATTTGAGAAAAATATAAAGCGGGTAATTTTTGGTCAATCGAAATAGATGAAATGGATGAAACAGCTAATATTTTGTTTCGTAAATTAACAAGATTAAGTGAAAAAAATTGGAATATTGTAAATGCTACACGGTAATATCATTTTAACGATAAAAAAATTAAATTAAATTATTAATTCAATTTTTCCCTTTAATAAGCTGTACTCATCTGGTTTGCACCGTTTCCTTGAGATTTTACAAACAAGCAGGCTCCTATCACTAACTCCCTTGGCTTGCAAGTCTGCTGGCTCAACATCATGCTTAAATAGGTTCGCCGAAGATCCTTAGTTTAAGACAGAGCACTATATAATCAGAAGTAGCCTCGTCCGCATAACCAATAACCCTGTTAGCCACGAAAGGTTTATTACGACGGATGCGCATTTCGGTTCATCTATCGTTCCCCAAAATGTGAAATGTTCTTACATTTCAATCCATTCATTGCCCATATGCGACCAAGTTTACTAAAGAGACAAACTAATATAATTCCAACTTTAGTATCGGCGCGGTTTGCTGACAACCTACCTTTTATAACTTTTTATAAGTTTCTCGGTGCTATTCTCCGTACCTAAACCGCGACAGTCGTTCAGGTAGACGCATCGTTAATTCCAAATAGCTACCATACGTGGTTCTCTAAAAATTCTAACCCTCGATTTATCATATTTGTAAGCGCTTCCAACCATGTACCATCGTTTAGCCTATTCGGGTGAACGAGCACGTCTCAGTAGTTATTTTTCTCATAACAACTGCAAATATCTAGCAGTAATTTCCAAAATACTTCCGCGGCTTTGTCTCCAGCACTTAATTTTATATTGTAAATTATACAAAAAATAAATAAAAATACAAATTAATAAAAAATAATTTAATTTTAATTAAATAAATATATTATACAATATATTAAAATGGTATAGCTGTACCTATTATAGGTAATTGGAGTACATAAGAGCAAGAGGCTGGAATAAAACATATACGAAAAATGTGGTGTTGGAATATTTCGCTAAATGTTCTTTTAAATATTGAATTTTTTAAAAATGATAATAAATTGTTATTTTTGTTTGTTCTTTTGGATTGTTCTTTCAGGTGTTATCTTAATTTCGGATAATTGTAATACATTTTATGTTGTATAATGAGACGAACAATACTTTGTTTTTAAATTAATTTTAAATTTAAATTTAAATTTAATTTTAATTACTTAACAATTGTACCCTATGTAGGTGTATTATTTTTATACATTCTTATCATATAAATTTGGTTATCAAAAAGTACGCTTAATAAATTTCAATACCTATTGAAATTTTATCGTGTTTATTATGTATCGGAAAGAAGCAAGAAACGTGAGTTATGAATAAGTTGACGTACTGTCATTTTTTAATGTCGGAAAATTCATTTTTTGAAGACATATTCTTCGGTAAGGAAAAGGTTTCAGTACAGTCTATTTAGTCCATATTTTTCATAGATGATACCAGACAGACGTTATTACTTGGAACAGATAATTTACCATATACGTGTATTTTTTTCTATACATACTGTTGCAAACGTCTGCCAGAATATATTAATTAATAATTAATTAGTAATAACTAATTATTAATTTTAATTTACATATACTACACCTAATGTAATATGCTACTAATATCGTTAGGGGATCGACAGACTCAGTGGTCTCACTTCCCACCTCTCTACACTGCGGCGTTCGTTCCTGAGGTGGAGGCTTTGTGGATTTGAAATGAGTTCCTTTATCGCTGTTTTCGAAAAATAAGAAAGAGCGTCAACACAACAAAAATTATATCTTGTTTTGTATTCTAAACCTTTAACCATCTATTTCTTCTAACTTCATGTCTACAAGATTCTTAAGCTCGCAGAAGTCGCAGATCGCATTCACGACATTGTGATTAGAAGAGATTGGTCTGTGATTTCAATATCACGCAGTGGTCCAGCGGATCTAGGAGTTCTGATTGCAGTCGGTGAGAATTCAGCCATCTTTAAATAGTACCCCTGCTTTTTGTTTAACAAGTGGGTTTATTAATCACAATAACGGTTCTAAAAAGAACGCCGTAGTGGCGGATATTTTCACTTTCATTTTTTCAGACGTGATTTTGGAAAATGACATTTTCATCAGTGTCCATTAAAAATTTTTTTTCGTATTTTGTTCCATAATAAAAGTGTGGATACTTAATGATTCGGATGCTACATCAAATATACGTCCAGCCATGCAAGAACCCATGATCCTCGACCATCCACCTTGCGTCGGAAAAAGATGAAACTCTATCTATGCGGTGATTATTGAGTAAGTCATTAAGTCAAACTTAATACATCGATGAGATAACTGAGGAATTAAATTTTGTTATCACGTACATTGACAATTTCTTAGTTTGTTCTAAAAACGAATTATAATCGTTTCAAAATTTGTATAAAAAAATTTTTAATTCTAGATAATAATAATAGACTTAGAAAGAAATGCAATTTTGTACCTATCTCAGTAATATATATTTTTCTAATAAATTAAAAAAAAAATTATTTTAGTATTAAAATTTTTTGCCATGGAATGTACACATGATAATATATAATATATAATACATACTTCGATAACATTATTAATATACTCAATAAATAATTTCTTTTTCTAATTAATTAAGTCTATAAATTTAAGAAAATAGATGTCACTGAATTATGTGAGAATCGACAAATTAGGGGCTATTCAAATTTTATTGATTTTATAAATATATTCTTACTATTCGGCGGTCATTCCTATGTCAAACGTAATAGACGTGATAAGTGTTGCTTAAACTAAATCTAAATAACAAACGGAATTCCCACAAAAATAGCAACGTCCCTTTTTGAAGAAATCTAGGTATTTTCCAAAAACAAAAGTGAAAATAGGCGAGCACTTGCAAGTGCTAAGGTAATTCTTCACGATTAAACTTCAGTATTTTAAATTTTATTAAAAAGAATATTTATATTTTTTTATTTTTATATTTATAAATATTGACTTCTTTAACATTTTAATGTATAAATATAAGATACAATTATTTCATAAATTCAATATAAAGTAATATGAGATTTATTAAATATTTTCATAAGAATAAATATATTATTTCTGTTTAATTGTGTACGTAATTATACTTACATTTGCTGTATGAGTATTACAATCTCTTATATAATCTTCTATATATTCTGAGTTCCACGTGAGTTTTGTTAATCCTGGTTTAATTTTAATATCCACCTCACGTATAAGTTCTCGAAACAGTAATTTTTCTTGAAAAGATAATCCTTAAAAAAAATAAAGTGATTTTAAATAATAATAATAATCAACTATTTTTCTAGATTTATATTATTTTAATTTTTTTTATTTATTAACTATTTTTAACATAGTAACGTATGAACCCTCTAAAGGTGACGAACAAAGTTAGTTATAAAGTGTTTATAAAATATTTAGAGCTACGGAAATACGAAAGGAGTCCTGAAAAGCTGATAAGTAGTTTAATTTCAATGTTCGGGTATGTAAGTCGAAGGAAAGTCTTGCAAATATTAGAAAAAAAAAATTTTTAAATCGCAACCGATCGATTGTTAATTAAATTAATTTTATTTTATTCATAAGATTGGTCATATAAACTAGTTATATTTTATAGCATAATAATCTTGCATATAATAAAAAAATGCATTATAAAATTTTATAATAAAAATATAGAATGTAAATATAATATAATGTAAATATATATATATAACTATATTTATAGTTCTACGTTGCATCCGAGTCATGATATCGCTATTACTAGGTGTCAAATCTTATTTACATCAGTCTTTTGATTTTTTAAATTATTGTGTGCACTTTTTTTTTTTTTATTTCAGTAATTAATATATAGAAATTCTGCGAATAGATAAATAATTTAATGATTTATGGTTAATATTATCACGAAAGTTAAGCATTTGAAAGTATCAAATTTCAAATATTTTTTAAATAAATTTAACTATTTAACAACAAATTAATATGTATGTGTATTACACCTATATATGTTATTCTAAAATTAATAAATAATATTAAAATATTAAAAGAAAAAAATTAAACTGACAGAGGAATAAAGACTTACCTTGGAGTATATTATTATAAGCACCGACAATGGCTAGTACATTCTCATAAACAAATTGTAGACTATTCCAACGTCCAGTTACATCTTGTACATTCCCTGGTATTAAAAATTTTAAATCTAACCAATAAGCAGCTTCAGTACATAGAGTAACTAATTGAGGATCAATATTACATTCAAGTCGAACATTCTTATCGTAATTGTAACGAATACTACGACGCATAATGTAGCGATCAAGTCTACCTTTTGGATTATCACCAATTTCAGCAAGCCATTTTCTATAAAGCTCCGTTATCCGTACCCCAATGGATTCTATGAGTGCATCACAATGATGAAAAATGTCAAAGTGTACATCAGCTTGGGTATTTCGTTGCCAAGTGCATTCTCGTAAAAGCTTGGCAATTCGGTCTAACCTATTTGAAATTGTTTTTAAACATTGTGCTCGACCAGAAAAATATGAACTAAAGCCCGGATATTCAGACTTCTCTGCTATAATTTCTTTTTTTGTAGATTGTATCTCCTCTTCTAACATTAACCAAATCTACTTAAAAAGAAAAATAAAGAAAATAAATTCTGGACGTTCTTTTTAACGTTATATTTAAAATTTAAATTATTTAAACAATTTAAATAACAAATTCTTTTAAGCACATATAAAATATATTGAATTATTAAAATTTCGTAGAATATGAAAATTATTTTTTATATGAAAAGTATTATAAACGTATTTTGATAATTGCGTACGTAATTACGAAACAACCGAGAAAAAAAATTTAAATAGTGTATAAATATATAAAAAAAATGGTTTTACATTCTATATTTTACTATATTGTTTTTCTTATTATTTTTAATCATCTTAAATAATAATTATACAGTATTTTATTAAAGTATTTAATTTCAACTTACAGTAGCTATCTTATTATCAAATTGCTTCTGCAAGTTTTCGCGTTGCATAAAATATCGAAAACCGTGTAACATTTGTATAGCATCCTCGATATTCCCGACTTCTTTAAAAACTTCTTCCATAAGATTTTCAAGAGCTACCTCCAGTTTCATAATTTCAACACGAAAAAGAGACATGTCATCAAACCACGTTGATTGACGGACGTCTAGAATTTTTGCAGCATTCTGATTAAGCCATGATAACAATTGTCTAAAGCGTTGTTCAAGCTTGAAACAAAACTGTTCTTGTTCATAACCTTTTGTACCACCGAATTGTATTCTAGGCATTTTTTTTATTTCATCCATTCTAGAAGATACGTAAAATTGAAATTGTATCAAAATTATTTTTATTTTAATATGAAGCAATGTTACGGATTTTTATTATTAATAAAAAAATTTTGATTATGTTAATTTATTATAGTCTTTAGAATACAGATACAAATATAATAAAAATTAAACGACAAATAAATTAATTTCAATTTTATTTATACTTTTTTTCGAATATTTCAATAGTACACTACTTATATATATATATATATATTATGATTTTAATAATATAATAAAAATACATATTTATATCATTTTGTTGCAATATAAATATAAATAAATTATTAAAAAAATGTTTATATATTTACAATAGCACAAAGTGATAATTGAACTTGAAAAGGATGGATATAATTATTATGATTCTACGATACTATTAGTTAAAACATTCATAGAAATTGTATATAACTCTAATTGCAAATTAAGTGCGAGTTAATATATCAGGAAACCACGTGGATATAAATATCCGTAACGAACAGTTTCCATCCTCAAAACGGGCATTCGGTTCTCTACAGCTTATGGAAACTGCCCGGTAGGATCGAACTGTCAGTATTCGGAAAGCTTATTGCATCTTTGAAAAGAATGAAAAAAGGGCGCAACGGGATTGTACGTGTTCCTTCCATCGAACTTCCACGGACCACATCGTCAACAGCTGTACCGCCGCCGTCATCTCTCCCGGAGGTTAGCGCAGATGTCATTTTTGAGATTTCTGAGATAGGACGTCTCGCTTCCGCCTTTCATACAGTTATATTATTATTATCTTGTTATAATAATAATTCAGCAGATATCTAAATCACTCAGCCATCTGCCTCTACTTTAAATTATTAACCGGTACCACAGCCTGCTCCGAACCACCACCTTAGGACCAAGAGGTATCGTAGCCCTAAAAACTTCCTCTAATTTGGCTTCATCTAGAGGTTTAAATTGCTCTAAAAAAAACCGTGATTTCCCTTTCAGAAGTCCACGGACATCGCTAAAATCATGTCTTCATCCTAGTCATAAAATACTATACTTAAATACTCACAATATACTATAAATAACAACGTAGTTGAGTTCTCCAATTATGTTGGTTACAGCGAGTACTTTTAACATTCGGAAAGCCTTTTTCTAAATTTTCTAAATTTTTCTTATAAAACTTCTTGTCTTAACACTTATAAAAAAATTAATTAATATTAATTAATTAATTAATTAATTGTATTTATTATCTTCTTGTATTAATTAAACTGTTTTTCACATAGACCAAAACTTCACCACTATTGAGCAAAGACGATTTTTATACCTCCAAATCAATAACTGTTTCCTTTCTAATTTCTAATTGTGTATATATTTATGCTTTCCTTCTAACTATTATATATTAATAATAATAAAACATACTCGAGGACTTAATAATTTAAAAAAAAAATTAATTAATTCACATTTCATGTTTTAATAATATGATAGAATCACATAAAATATATACTAACATTATGGAAATTTGATAAAAGTTTTTAAAACAAATTATTTATTTTGTACAGTAGTAAATTAAGAAAAACTACCTGGCAAAATCAATCATTGACTGTGAAATTTCAATGAGATTATGACACCTGACAGTAAACATATCTATATACCTGAAAATTTCTTCAGTTTTTAGTTCCCATTTTTGATATGTTAGTTTCTTATGAGCTCTTGAAATCTATAAATTTTAAGAAGTATATTTAATTTGCAATTTTAATTGTAATTATTATAGTAATGATGTTATTTTGTATTATTTTGTGTTATTTTTGTAATTAACAAACGAAATTTTATAACATTTCTAAATTTTTTTTTTTTATTTTTAAATCCTTATAAATAAATAATTACTTTGTAGTTAAAGATAAGTTTTGAAATATGATATTTAAATAATAAAATATTTTTTAAACATCATTTAATCTACCTTCTATATATATAAAAAAAAATGAAAGCCTTTATTTTGAAAAATATTAATTTTCTTTATGTTACAAATAAGTATTATTTTTAAAAAATTCAAAATCAATATTTTTTGTTTTTTTACATATTTAATTATATAATATTTATTTTACTGCATCAGAACTTTTGTTCTAAAATCAGTATTATGATTGTGTCTTAATCTGACTGCAACTATATCAGTTTAAACTATCCTTATATTAAATTAATAATTGTACGAATTCAATTTTATAGAAAAATTATAACAATAAAATAAAGTATAAAAATTTTAATATACTTAATTAATACAATGAACTATTTTAAGGCAAATAAAATTTAAGTCCACATTTATTAAATCTTTCGAATGATGAAATTCCAATTCTATGTTTATAACTATTATTTGCGTCAAAGAAAAAAATTAAAAATATTGATTTATCATTTATGTAAAATTTGATTTATGCTTTCTTTTGGTTTAGTTTTAGACTTTATGTATGAAGATATATTTATAAGAGAATTCATATGGTAGCTTCAACAAAAATGTTTAAATTCCAGTAAATTCATAGAAATTTAATTTTATGTTGATAAAAATATCTAAATATTTTTATGAATTTATTTTTTTTTAAGGTCAGCTAAGTGTAGTAGAAATATATATTTTAATAATAATGATCATTAATGATAATTAATTAGCAACAATAATGATCGTGGTGAAATGAAACAGAATGACAAAAATATTTGTGATATCCTTTGATATGGACGGGCTTCCTTATTGCGCGAGACATTTCGTGATCGATTTTTGTTTCTTTCTTCAGAAAACTTGTGAAACACAAAATTGTTTTCTTCTAGAGATGTGCAAATTTTTTTTTCAAATTAGGTATAGGAGGCTTATATTAATATTATGTTTTAACATATAATTCAGGACGATGTATAAAAAATATATCTTTACATACTTTTATTTTTATTACTTTTTTATTATAATTTATAATCCTTACCTCAATATATAAGTCTTTATACTTCTGACAAGCATGTATGCTATGAAATAATACTTTGATCGTTTTTCTTGTATTACCGGAAAACATTTCATCTAAAGATATGACTTTTCTGCATACTGATATGAGCTGATTTCCGATTACCACAAATAGTTTTGTCATTTTCCGATCACTACCTAAAAAAGGTGAATTCATCCATATGACACGGCATATTTGGATAATTTTTGATAGGAGATTAGGCAATTTTGATAAGTCATTGCAAGTATCAAGAGCCGTGCACGCATTCTTGAGCATGTTAAGAAATTCAACATTAGACTTAGCTTCTCTAACAGCTAAGTAAATTTCTTCTTGTAGGCTTTGCAGCTGACAAAGATGAGTTGAATGTGCCATTATCAAGATTTCCAATACATCTCGTGAGGTTTCCATTCTTAACTGTTGCATCAACCCTCGTAAATTGTCATCTTTAAATATACAATATAAAAACATTAATATAAAATATTTAAAATTTACGTTTTCTAATATATATTAATAAAGAAATTACATAAAAATTATATAATTATATTTTATTTTTCATTAAAAATCATTATATTATTAACTAAATATTATAATGTAAATAAAATGTATAGACTGAACATTTTAATTTATATTTTATTTTCAGGTTGTGTAACAGCCTTAAATTTGATTATCGTAAAGGTTCAGGAAACTGTAGGGGATAAAGTTACAGTTAATAAACAACATTTCGAATTGGCTAGAAAATGTATTTTATTATACAGGACATAAAAAACCTCCTTTATAGTAGGAGGAAAAAGCCACTTACGCTATTTAAACTAGATGCATAAAAGACCTCCTCTATAGAAGGAGGAAAAAGCAGATCTATAACTAATTCGCGCTACTGGCCAGGCGCAGACGCTTACTAAATGAATACTTATCCTAACGCTCGATTATCGATACACTATGAGTTCCGCAAAGAGGAAAGAGGATGGTCGGCAGGGTGGGACAGACACAATCAAACCTGATCGTTAGATCCGCTAATCCAAGGAGGTGGGTGACCAAGTGAGACAGTCCCGCTCAGACTTGGTTGTCAGACCCAGCGTATCTAAGGAGGTGGGTGACCAGGTGGCTCAGTCCCAATCAGACTCAGCGTTCCCCTCGGGCTTAGTACCGCACGTGCTTAGGCAGAGTCGTCACAGGACTCCCACTCACTGGGCTTGAATGTGTCAACTTCATTGCAGGCTGAAGGAACTTCTAAATTATTAGCAGCAACATATTTTCGTCGATCACGTTGTAACGCTAACGCAGTAAAAATGCTCGCTAAACTAGACTTACATTTTCTAATTATCGCGTAACCACCCCTCTCAGGCTGCTTACGGAAATTCTACTGTATTGAAGGAACTCTCGGGTTACATGCAACTAAAAATTTTATTAACCTATGAACCTATAGCTAAAATTATTTACAACGCAGCAAAAGGGCAACGGCGACGGTCCCGAAGAGGTTGAAATAATATAGTTGATGAAACAAAATCTTAGCTTTACAGCATCAACACGCGTCATCGCGTCCAAAAGTTTCCTTCACAGAGCCAATTCTACCCTCAGGTAAATTACGCTTTATGCAACTACTTACACGCAAGTGCGTGGATTCATGCCGGAGCCCACATATCAATACTTTTATGATAGAAACAAATGTCGTCGCATTCGCAAACCTTTTCCACAGTGCCGCCTCACCCACAGATATCCATACAATACATTCACGCCTCGGCTATATAGGAAAGGTTACGTGGTTTAAGACCATACGATCTCTTCCCCTATTTTCGCCCATCTTAAGGGTTTTATTGAATAAAAGGAAATATTAAACATAACATATTTTTGACATGAATATGAAATTAGATATAAAGATAAATAAATTACTTATGATTATGGATAATTTAAAACGCAAGAAGTAATGCTTTCGTCAAAATGAAAACAAAGATATATGGATAAACTATTAATAACTTTAATTAATAATAATGCTAAGAAATTTATAACGTATTAGCATGCAATGAAATACAAAGTTTTGTCGAAATTATATCCAAAATAATGTATCGGTTCATAATAAATTGCATCTTATTAAAAAAATACTACAAATATATGATAAAATGAACCATTTTTATAGAATTTAATAATCAAATTTAATCATATTTTAATATTATAATAATGGTTTTAAGTTTCTTAAGCTGTAATTGAAAACAAAATACAATAAATAATATATCTGAGACTTTTAAAGTAAGGATAAATAAATAAAATTTGAAAAATTAAAAGTAGTTAGAGGAAAATTGATTGATTAATTGATGAGCGTTAAAAAATTGCATAAAAGAAAAATGATATTAAAAGTAAAAAAAAAAAAATGAAAAATTAATTAAACCAAATATTAAAATTATAAAAAAAAGATATAATATAAAATAAAAAGAATTGGTTACAGATGACATATATGGATGCTTGGTAGGTATACGGCATCAATAACTGATGAAATAAATTATCTGAATTGTGATTTCGCAACCGGTGAAACTGTTAACGAAAACTACATATCATTAATAATATGTAGTAAAATGCGTTTTCATGTACATGAACATGGCAAGCTTTAGAAATTCATTTTCATCACGGAATTTATCAGAATTGATCACAATAAGACAAAGTTTTAAAGGCTACTCAGAAGCAGAGCTATTTTTAACGAAGTATATATATATATGTTCATTATCTCTTAATACCAGTTAGTGCGATTATTATGCATAAAAGTTAATTTTTTTCCTAAAAATATTTAATTTATTCATAAATTTATTTATAAATTTTTATATTTTTTCTGCATTGATTATGAAACAGTTAATTATTAATTAATTATTAATAAGTTAATAATTAATTATTTTTACTAGAACATCTATCACCTTAAAAGTATGAAAAATCAAGTTTTATTAAAATTCTATCTCAGCTGTAGTTTCTTAATATTTCTGTACTATTATTATTTAATAGCATATAAATACCAGAAATCTTACACTTATCTAGAATAGTACTTTTTTATAAATAGTTAATAATAGTATATTATAACTAATATATAATAGTATATTTATAAATAAAAAGTTATGTATATTTTAAATTATAGCTTACATCGATATACCCAAAAGTCATATTCGTCTTTAAAACAGAGTAGTTCTCCGACAGTATTCTGGTCCTGGTCTCCAAGGGCAATTCTGATTTGTCTCATCCAGTGAACTATTATTCCTTCAAGACGTTTTACCAACTTTTTATCAGAGCTGGCCTTATCAGTGCTTTGGCGATTACCTTCTCTTGGTTGATATATTACCGTTAATCCCAACATTTTATATCTTAAGTCGGTAAGATTACACAGAAAGCTCTGTATATTTGAACAAAATTCCTCTCGTACGCATGTTTATTTATTCAGGACGTTATATATTATAATATAAATTATTATTATTATTAAAGCTTATTATTTTTTGAAGGTTTATAATTTTTCGTGTTGATTATATTTTTTATTATAACTTATTTTTAGAAGTGATCAATTTAAGTAGATTTATTTGATATTTTAACTATTTAACAGTATACAAATTCAATTAGTTTAAGATTTAAAAGTTTATAAAAATAGAAAAAATATACAATACAATTGATTGGTTATTTATAAATAAAACTAAGTAGTAGAAAGAATTTAATTTTTTTTTATTTAAAGTGTTTTTTATGAATCAAAAATGATATTATTGTAATTGTATAAGTACTTAAAACATTATCGGTAATGTTTTTAAAACGTTCTTTGTTTGTTTGAAATTTTAAATTTTCATATACCAGAGCTCGGATTATCAGTATTTTATGATAAAAATTTTTTCTGAAAATGGTAGGTATGGAAAAAATGAAGATGCTTAAGTATAAACAATTTCAGCTATGTAGGAATGTTTTACAGAAAAAAATTTAATCAACCAACGAATTATGATCTAAAAGACTACATTTTTGATATTATAATTTTATTTTGATATTATAATATAATTTTTCATCTTTTAAAATACACTCAGAAATTCAGCTTAGTCAGTTTATTTAATTATATCAAAATTCTTATTTTAGTATTTCCAAAATTGAAACGAAAGGGAGAAGTAATTTGTTTTTGCTGTTTATTTTCATTTCAAATAGAAAAAAATGTAAAAAAAAATAAAAAAATATTTTAGTATCAAAGATACTCTTATACTAAAAATAATAAAATAAATTTTTCATATAGATATTAAAATATATTAATAAAATATAAATGTATAATAATAGTTAAATTTCAATAACAATTCAAATAAATAACAAAACAAAAATATATAAGCCATTTAACCCATTATTAGAACTATAACAAAAAGGATACTATCAGGCCATGCATTGACTTTTGAGAAAATTGGAGATAAAATATTGTTGACAATTGTTAAAATAGATACTTCTACATTATCATTTATTGTACCAAATAATATTTTATTTTTAAAATCTTCGGGATGAAACAACTCGAGAGGTTTTCTTACAAAGTATGTTAATTCCACAACTGGTTCTTCAGGAAATGATAATTGCGCTGTAAGCACGTTTTCGATAAAGAATATTGTAAGGCAAGGGATATTTAAATTGTTAAAATATTCTTGAATCGTCGTTGTACATTGATCATTCCAATCCTTATCAAGTAAATCACTTAATATTGTAAAATCTTTTATTAAACATACCTATAAAAAATAAACTTAATGAATGTAAACTATTAATGGTTTTGTTTATTATGTAAAATATTTTTGTTTGAAATTATAGTTTTGAAATATTTAAAATATGTGTTTAAAAAAAGTTTTTGTTGTTAGTATTATTGATTTAGTATTTCATTTAAAATTTTCAAAAGTGTCAAGAAGTTTAATCCACAATTAACACAATTTTTCTTATTTTTATTGCTTCGACGGGAATTATTTTTAAAGAATTTATACCTGAATATTAAATAACGACAACAGAGTATTATTTAATATCACCAACATAATTAAAAATAAATGTTTTAGGACAATATTTTATAATTATTCAATATACATTTTTTCTTGAAATCAGAAATTAAATATTAAAAACAATTAAATTTATATTTATATTTATAAATATTATATTTTAAAATTAATAATAAAAATAATTTTATAAAACATATTTATTTAACAGTTTCAATGATCCCTACATTAAAAGCTTTTATAATTAAAAAACACCTTGATAAAAAAAACATTAAAACTATTTTATCAATAACTCCGAAACAGCGATACATCTAATTACTGCTACTATTATCATGGTTTGTCCACGCTCAGGACATCTCGTTTCGCACAACTCTCGTCAAGTTTTCAGCCACCGCCTATTAGCCACCCATATTGAATAGTTTATACATGTTATAACTGATTATAATTTAATAACGGATGAGGCGGATGATAACGTTTGTTACGCGTCCGATCCGGGGAAAATGGTGTAATTGATAAAGTTCGAAAGGAAAAGGGAAAGAAAATAAAAGGGAATATGAGGAAAAATGCTAATGATGGCATGAAAGCTCAGAACAAAATGGGCGAAGGACAAAAACGACTGATGATTGCACTGACTTAGCGGGCACGCCTGCTTAGTAAAAGCCTATGATGGTGGTACACTATTGAGAATGAAATGATCTCAAAACATAAAGACATGTATCCGTGACATTTTTCTTCCCGGAAAATACGCTATTCGAAGGTGTTCTTTTCGATATAGAAAAAAATATGGACGGTGAATGATGAACAGGTGATGATTGCTCGCCATCCGTTCCGAAGGGGGTAAAAGATGATTATGTTATTAAATATTTATGAGCAATAGCTCGAAGCATATGAAATGTAATATAATTTTTTTCGAACGACCTATGAAACATCAATTTATATAAGGATATTAACTAAATGTATCGCTGAAAAGGTGCGAGCACGAGAAATTTCAAAGAAACGGATTAACGAGGATTAGAGTAGGAAAACCGAAGACTATGATGTTATCAATACATGACGTATGACGGCCTAAGCGCAAGAATTTAAGAAATTCACGTGCTTACTCTCCGACCCACTTTTCCGAAAATTTGATAATCCGGCGACGCGATGCCGAAGCCTCGGCTCGCCTTACCTTCGCAAGTTAAATATACCGACACTATTTACATTGTTGTACGCATAGAGTAAAACTGTGAAATCAAGGGCAATACTTGCACGATATATCAATTATACGTGTACTTAATTGCCCGCACCATACCCTTCAAGCTGCGACCGATATCCCAGTCTCGACTTAAAATCCTTAAAACGATCCGACAAATCCCGCGACTTTTCACGATTGCGAATCCTTCCTCGGGTTACTTAATCGTAAAACTCAGCATTACCTACCCTTAAGGTCTGGCTTCAATCAACGACAGACTTTAGCATAAAATCGCAAATCCTCATACAGCTTCCGTTCGGGAAGGCCGAACCGAACCAGTCACGTATTAGAGAAGCTATTGTAATTATTATATTAGGATACGTTGTAAAACTATATTTAATAAAAAATATAATAATTACTTATATATATAATAAAAACTTTTATGTTTTAGTTTAAGTCTAAATAACTTAATTATATGCCGTAAGATTAGACTATTTATTTCTATTTACCCTGAAAATATCCCACGCAACTTTGCCTCAACCCAAACTATTCATCTATGAAATATATCCACTATAACTTTAATATAAGTAACTATATTTACTGATATAATTATTCAATATTAATTGAATATATATAGTTGAATATAATTGATTAATATATGAATATATAAAATTGAAAGTATATATTTCTGAAAATTAATAATGATTAATCAAATCAATATTTATTATTTATGGCATTCAATATTTAGAGATTAATAAAGCTCCTAACATATTTGTCTTCTATTTAAGCAAATTGTTTAGTTTAGTTTAATTAACAAAATAAAAATTTTCATTATTTCCTGAATTCTTTTAATATTTTAATTTACAAAATAAAGAAACAATGAACATTAATAAATGCATAATCAAACGCACTAATTTTTTGAGGTCTTTTTCCGTGTAAGTTGCTCTCGTTAAATTTCCACTGAATTCATTGTAATCGATACCTCGCCCTTGGCGTTTACCTGCAATTAATAATTAAATTATTTCATTTTTCTCATAATTTCTGATTCTTGCATAAATGAACTGGTTGTCATTATTTATATTTTATATATTATTTTTCACTTTAATTTATCTTTTAATTTATATAAAAATATATGATATTTTATTTTTGATTTATTTTATACTTTAATTTGGTTTTCCATTCTTTATAGTGATATAATTTGACTCATATCCATTCAAGTATACATTGTTTATATAATTAAAATATAGGCACTCAAATTAATAATAATTATAAGTATTAATAGCTGTCTTAAAATAGAAATATTTAAAATTATATATTTTATAAATGCATGACATGTATTAGACATTCATGTTGCTTATATAACTTAATAAATTTTTCATGTATATAAATATACTAAATATATTTACGCATAAAAATTTATAATAATATAATATAATTGATAAAAATATAAATACAGAAATTTTCAATATAATTGTTAATAAGCCAACTTTTTTTTAAAAGTCAGTATTTTATTAGCGTCAATGTAAATATAAATATATAACATAAATACGATCAACATAAATATGGAAATTTATTATGTGAATGTTATATAAGTTGCTTAGAATAAATAAAAATTTGTGGGTATATATCTATATACTCTATTTATATATCATACTTCTTTGTCCAATAGAATCATCACTTAATTCTTCATCCAAATATTCACGTTGCAAATCCAAGACGTGCTTCTCAATATTCCAGCTTTGCATTTTTCGACTATTCAGTATTTATATGAGCAGCTGTTTTTTTTTTTTTTTTAAATTAACTAAAAAAGTCTTGGATACTCTCTGGATTTTTTCTCCTTTTTATAATAATCTTTTATATTATTAAAATAGTTTAATCTTTATTTATAATATCCTACTATTTTTTAATAACTTTTTATTCTCTAGATGATTCAATTTTTCGTTCAAAATTTTTATAATAAACATTTGAGTGACGATTTTAAAATGGATGACCACTATTTACTAATCGAAGCGCAATCATTGGCGATTAATCGATGGGCATTAATAAATGTTCCATTCAAGTAAATTTATGAATTACTATTCTTTTAGAGATTATCTTTAAACTGTAATTATAGATTATAAAAAATTATTCATATCTCATTGCTTTAATTAATTAAGTACTAATGCATTAATTACTTTAACTATTTTAAATATGGAAATTCATTTTTTAAATAAATCAATTATCTTATAAGTGATATGCATTGAGGAATCAATGTTCCAAATTATTATGTATATATGATAGATTATGCATAAATTATTTTTTGAAATATAAAATTAAGTTAACTTTATTGTTTTTTAATGATAAAATAAGATATATTTTTACTATCAAAACAAAAAACTCACTATCGATATTCATATTCACTTACAAATAGATAAGTTTCGTAAAAAGAATGAATAGAAAATGAATAATTTTGACGATATTTGTATAAAATCAATATAGTATTTAATATTCCTATTTATAAATTCATTTAATTTAATATTCCTATTCATAAATTCATATAATTTAATATTCCTATTCATAAATTCATATAATTTAATATTCCTATTCATAAATTCATATAATTTAATATTCCTATTCATAAATTCATATAATTTAATATTCATTGTTACGGATAGGAGGAAGGAGGAACTTGATTGCGCTGTGGTGCTAATTACGCTGGGCGGGGACGCCCGCGAGGCAAGAGCTGCTATAGTGCGGCTAAGGACAGACGGAGAGGTACGACGTGGGCCCGTGACCTTCTCTATTCGCCAAGATAAGCGTTCGAAATCGGGTCTTGTTGAGGGGAGAAGCATGGACAGGCTGCGGAAATACCTGGTACTCTGTCCAAAGGCTAGAGGCTGAAGATGGGTGCGAGGGGAGAGGGAGTGAACGCGAATGCCCAGCGCCAAAGATGGGAAACAAGAAGGTAAGATGTAGCGTGCGAAGGGAGAAAAGGGGCGGGAGGCGAAGCCGTCATGGCGTCGCAAGAATTCACGAAAAATGAAAAGAAGACGCTAATATGAATCGGGCAGAAGACAAAAGAAATCGAGGCCCGCACGCGATGTAAAGATGCGCGTACCAGAGGAACGAGGTGGGGGGTCAGTTCGATTTCGGAAGTCTAGGCTGACGCTATCTCTTACGAGCTAACCGAATGTCAGTGATAAAGGGAAGTAACAAGCAAAAGGCGCGAAAGAGGGACGAGGCGACAACACCGACAACCATCCGGAGCAGACAAGGCGTCCTGAACAAGCGGACTACTGATCACTGGAGATCGCAAACGACGTCATCGACTACGTGACCGAAAACTAACGGCAAGGGAAAATTGGAATTATAATATAAGGATTAGCTTTATTATTAATAAAGGTGTCACAAGAAAATAAGATCGCATCATATATACCTTATCCTACTTCTACATACACATACACAATCACACCAGCTATAACTAATATTTATATCATTTTCTGTTTTTATTATAGTATATAAAATTATATTAAATTATAGTATTTTGATTTTCATAGAATTAGTCTTATGTCATATTCTTAATGGCATGTATAAAAATATTTATAGAGACCTTACGACGTATTTGTGACTTGGAAACTATCCAATTTCGAAAAGTCAAAAGATATAAGATTTATAAAATTTCTAAAAATTTACTGAACTTACAGTTCTTAGTAATATAATTTTAAATATTCACTTTAATATCTTATTAAAAGTAATTAATTTTGTTCATATAATTAATACATATTTTAACTTTCTATATTAAGATTCAGAATTAAAATGTCAATTTTATATTTATTTTACTTTTAAGCAATTATAAGCTTTTACATAGTTCAGAATAAATAATTTTTTAATTTTTTTTACAATTTTAAGAAATATTTTAAGATTGTGTACCTTAAAATAATAATAAAAAATAAACCAATAATGTTTTACGTTCATGAAGAATACAATATAAGTTTACATAAATATTAAAACTTATTAATCAGTATCTATTGATTATTGAATTATTAAAAATACTTAATGAAAATTTTGGTTTAGATATTTTATCAGTAATTAAATACGTTTAATTACATTAAAAACTAAAGCGAATATTTAATATTACATTAATAATCAAATAATACAGTAAAAATTAAAGCGAATAAATAATTTTAAGAAAAATAGAAATATTCAATTTTTATATATCTTTGATAATTTACAGTTTCCTTAAAAGTATCATATATTTCTTAAAATTAATTTATTAAAATTAACTCTACATCTTGAAATTCTTCGGGTTGAGAAAGGTATGTATAAACATAAATAAAAAATAATTTGTGTATTACAAATAGTAAACATTGTAATATAAATAATATATTTTTATTTACAGAAGTTAATTTATTAATATTGTTTTAAACCTTTTCATAACACTGTATAATGAAGATTTGACTGTCAAATTTGATTTTTTGATGAGTGCTGACAGAATTGAAAAAAGCAATATACACCATTTTAGTATTTTAAAAATGGAGGGTCCTCAATATATTCCATAATTCTGAAACTCTTGAAACGTTGACTTAATTTAAAACGATACCTAAAAATCTTTTAACCTTGTGATCAAATCAATATTTTAAATAACATAAATGAATATAAAAGTATTGTTTTTATTAATTAATTAAATTATCATCAATATTAAAACTCTTATTTTATAAACCACTTATTATTTAAAATATATGCATTTTTTAAAATAAGTTGATACCGTATAAGTTTCTACGTACAATAATTGTTACGAAATATTATAATTTATAAATGAAATACTATGATAATAAAATTAGAAAGTTACGTAATAAATCTTGATAGTGAAATTTCTAAATTTCTTTTTAGTTTATACAAAGATATTGGTTCCACTGCAACCATTAAAGCACTATAGTCGCTATTGTAATAGTTAGAACTACATTCATTAATTATGTTATTATAATTAGATATATGTATAACTGTTAACTATTTTAAAATTTAACGTTAATTTTTTTCATCATAATTCCCAGAATAACCCCTATTCTCTTATCCTGACATTCAAGCGTAATTTTTACAGATCTCAGGAGCTAATATGATTTATTAATTATTTTTATTAGTAAATAGTAAAAAAATTACACTCCATAAATATGTGAAGGAAGTTACGGGTAATAACACAAACTCCTTTCTATTGAACCCAACTCAATATATAAAATAATATATTTGTATAAATTTTTGAAGTTTAAGTAATTATTATTAATTGTTTTAAATTAAAAAATACTGAAATTCATTTAAGTAGGTTTTAACTTGTCTTTAATCTACTTCTTAAACTTCTTAAATTATACTTTGTAAGAATTATGTTGTAAAATAAGTTATTAAAATTAAAGTAGTTTTTACATAATTTGAAAATGTTAATATCTTTAGTCAATTATAAGAACCATGAAATATATGTCCTTATTACATAGAACTATAATTTATAAATTGTCTTTGAGTTTCTATTTATAAAATTATTTCCATTATTAGGAAGAAGTAAAGACCGCAATAATTCTATTTAAATCATTTCAGTAAAGTAGTAACATAATACACATAATGGTTTTGCTTCTAATCTTGCGTAACTCTTGGATGACTGGGCTCTGGCGGAAGAGTTTTTAATAAAGTATGGGTATTTTTTAATTTTATTTTAGTATTTGTTTAAGTAAAGAATTTTTGGCTTATAAAGATAGTAAATTTATAAAAAAAATATTTTTAAACAAATTCAAACTGGCAATAATAAATTATAAGAGAAATCTATATGTGAATATGATTTATTATAAATGAATATGTAACAATGCATGTATTAACAATAAAAAAATACATGATAAAATTCTTTATATTTCTTGTATAAATATATATAATATACAATAACATTAGTTTCCTAAAATAGTTTCATAGAGTAAATGGAACTTATAATAGATGGGTGCCGCAAGTTATGCATTTTCAATATGATACCGTTTTTGTAAGAGTGACGCTATGAATCTCACCCTAGGGGCGAAATGACATTGTTTCGTAATGACGACGACAGGATCCAGCATTAAATCTTTCTTTTTCTAAAAAAAAAATTTGATTTGTTATCATCTATTTTTATTATTGAATAAAGTATTTTATAATTAGATATTTTTAAGCGTTGTAAAATTATTAATATATTATACAGATAACTATTATTACTGTAAATGCAATTATGAATTTGTAATATTTGTAATGTTTCATTTTTTTAAAAAATTCATTTAATAATTAATTTTTAATATCGAACCGATATTTAAAGTAAAATTGCAATGTTAATTAATTAAATAGTTATATTTAAACTGAATCTTGAAAAAAATTGGAATAACTAACTCTCTAACAAAAGGAAATATGACTATTTAGTTTGTAGTTATATGTGAGTTTTTTTTTTAACGTTTTAGTATATTTGAAACTTGTAAAGGTTGTAAAGACTGAATTAAGGAAAGAAGCAATTATACCATTATTTTCTTTTTGTACAGTTTACTCCAATAGAATTTCGCTTAAGTATTTATCGATTTTTTCTTTATTATTAATGATTAGTCATCGCAATAATAATAAACTTATTCTGTCATTTATTTTTATATCGTTTATTTTTTAATTATCTAGAGTGTCATAAACTAATATTTATAATAATTATTGTAAAAATATAAAAATTTAATAATATAATAAAATATATATAATAAATATAATAAAATAAAATATTATGATCAATAATGCTGTATAAACACCATTAATGAAATAATTTTATAACTTTAAATTATTTACTTTTATTTATTTTTGTCAATTAATTTTGAACTATGATTTCTTCAAATTATTAATCTTTATACTGTCCTTAAAGCGAATTTATATAATATTATTTTACATAATAATTTTAATTAAATCTTTGTATGTAATTTTTATAATATGATAAGCAATATAATACCAAGTCTAGTTATTTAGGTTACTACAATATAAAATAGAATGAAAGGAAAATAATGGATAAAAGAAATGTAATATTAGGAGAAAAAGAAAATAATTGGAAAAATTATTCTTAAACATAGAGAGCTAATTTAGAGATTGTAATAATAATAGGATGTATAAACAGAGAAAGAAAAAAGAGATAAAGAAAATAATGTTTCAAAATCAATCAGAAAAAAATTAAGATAAATAAAAGTTATTTAGCACGAAAACGAAAGAATTAAGTATCATTCGACTAAGAAGTTTAGTATATAGATAGGTGGGTGAAAACACATTGGAAAATGTAGCTGCAAGGGTGAAACAAGGATTCTGCGCAAACGACTGCAATTTAGGACCAACTCTTCGAGCAGCCTCCAGTCACTGGAAAGTTGAAATTTGTGATGTTGGCTTTGTGTAGACTACAAATATTCTCGAATGAATAATGAATGTACTATATTAAACGCAAATATTTCGAGATAAATTATTGTTAAATTTTATTTATTTTAAATAATTTAAGTACAATTAAAACAACTAATTAACTAAAGAATTAAATCGTAAGAATCAAATAAGAATGTAATGGCGTATGACCTTAAAATTTTTCCATTTTCATTTTATAGTAATAGACCTAATAAATAGTAATTTTGAAGTTATAAATAGACGTTTAGCAAAAATAAATATATTAAGATGTAGAAATAAGTGAATAAGCTAGAAACGCGAAAATTTTTCTCAAAATTAAATAATTAAAGAACAAGACCAGTGTTTTAAAATTAAAGTTGATCACTGCTGTGGCTATAAATATGGACAATACTAACAAAAGAATGTGTAAACTAATCCCTTATCTACTAATAATTATTCTTGGTGGTAAGTTAAATTACAATATGAAGATTATACGTATTGGCTTTCCAAAAAAGCATCTAAGTCATACATATCTTATAATGATAATTTTATTATTAAAACTACTGAACAAAATTTAAATAACAATCCTACTTACTCTTAATAATATTAGAATTTAATATAGTTAAGTTTAAATTGTATAAAACTAGCACTTTTATTATTTTTTTTGAAATATATAATTTTTTATTTTAATTATCATATTTTCATTGTAAAACTTCGTTAAAACATAATAAAATTCACAAATTTATTAATCAAATCAAAATTTATTAATATAAACTAGAAATTGTGTTTTTAATACTGGTAAAATTGTTTCAAACAAAATTATTTATAAATATGATTTCTAGTTTTAAATTTAAAATAAAACACTATTATCAAGCTAATAAAATGTTCTTTTATAATATTCTGTGTCTGATAAAATTAAACAATTTTTAAGTTATTGTGTTTGTAATTGTCAGTTAAATTTATCCAGTAATCAGTATTATATTATATGTATAGTCAGTAATTAAATTAAAAATTATTATAAATAATATATTAATGAAATATATACATTAATGATAATAAAATTTATACATAAACTTATATAATAGCGATGTATAAGTAAAAATTGAAATATCATTATTATTATTATTAAACAATATGAGAAATTAATTTTTATATATATTAGATAAATAATCGAAAGAATGTAAATAATATAAACTAAATATATCAATAACAACATAATATATTAATAATATAAATAATATTTTATCCATAAATTATTTTTTTTAAACTATAATATGTTTTATAATAAAAAATGTATTTTTTCCATCTTATTTTTTCCTTCCTTATTTTTCATATTATTTTCTATTTTTCATTTTTATCGATTCTTTGGTATTATAATATTTTACCATTATAATATTTGCAATTATATATTAACTATAGTATTAGAAAAAAACAATTTTTAGAAGTATCTAGAAGTATAAATTGTATATTAAATAATGTTAGTTATTGATTTTTAATATTAGGATTTTATTTTACCATTTTTATAGTAGAATTATTTTATTTAAAGATAAAATATATTTATATAAAAAATATTTTTTTTTCAAAAAGATAAAAAGTTTTTAATACTAAAATGATTTGCAAAAATTGTAATTAAAAAAAATAAAAAAATTACAAAGTCAAATATAATAAGACTGAGAAATATAATTTTCAATTATAACAGTTCAAATTTCTTACGTAATACATGAAAATATCAGCATTATATACATTTGAAATAAAAATGGGCGTAGCCTTGATACAAGAAAAATTATCTAATGTATTGAATTTTTATAAGCTATAACAATGTTTTAACAATAAATTAGTAGATATAGCTACGAGGTCTGTAAATGATTTCTAAAAAAAGTTTTAGAATTTCAACTTTGGTTATATAATTTTCTTAAGCAATAAAATGACTTGTAAAGTACGACAGCTCTTATAAAACGATTAGAATATGAAGAGCTATTCATTATTATTTTTTCTTTAGGAATATTGATAACTACAAAATTTTAATGTTATGATATTTTTAGTTTCATTCTAATTACACTATTAAAAATCTATTGCTATCAAAATTTATTAAAAATTTTATAATGCTGTCATTGAAATATTTTATGTGCTCAAAAAATGTTATTTAGCTAAAACATTAATTTACAATAATGTCTGTAAATAATCCGTAAATTTTCGAAGAGGTCGATACTTAAAAACCACCGCTAATAAAATTCACCAATACAAAAATGGAATTAAACAATTATATCTGAAAATTTAGTAATTTTCGGATTAAATTAATAAATATTTTCCTGCGTGATAACTTTAACATAAATATCAACAATAAAAATTGTAGAATTTTTTGTATAACAATTATCTGGCTCATAATATACTTACTTTGAAGCGAATTTTAATCTTTAAAAACTATCCAATGTTTGATTATATTTATTAAACCTTATTAAATGAATGAATAACGAAGAGAACTTTTAATAACTGTATAAACTTTTTAATCTCTATACTGACTTCCGAGGAGAATTATTTAATAAATTATGCTGAATTGTCGGAAATTTGTCTTAAATCGAATTATTATGCCTTTCATGAAATTATATTTTTTATAATTTACTATACACGAGTCTATTTATATGGAATTAAAAAAAAAAATTAAATTAAATTAAAATGTAAAAGTAAATTCGTTTATTTAGCTCGGTTAAATAAATTATAAAGGGTTAAATAATTATAATGAGTCACTTACGTACATTGGTTTATTTACAGAATTTTGCATTTTATATAATATTATATTTTAATGATATGCAACGGAAATGAGGAAATGATTATGATTGGTTTTTAATTTCAAATTAAAATGTTGTACAAATATGAACTTAGAAAAAATTTTGACTGTTTTGTAATTATTGTTCATTTATGGGAAGAACTTAATTAAAATATGTTCCTACATATTAATAATGTATTTATATTATAGTTTGTTTATAGGCGTGGCATAATTCAAGTAATCTTTTAATTTGAATATGATCTTTTATTACAATCAGTTTCATAAATTAATTTTTAATGATTTCGTATCATGTTCTTAATTAATTTATCTAATTAAATATCTATGTACAATTAAATTATATATAAAATTCTAATAAATACTAAATTAAATATCTAAGTAAATTATTACTTTGTATTTATCCTTTAAATCTATTTCTTAAAATTATTAACGATAACATATTTGCTTGAACATTACCCAATCCAGATAAATCAAATATATTGCAGCATAACAGTTTTAATGAAAACCTTCGACCATTTATGATACTTGGAAGTACTGATGAATGATACTTGCTTTATGTATATATATTATGTCAATGTATACACTAAATTTTTAACAAATCATAAATTAAACAGATACATTTAAACTCATGAATTGAAATTGATTATACATAATATCGAATTATTTATTTGAAATAATTAATTGTATTCATAATAAATCAAGATGAATAATCATATAATAATAATTTTCTATCATGTATTATACAAATTATTTCATTTCATAAACTTCTTTCAAATAGGTCGTAAGAGAATCGTTCCTTTCTTTTATGTCTTTCATTTGATAGCACATTTTAATCGGTAGTATACAATATTGAAGCTCTATTTCACGATGTTTACTACTACTTAAAAAACAATTTTTTCAAATCTGGAGATTAACTTTCTTTTCCGAGCTCTTAGAAAATCGAGATTCTTCACTTCTCATAGCGATATTTATCGAGGCATTATTTTCTATAGTTCAATTTTTTGGTACCATTTACCTTCTAGGCTCAAGGTTCTCACGATTCTTTACACATGTTTGGACATTACACTATCCCTTGTTATTATTCATTCAAACTCTCCTGCAGTTCCTTACGAAAAAACGCAATCGCAACAAGAGAACCCGTTCAACGACCTTTCTGTACCTTACTATTTATAATGTTTAGTGCTCCATATCAACTATCACGATATAGAGCATGTTTATTTAATAGTCTAGAGAAGTCGTCTATTGGAAATTATTATTTGAGTTCTTGTTACATTTTGTTATAATTAGCGTAGTCTCGTTATGATATATTTCGTAAATTATAGTACTTAAAGAGAGCTTATATGAAAATCTAAATTTATTCAACATTCATTTGGAGTTGTTCATTCTTTCACTACCAGATCTCCTTCCTGATACAATGACCATTTAAGGATAATCCACATTTTTCTTTGTTCCTTCTGAATAAACGTACAAGCAAATGAGAATTGAATAAACAGAATAATTTTAAATATTATATAACTATATTAAAAATAAACATGATTCTTTTTTGAAAAAAGATAACAAATAAAAATTAATATAAATGCAATGCCGCTTTATTAAATTTAGGTTCCAGTAGCTTAAAAAATTTAAAGATTACAATACCAGCAAGAGTACGTGTTGGAGATTCAGCTCTGTTGACTTGTAGTTATGATCTGGAAGATGCTCATCTATACGCTATAAAGTGGTATTTGGATGAATCAGAATTTTACCGTTTTGTACCTAGGAATAAACCACCTCATTATACTTTCCATGTACGAAATATTCAAGTTAACGTAAGTATTTTATATTTACATGAATTATATTAACTAATCAAGCTTATACAAAAATCACTGTCGTATTAATATAATAATATTTTATTAAATTCATTTACATTATAATAAAATAACTATTATTTAAAATTCTGATAATTATTGACAATAATTTCATTTATATATTTATAAATTAAATTAAATTAAATTAAATAATATTAAACTTTTTAATATTATTTCAAATGAACTAATATATATATATATATATACTAATTAATCTTTAATAATTCTTAATATTAAAAATTAATTAATATCTGTAATAAATCTTCCTTTCTTAAAATATAATATTTGAACAAAGATGATAATTTTAAATCTTATAAATAATATATGTCTGTTTAATAAATTTAAATTAGAAAATAAAAATATTTTATTTAAATACGTAATTAGAACAACACAAATGTATATTTGGGAGTCAGGAGAGGTTACCTTAGGTTTAGAAATAACAACACCGTTCTTAGCGATTGCATTAATTGTTTATTTATGCTCTCAGATGAGTTTGAGGGCAGATCGCTGACTGACCCAGATCCGTCGGCTCATTACCTCGGGGGCGATCATTGCCTCCCACGCAGTGGCCCGAGGTGGGGGCGAGGCTCTTGGGTCAGACGATCCCCTAACGGTATTCGTCAAGGGATTTACAATGTTGAGGTTATTGTTATTGTACTTATAATTGTTCTTGGTTGCCGGTAGACGCATGCCTGTGCGGAATTGGGATTTCCCGCAGACGTCCGCCACATATATATTGACATATATTAATATTCTGAATTATCAGAAAATATCATTAGAAATTAATATTTTATATAATTAACTAACATTATGTATATAAATAAATATAATATTAATACGTTATTAAATATTTTTAAAGATTTAAATAATTTAACTTTTAATATAGTCAAGTATTACTAAAAAACAACAAAATCTTTATTAAAATTACATTACATTAATGTAAATAAATATTAATTTAGTCAAATACAAATTGAACTACGAAAAATTATTCTATATTAAAATATTATTGTGATCAAGAGGGTCATAAAATATTGGTTGGATTTAAAATAAATTGTATAGTACATTCAATAATTTTTTCAAATACCTATAACTTTAGAGTTTTTATTATAGTATATAAAATAGGTATTTAAGCAATATTTTTATAGGTTATCTACTCAGTAATTTTGAAGCAATAACGTAGAATAATCATTAATTACTTGATATGATAAAGTAATTTATGTGAAAACTTATTCAATGTGAATAATTTTTTTCATATTGTAATGACTTATAATATTCTATATTCATGATTTTTAATGACATATTGCTTAATGTTCATCACAGTACGGGATACGTAAAAACAAATGAAATTTATAATCAACGTTTTAATCAAGTTCATGAAAATAATCTAAAGAAAAAAATATTGAGATAAAGTAGATTGTTAATTATTTAAATTGTATATTAATACAAAGTCTGTTACACTATCGCAACGTAATGTACTTATCATTATTAACCCCTTGCGAACAATACATTAAAAAGTAGTTAAGATGTCTATATTAAATAAATTATAATTTAGCTAATTAATCTTCTGTAAATAATATGTATAACTTTTACGTTTATGAAACAAATTAGTTTAAAATAAATATGTAAGTAAATATTGACTATTCATTTAAGCGTGTAATAAAGATGAATCAAAATAAATTTCAGTTTTTGTCCCAGTGGTTACAGTACATTTTGATTCTATTAAATTTTTTGTTTTAATAATATTCTTTCCTTAAGCATGTTTAATGTATAATATTTGAACTTTAGTTTTTTGTGCCATTCGCCAGCTCTGAATTTACAAATATACACACTTCTTTCTCTCTCTCTCTCTCTCTCTCTCTCTCTTACTTTCTCTGTCGCGCGTATGCTGTCGTGGCTATTTTAGATTTTATCCTATAGGTAGCTTCTATTCGTGTTCTATGACAATTTTTTATCAACCTATCTAACTATAACTCCCCAAAGCTATGGTACAGGAATTCTATAGTTTTCATTGGCTTTGCCGTAATTTAGATTCGGAATAACGTATAGTTAACTGTATTTAAACAAAAAATTTTCAAAAATTTTATATTAGCTTCTCCCAATCACTTATAAGGAGTTATTAATGGTAGAATAGTAGTAGATATTTTTATTCGATACATGATTTCTAAATGTAAATATATTATTATTTTATTATATATATAAAAAGTTTTTCAATTCGAACAAGTATTTTTTTATGATTATAATTTTTTACTATATTATGAATTTTACTAGTTATTAAATTAGATGGAATTGAATGAAATGTGTAGTATTAAATTTATCTAAAACAAATATATACGTATATACTAAATAAACGTAAAACAATAATTTGGATTTGTTCAATTATGAAACTATAACAAAACCGAAAAAATAAATATGTCGCTCTTAAGTATTTATATTTTGAACTCACATTGCAATCATCAATATTAAAAATATTGATGTTAGATTTATATTTATTTATAACTATGTAAGGTGTTTTTAGGTTTTTGGGAGTCAGGAGAGGTTACCTTAGGTTTAGAAATGACAACATCTCTTTAATTGCCGTTCGGATGCCAAGGAGAATTATATGCAGATAATCCACCCAGTTCTCGGTCTCGTGGCATTTTATGGCCGATTTCAGTTGTCTGTGAAACCGCTCGACCATGCCATTTGCTTGAGGGTGGTATGAGGTGGTGTGTAAGTGTTTCGTACCTATTGTTGTTGTCAGTTCGCGAAATAGTTGCGATTCGAATTGTCGACCTCGGTCGGTCGTGATCCGAAGGGGGACGCCGTACCGCGAGATCCAGGTTTTCAATAGGGTCCTTTGCGATGGTTTTCGCCTCGATGTCGACGATGGGGGTGGCTTCGGGCCATCTCGAAAATCGGTCGACGCACGTAAGGACGTACCTGAAACCCTGGGAGGGTGGTAGGGGTCCGACGATGTCGATGTGGATGTGTTCGAATTTTTCGCTTGCTGCGAAATTTCCGATCGGGCTATTTACGTGCCTTGTCACTTTTGATTTTTGACAAGGGATGCAATGCCGCGCCCGTCGTCGGCAATCCTTATTAATATTTGGTCACACGTATTTGCTTATTATTAATTTTTGTGCTGCGCGGATTCCGGGGTGCGATATGTTGTGCAGGGCGTCGAATATGGCGCGTCGTAGTGTTTTCGGGACGAACGGTCTGGTCGCGCCGTTCGCGACGTCACAGTATATTGTGTGTTTTGAGTTTGGAGGGGAGATTTTTTTAATTTTGAGGGAACTCGAGTTCGGGTGGTTTTTAATGTTTTGCAACTCGCCATCGGTATTTTGTTTTCGGCAGAGAACGTCATAGTCGAGTGCTGGCGAGATTGCATCGACGCGCGAGAGACAGTCGGCTGTATTATTGTCCGTCCCTTTTATGTGTCTAATTTTTTTTGAAAACTGCGCTACAAAATCTAAATATCTGAATTGTCGCGGGGAACATTTTTCTAGGTTTTGTTCAAACGCGAAAGTTAGGGGTTTGTGATCGGTGTATATGATAAAATCGCGGCCCTCGACCCAGTGCCTAAAATGTTTTACGGACGCGTATATCGCGAGGAGTTCGCGGTCGTATGCGCTGTATTTTTTTTGGGGGGGTGATAGGGCCCTCGTAAAAAATGATAAAGGTTCTCAGGCCTTTTTTGTTTTTTGTTGGAGGACGCCTCCGATTGCGTAATTGGAAGCATCGACGGCGATGCTCAGGGGTGCACCCTGTGCAGGGTGTACGAGCATCGTGGCTTTGACGAGCTCCCCCTTCACTTCATCGAAGGCCCCATTCGTCCCCTCGTTCCACGGGACCGGGACATTGCCACTTTGGGCACCTTTAAGCATATCGTTTAAAGGTCCCATTTGCTTCGCTGCGGTTGGGATGAAACGCCTATAGAAATTAATCATTCCGAGAAACCTTCGCAATTGTTTAATCGTCGAGGGCTTCGGGTATTCGCTAATTGCTTGCGTTCTTTCTGGAGTGGGTTTTATCCTTTTAGAATAGACACTGTGTCCGAGGAAGTCGATTTCCTCTTGGCCAAATACGGATTTCGCGACGTTTATAATTACCCCGTATTTGTTTAGGCGTTCGAATAAGGTTGTTAGGTGTGTTATATGTTTTTCTCCGTCTTTTCAAAAGACGAATAAGTCGTCAATGTACGCGAAGACGAAGTCTAGCCCGCGCATAATCTCGTCGACGAAGCGTTGGCATGTTTGGCCTGCGTTTCGGACGCCGAAAGGTGTGAATAAATATTCGAACAGGCCGAACGGGGTAACTATTGCCGTTTTTACGATTGATTCGGGCGCAACGGGTATTTGATTGTACGCGCGGATCAAGTCGATTTTCGAAAAAATTGTTTTTCCTTGAAGATTTCACGCAAAATCTTCAAGGAGATGGGGCGCATACCTGTCCGGTTTTGTACGTGCATTTAGTGCACGATAGTCGCCGCAAAGTCGCGTTTTTCCATCCTTTTTAGATGCGAGATGGATCGGCGAGGACCAAGGACTCTTGGAGGGCTGGATTACTCCTTGTGGAATCATCAGCTCGATTTCGTCCTTGACGATCTTGAGGCGGTCGGGTGCGAGTCTTCTCGCTTTGCTGTGTGTAGGTGGTCCGGGTGTTATTTCGATGTGGTGCTGCGTGGAGTGCTTTACCTGGGACTGGCGAAACACTGGAGGTCTTGTCAGATCGGGAAAATCCAATAGTAGTTATTCGTATTTCCCGTTTCCCACTATGGTTTTTATCGATGGGGTGGCACTTCCAGGCGCTTGTTGCACTGCACACGTGAGTTTCGTCGTCGCGTTGACTAGTCTTTGGTTTCTCGCGTCCACTAGCAGGTTGTAGTGCGCGAGGAAATCCATTCCGATTATAGGGATGTTAACTTCGGCTATGATGAAGCGCCACGGGAACGATCAGTGTAGGCCGAGGTTTAGGACGAGGGTTTTGTCGCCGTATGTTTTTATCGTAGACCCGTTTGCGGCGTAAAGTTTATATTCGCTTTTACGGGTAGGGTTTGTTATTTGCGATTTCGGGAAAACGCAAACGTCTGCACCCGTGTCGATGAGAAATCGCGCGTTCGTCCCCTTATCCCTCACGAATATTCGGCTACTCGTGGGGCCGTTGAGCGTAGTCGTCTCGCTCAACGGGTCTGTCCGTTTCCCGCGGCCGACCACTTGCATGGAGGGGAACACTTGGTTGCGCTGGCACCAAATCTTTCGTGGTACCAGCATATGTCTTTCGTGGTTTCGCGGCCGCGCGTATGGGTTCGCGGTTGCCCGCGGGGTTGACTTCGGTAATGTTACGTTTCTCTCAGGGCTTTAATGATGTCGTCTCGCATCTCTGCGAGCCCTTTTAGAAGGACGGATGTTTCGCTCGGTCGTGACTGGTAGCTAGCACCTGCGATTGTTGTGTTCCCGCCAGTTGGGGGTGGGAATGTAGTGTCTGTTGGCCTGGAGATCACAGTGCAGTTTCTTCCGGCCATCCTAGCATGAATGCGGTCTGCGGCCTCTGCTAGTTGGGGTATTTTTTGGTCGGTTGCCACCGCTAGGATGTCAGATATTTGGGGTGGTCGCCTTTTCAGCCACAATTCGACGAGGAGCTCTTGGTTGGCCAGGTTACCTGCGGTGCTCTGCAGGCGGGACCAGAGGTGCGAGGGCGCGAGGTCGCCGAGCTCTTCTTCGTGTAGCAGTGTTGCAACACGGCTGGTGTTCGTCCTGGCGTAGTGCTTGAGGAGGGCAGCTTTCAGAGCCGCATATTTCCCGGTTGGTGGGAGGTTGTAGATAGTATTTTCTACGCGCTACACCACTTTCATATCCAGATTGCCGAGAAGGATGTTATACTTGGTGTCGTCGTTTGTGATGTTGGCGAGGGCTAGCTGGGCTTCCAGCATGTGAAACTACAACTCGATTTTTGTGGGTGATAGTGGCGGCACGCGAAGCATGGTTGCGGTAGTTACGGTGCTACCGGGTTCTGTTGGGCGAGTTGACTCCATTGCTCTGCTTCGGGTGTTCATGCGAGGACCTTTTTTTTTTATCTGTAGTAAGAGATTGGCGGGAATTCAGTAAGTGTCTATGAATTTTCTGCGACGACACTGATTTCGCTTTAAAAAGAAAACGTATCACTGTTCGCTTCTCGCTTACTTTTTGTACGGATTCCTTTGTGAATCACGTCGGGGTCACCAGTTTGGGAGTCAGGAGAGGTTACCTTAGGTTTAGAAATGACAACACTATTCCTGATGATTGCGTTAATTGTTTATTTGTGCTCTCAGATGAGTTTGAGGGCAGATCGCTGACTGACCCAGATCCGTCGGCTCATTACCTCGGGGGCGATCATTGCCTCTCACGCAGTGGCCCGAGGTGGGGGCGAGGCTTTTGGGCCAGTCGATCCCCTAACGGTATTCGTCAGGGGATTTATAATGTTGAGGTTATTGTTATTGTACTTATAATTGTTCTTGGGTGCTAGTAGATGCATGTCTGTGCGGAATTGGGATTTCCCGCAGACGTCCGCCACAGGTTCAGAACATGAATGAGTGTCTGAACAACATAGTGATCTCTGCTCGATCTTTGCAATCAACTAATTAAGGTGCAGTTTCACGGAAAAATAATATTACGGTTATGAGTATATTGTGACATTTTACAAAAACGTGTTATTAATAATGAGTTTAATAGTTTCAATAAAACTTTAAGCATAAAAACAGTTTACTACGAAATCACACTTCATGTCCAATATTTATTATTCTTGAATTTATTCAAAAGATATTCTAAATACTAAACATATAACTTAATTTATGTTAATTAATAAAGCAATATATTTATAAGAAAAGACATATTTGTTGTTTAAAAAAAGAAATCTACATTAAATATTAAAATTTAAGTATAAATTAAATAAATAAATAAATTCTAATCAAGTATAATTTTTTTTATTTTTATCAATAAATTAAATATCTTTATAATAAAATATTGATTTTATATTAAAAATAATCTATAAATTTAAAAATTTTATTGAAATTTTATAATCTTATTTTCTTTTAATTTTAACGAAAACAATTTTTTCTTTTAGAAGCTTTAAAATTTTTCAATATTTATTTTTTTATGTAATTTAATTTTAAAACAAATAAAATTGAATGAATATATAAGAAATTAATTGAAGAAGTGTTTTCCGGACGGATTTATTTTTAAAATAGATAAATTCGATAAAATGCTTTATAAATATTAATCATTTATTTTATATTTAAAATAAAAAAAGAAACTTTATTAGAATAAATTTTTCTCCCATAATTTAATATCATATTTCTATTAATAAAATTCAATTTAATTTTATATGTAATACATTTGACGCGAATCAGCATCCTTCTCCCTGGCTTAATATAGTATCTGATAGCACTTGTGTCTTGTTCACCCTTTCACTTCGATTTCCCGCCCGAGCCACAAGCTTAGCGTCTCTCGAAATAAATCCAAAAGAAAGGACCCCCGAAGTCGCCATACATTAAAACTAGTTAAATCTATAAATTCTCAGAACCAAAGATCATCGACACTGATTGATTACCGTGGAGTTTTCCAAACCACGGAAAAATCATTCCAAGCGTAGAAATATTGGTGAAGTAAGGGAGAAAGGAAAATCCTTATGAACACTTCGTGGAATAAGTATCATCGTATAAACAGAGGAGTAGCAGCAATAGCCATTATACACGCATTTTTCACCACATGTAAAAACTTTTATTAGATTTAATTCTATCCCATTTCGTTCTAAATGAAGAGCAAAGGAACAGTCACCCCCACCGAAGAAATTGTTGGATGCTATGGGGAAAGAGTTGTACTCACCGCCGGAAAGAGTTGTAACCCACACATGAACAGTATGGCGTCCACTATCTCCTGTCTAAGGGGATGCGTATATCCCCTTCCATCTGGTTTTTAAAGACCGTTTCTTCCCCTTTTACATCAGTTTTCAAAAAAACTAACTTCAAAATCAAATAAATACTTAGAAGAAAATAATTAAACTTTCGAACTCATAACAAATACTAGTTACAATAAAAACATAACAATATTTATATGTTTCGTATTGTTAAATGTTTAAATAAATTATTTCATTGAATATATTTTATTACAAATTTATATCTAAGTATTTTTTAGAAATGATTTCAAATTAATATAAGGAAGAATTTAATATATAAAAAAAGACTGAAAAATTCTAAGAAATATATTTTGAATAATAAATGAATTAATAAAATTTATATTCTAACCTAAGTTTTATTGAAGGCAGTGGAAGCAGAAGCAAGTCTCCATTCATTGAATATCCAGATGCCTTAAAACTTGGATGACATATTCAAGTAGATGAGCACCAGTTGTTGCCTATCCCATATGATGATCATCTCTTGTCTCTTTTTTCGGGCAATTTAGTTGCAGTTCGATCCAGGCATCCTTCGACTTTCATGTACGCTGTAAAGATGAGTTTTTCAATTACCATATTCTTAATGGTTGTTGTTTGCAGCTCATTTAATCAGTTTTCCTCTTTACCTATCTTTACACACTTAGATGTTACAAATCTCTCTTTTAATTCTTCGCAGCTGTTGCTGTTTCTACTACATGTTGAAATATTTACATTGATTGATCGTAATATACATCATGTATCGCACTTACTTGACTTGTATCGTATGTTTAAATAAAAATGAATATGTAATGAATATATTAAAGTTTTTGCATATTTGATACTACTATACTATTTAAGCATTTAATTTATTAAAACAAAAAATATATATGTAATTTTATGGAAATACTTGTATTATTAATTATAACGTACAATATATTATACAAACTAATATAATTTTTTAGCATGAAATCATAAATTTATAGAATATATATTTAAATGTTCAGTAACAATAAAAGAATTGAACAGATTATATATTCATAAAACAAGTATTTTATAAATATAAATTAAAAAAATAAATAATATTCTATTATATTTAATTATATATATAAATGATAATAATAATTGTATTTCTTATTTTTAATATTAAAATATTATCCATTACATTTAAATGTATTTCCAAAAATTTATATTATTTTATAAGTTTATATTAATTATTTTATTAATTTTTATTCCTGTATTATTTTTAATAGTTTATTTTATATTTATATTATTTTTTCCATCATTTTATATATTTTATATTTAAATTTATAGTTCATTTACCGATAATACTACTACATTTAAATAAGTCAGTATCGTGATTGTCATTGCATGATATCCTACTCTAGAAATTATATTTTTTAATTTTTGTTTGTTTATCATTATAGAAATTACCTTGTAACTTTTATAAATATACATCGTGTATGTGATATTTACATATTATAGGTAGGGTTTTATTTTTTTTTTGGCAATTCTGTTTACATCAAAGTTCAGAATTATGTTATATATTCAATACCTTTTTTATTTGTCATATATTTTTTTCTCAATTGCATTTTAATCTAAAATTCTTACAGTATTATTGTTCTTTTAACTGGTAATCTAAAACATTTGTGGTGAGCCATAGATATTAAAACGAAACATAATTTTTATTAGCACGTGAATCCCCTTATTTTAAATTTTTTTAAAAATAATTTATAAATTTATTATTAACTTAAATAAAAAGAAACGAAACGATATTTTTAATTTCTTGCATCTGTATATAATTTCATGTAATAAATAGTCTTAAGAATGAAAAATAGTTATTTTTTCATAATAAAATAAATGTGATTTACACATTTACAGTTGTTAATCTCTAATTTTCATAGAAATTGCATTATTCAGAATTTAGCTGAATCTTGATTTAATATTGGAAATTCATAAAGGACTTGAATATTTAGAGCTCATTTACTTTGCGCTATTCACTATTCGCTTCTTGCTATTTTTAACTCTTTTCCTACTTATTTTACATGACCTTATTCTATATTTAAAAATCTCTATTATATTAATTCTTCTGTTCTAATAGCAGTATTTTTTTCTGATTTTATTTTTTTCACAAAATTTTATTTCTTGACTTTTTCACTATAGATTTGTACTTCGGTTTTGCAATTTCTCTGCACGTTTTTCATCGAGCTAGACTAATTTAATGTCTTTACTTCATGGGAATCAACGTATTTCTCATTTGTCAATTATCAATTTCAAATTTTCAAACTAAATAATAATAATTATGTAATTTATATTTTAATATAATAACGTTTATATCTATAAAACCAATATTAACAAACTTTTTAAAGTTATTTTGTTGTTGTTAAATATTAATATATCATACAATATAAATATAAAATTTCATTATACAATATTTTATAATTATTTAATTGTATATATAATTATAAAATGAATAAATAGACTTGAAATCTAAATAAAAAAAGAAAAATAAGAAATTTAAAATTCATAGGTCTCAAATTCAAATATGCAAGACGTAACGTTAGTTAACATGCAAACTAATCATACTGGACGGTATAAATGTGAAGTAACCGAAGACATTCCGCGATATGATACTAAACTTCAGGAAGCTGATGTTCTTGTTGTTGGTGAGTTACTAAATCAATATTATACAATTTAACTAGTCATTTTTATCAATTATCTCTGTCATTATTTTCAATTGTTTATTTCTTCTTGTACCTATTTAAAATTTAAAAACAATTTTTTTCAAACATTCATTTATGAAATCATGAAATCTATGAAATTTTAATTGATTTTTAACTTACCAAATTTAATAATTACTTTTATAATATTATTATTAAAAAAATTTAATTTAAATGTTAAAAAAAACATATTAAATAATCGAAGTTTTTATGAGTACAATCTAAATATTGTTAAATATAATAATTTTATAATATTTTATAAATATTGTAAGTCATCTCGTTGTCATGTAAATATTAGATTTTTATTTTATTTTATTATAGTAATAAATATATTGATACTTTAAAGTAAAATTATAAAATAAATACATTTGTATCAGAAAATTTTTTGAAAAAATTTCTTTATTTAATTGCATTACTAAATAGAAAATTAAACTACTTAGTAATAAATACTATAAATTACAAAAAAATATGTCTATAGAAGGACAGAAGTAATGTAAAACTATTATGATAAACAGATGTACCCGAAACGGAACCAAGAATTGTAGTTGATAGACACCATCTACCAGCTGGAGAAAAACTTCGAGCAAATTGTACGTCTGGTGCTTCTCGTCCTGCCGTTAACATTACGTGGACTCTAAATGGAACACCAGTAAGTATATTGAATTTATTGTAAACTATTTCTAGACAGTACATTTTTACTTTTGTAAATTGTTTTTAAACTTGGATTTAAAAATGAATGACTATATAAATAATAAATATATCCTCTAAAGCTATAAAATAATTATTAATTTGTTTATTACTATATTTTGTAGCATCAATATTAGTGTTTATATGTAGCATTAGTATAGTATACTAAGAATATACTGTTGTCGAAGTTTAATTAGAATTGGGAAGTCATAAACGCGCATTATAAACATTAGTAAATATCGAGAAAGGGGATCGGAACGAAGGATAAGGTAAAAGAAACAAACGTCAGTTATACAGATACCATAGACAAGTAAGCAAATTTGACTTTACGGTTTAATGCAGTCTTTTTATTGCGAAAATCTCTTATATTACTTGAAATACCAATACCAAGCCGCATTACGTTGGAGCTTTGCTATACAGCCCACCTAGAAAACTTTCACATTGCGTTGTCATACATTTGATTGATATATTGCAACTATAATTCATTTGAACAAAAGAGCTTTCCTACAACGCCTACTGCGCACCGTAAAAAATATTGCATAAGAGAGCTTTTTGTATAAATAAAAGGATCTTTTTCGTTATAATTTAATTAGGCTAAGATAAAAATTTTGTAGAAAAAGGGTTTTTTCGTCTTCCCACTGAAGAGAGGTTTTCTATGGTCGCGCGCTAACAAATTAATTATTTACTTTTATTTAAACGATAAACATTGCATTTTATTTGTATGGCCCTTCCATTTCTATTCCCGAACTCATTAGCCTTTAAAGGCTCATAAAATAATTAAGTATTAAAATTTTCAAATTTCAACTAATTGTGAGCGAACATTTGAGTTAAACGGAAAAGATATTAGGAATAATTATTAACACAGGATAATGTATGATAATGTCTGTACTAATACAGGTGGTTAACATTATCTAAAAATAAATATAGTTGATAACATTACTTATATTTGTAAAGATATTTATTTATTACATGTTATCTTATGGTAGTTTACAAACTTATAAAAAAAGTTACAAAAGAATTGTTTTTGTACTAGGAAGTTTTATACTGATCGTTTCAGGCAGCTTGTCAGCCGATGTAGATAGTTAGATATACGGCCGAGATTAAGCCACAAAATAAGATGAAATTTATTATTTAATACAATAAGTATTCGTTTATTCCATTGTAGCGACGAGATATCGAAAACTTGGAATTGAAAATAAAGTGTAGTTTCAAAAGCTTATATTAGATATATAGCTGGTATAAGTTGAGAAAAGAGAAGCATTCATTTCTTAAATTGGCATACAAGACGAAGGACACACTGGGCGATGGATAAAGCATTTTCGTTGTAACGGATATCCACTGTTTTTACGTTGTAACAATAGATATATTGAACTATTTTAATTATATTTAATATATTATTTTATTACATAATATTGTAATTTTAATCATGTTTTTAATACTTTTGACACATATTTAATTACGAATAATTATTTAATTACCTGCCATATATAAACTTTTTTTAAATTTTAAATGAAGTGAATTTATTGAGATAATACAAAGTTTAAATATTAATAAAAATTATAATAATCTGCTCTTTTTAAATAATAAAATACAGTATTTATTTTTACTTAAATAATAATTAGCTTCTAACATTTAACTATGATGCATTATTTATGTAGTAAAAAACTTATATATAAAATATAATACAAATATATAAAATAAAATTATATCAAACATATATAATATAAAAAAATAACTAAAAATTATATATGCCACAAATTAAAGATACATATATAGCTACTAATTAAATTTAAATAAGCTACGTTTTATAATTAAATGGGTTTGTGAATTAAAAATTGAAATTAGTGCAGTAAACACTGTATATATAAAGTGAACATTCATATTTACTCCAGAATTCTACGAGAGTGAAATACACCAAGTGAGAGTTAAAGAAAATAAAAACTGATGTATAATCAGTGTATTAAACCAAAGTCACAATTAACCAAAATAAAATTTTATTCAAATAATGTTTAAAATGATATAATTAAATTCTGATCCAATCTATATCTATAACATATTTTTTCAAATCTTACACATTTTTGTTTTTTAATCATCGAATGCAAATGAATTTTTATTATTTATAGATTTAATTAATGTATTAGCATTATTGGCAATTTCAGTTCGTTTTATTGAAAGTACTTTTATAGGAATCTTATAGATTTAAGTTTATATGAAAATTTTAAGCAGTTTAAATATCAGTTTTTATAAAAACATATTTATCATTTAATAGGCAAATTATATTTAAAAACAAAATAATAGTAAAAAATCAACATAAAAAAATTTCAGATGAAACAAAAATAAAAGAATTAATCGCGTAAAACGAAGAAAATTGTTCTATGCGATTTACAATTATACTAATTTTTAAGTACAAAGCTGTCAATCATTAATGTACTGAAATAGTAGAAATATGTGTTGTGTGCACGAGCACCTCGAGCTTCTAAACTATTAGATAAGCATCGAAAAAGACAAAATACACACGGCGGCATACACACACGCATATATTAAAATATGACTTACAATTGTCTTTTTTACTTGTTACGGAAACCCGAACATACCTGATAAAAAACGAAACGAATACAAATATATTAAAAATAATAGCTTAATATAAAAAAATCTTATATTCAAAAATATGCATATAATTTATTAGACTTATTAGAATCGCTTAAGCTGTCTAGGAAACTGAAATTTCATTTACAATTTCATGTTTATTTCTTTAAACTTAGACTATACACGATACTCTAAATAGTACTCGAGATTTTAAAATTAAAATAAATAAATACAATTAAATAAAAAAGTCTTATATAAGATTATATATTAGAAATTCTTTAACCTAAAAATTTTTGTATATAAATATAGAAATAATATATATATTGTATATAAAATTGTATATAAATATAATTTTAAAAATTGTATATAAATAATTATATGAAACTATTGAAAAATATAAAAATTCTACAACTACAAAAATTTTAAATTGCGGCTTATCTAGTAGAAACAATAAATAATTAGTTACATTGAAATAATAATAAATTTTGAAGTAATAATAAGATATTTTGCAGATGAAATTATATATTAAATAAAAAAATTTGTTATTAATCATATTTTCTGTTTTAGCTGAATAATACTACAATGAATTTTGTAACACACACGCGATCAATATCAAATAAGTTGAGCGATAAAAAATGGACAAACTCCACATTAAGTTTAAACACGACAGGTATGTTTCAAGATGGTCGTATACGAATAAGATGTTTTGCTGAAATAACATCAATCTATAAAGCATCAGCTTCGATCGAAATAACAGAGGATCATCCGTATCTTGCATCTATTACAGGTGATGCGTCGCCACATAGTGGAAGTGAGTAATAAGCAAACATACAATTATTTATAGATTATACACATAGAATTGTATTATATAAATATATTTACAAATCAATGTCGAACACCTAAAGAAAAATATATAAAAAAAAAAAAACAGCGATAAATGATAAGTAAAAGAATATTTTGTATAAGTTATTAAAAGTAAAATTATTTAAGAACAATCTGGTATTAACTCGGTTCTTTTATATTGATTAGGTTAGATTCTAGTCAAAATAAAAATATAAATATTACGTTAAGTAAAAATATATTACTTATGCAGTATTTATTAATGGTTATAATGTTAACAAATTCTGAATCGGCAATAGTCATTTTACCGACAACCTATGTTGATCTACGTAAAAATATAAATATAATAATAGTTTGATACAAATTTTATATTTTGATACTTCCGTATAAGGCAGCTTAAAATAATTTTATACTACTGAAAGTTTTTTTTCACAGAAATAATAATGTAGATGATAATTAAAAATTATAGCATAATTATTATTCTTTTTCTTTCATACTGATGTAGAGCATGGCGCTCTCGCTTTCCTCGCGATGTTATAGGGTCGAGAAATAATCACACTTTTCAGCTTCCTTTCCTTTGCATTTATTATAACTTGCTTTTTATTTAAATGATACAGCTATATTCGGCCGACGGTTCCTCTTCCCGGCCGGGAGCGTTGCGGCGTCGGAAAATGTGGCGCGCGCGTCCTCGCGCTGCTACGGCGGCTGCCCGGGTTGTGCTTCACGTGTAGGAGGCCTGAGGTCGGGTATCTTCTCCTGGACACTCTCTTTCCCCGCGGAGGTGAAACCGGGTGAGATTTCGGGCCGGACGCTGATATGGGGACCGCGCGGGAAGAACGAGTACGGGGACGTGTTTCTGTCTTGCCCCGGATCCGTCATGTGGGGCGCTTTTCTTCTGACTGCCGCCCGCGCTGTCCTCAGGTGGCACGATGCTTCGGGACACCGAGTCCCGGAGAAAACCCAGGGCCGGCCAATCCGGCCCTTGAGCATCGGCATCGCATCGGGTGGGTGGAAGGAAGGGAAGGGGTATTTTGGGACGCGCGTGGCATCAGAGTGGAAGCGCGCGTCCCGCCAAGTGGCGGCGCGCGTCAATACTTTTATTTTTATTTGTTTTTTAAATTCATAATCTTCTTGATAAAAAAATATTAAGTAAATTATTTTATACTTCACGATATATATATTCTATTATTATATTATTATATTTATATTATATTATATATTATTATATTCATATTTATACATTCATATATATATATTATTATTATATTATAAATCTTAAACAAAATTATACATCTGCCGATCTTGATTTAATATATAAGTGACCTAAGTTTTTCATATTTATTTAAGTTTATTTATAAAAAATAAATATATAAAATAAAGTAACTATTCTCAGTACTTTAAAATTTTGTTTGTTTTTAAATGAGTTTCATAAAGTTTATCTTAAATATAAGTACCACTCCTTTCGTTTCGATGACATATTAATTTCTATTAAAATCAAACAGTTTTAATAGAAATTAATTCTTCTTTTAAAGTTTTATTTCAAATATTTTTATAGGAATTCGTTAAGTACTTTTGTTAAATTTGATGATTTAATAATATTCTTTAAATCTTTCGAAGTTAATTTAATATTGATAAATTAATTTATAAAAATGATTCGAGAAATTAAATATCATATTTAATATTTTAATATTATTATATTTAATATTAAAATTCAATGTTTAATTAAAATGCTATCTTTAATTTTAAAATAATTTTATTTTTAAAATCTTGCAACTAACTTCAGCTTAATTAACTTTTGTTATATTTATTTTTTTTACCTATAATATAATAATTACATTAAAATAAGCGTATTATTAGACAACTAGTAATTTTTAAATTGTATTTTAATTTTAAATATATTTAATTTTTATTATAGTAATATACAATTTACTTGTTAAAAATAAAAATATAAAATAATTTTGTATTAAATAATATAATTAATTTGATTACATTTTCACGATTATGTTATTTTTAATATATGAATTCACACATGTAAAAAAAGAAACATTTAATTATATATACCTCAATTTATATAATTTAACAGCTGAATCGATTTTCTAGTGTTACGCGTGATTTTATTAAATGATTTTAAACATATTTTGACCAACTAATATCTTAACGTGCTCCGGGAGTCCACTGACTCGCCTAACTGTATGATATTTGATCACCGTTGCTGCATGATTGCGTGCCGCATGGAGTATAGGTGCACTGCCCTTGGGTTACGAATAAGAAGAGACTGAGAACAGGGAGCGAGAGAGAGAAAATGGGAATGAAATATGGGAAAAAATATAACTTTGCATCCAAAGCAAGTGGTGGGCGAGGACGGAAATGTACTGCCTTTCCCGAACCCGAGCAAGCGGGCAAAAAGGAGCAGAAAGCCAGGTCGAGAGAACTAATCTCCGTGCGTGTTTTCCTGATTGTACCCGCCTTCGCTCGCCAACAATAAAAGTAATATCCGCATATAATTATTCTCGTTCTAAGTTCATCTCCATTTTTCGATAATCGCGTCATATTATTCAATCTTATTATTACCGTTTTTGCTTTTATAATATAATGCTTATAATATGCCTTATTTTGTGTAGATTAATCGCATTAAAAGCTTAATAAAGCTTTTCGTAACCTCGCATCAAGCTAAATCAAAACTTTTCTTTATAATTTATTTCTTTTTTTAATCACACTAATTTTTCAAGATTCCATTGAGCAAAGAAACGTCCAACTTGCGAAATTGGTACCAAAATAATCATAATATTTTTATATTATTAATTAAAAAATATAATTTATGTTAGAAACATAAATTTTATGATTTCATTTTATGAAGTTTTAGCTTCATATATAAATATGTCTACATGAGTAAATTAAATTTAAAAGATGTAAAAAAAAATATATTTAATGTTAGAAATAATTTGATAAAAATTTATATATTATATAAGGATTAATAAGTATAAATATACTAATGAAATTTTGAAACTTTATCAAAATTGTTATTATAAAAATCAATTTTCAAAAACTATTTATTTTCTAATTTCTTTTTTTTATTTCTAATATTAGTATTGGAATAATGTACTGTACATATTAAACTTTTTTAAAAATCTTATAATAATTATTTTGTTACAGATATTATTATTAATTAAAAATAAATAGTTTTAAATAATAACTTTATTATAATAATAGTCAATGAATATGTGCAAGAGTTTTTTATTACTTTTTACATACCCGTTAAATATTTGTGTATGATTTCATGATAATTACATAATCATGCAATATTTAGATTCTCAAAGTTTTAAATATATTATATACATTGCATATTAAAACTGAATTTATATTGAATCAAGAAACTTTAATGATACAGTTTGTATAATGTTTTATTGAAATTGAAATGAAAGAAAATTGTTAAAAGTTATCAATTTTTAATATATTTTATAAATTCTTAGTTGCAAAGTTGTAGCAAGATGCCAAGTGACCAATCTGATTCGAGAGTGACTTCAAAAATATTTACTTTGACTTGTTTTTTATAAAAACTTAAAGTATAATTATTGAAATGTATTCAATAATTTTTATATAATATAATAAATATTAATTTAAAAGCATATATATTTCTTATTTAAAAATTTTTTTTTAATTAGTAAATTTATTCTTATCCATTATCTAAATTACCGTAATAATTTAATAGTGAAATATTTAAAATTTAAGCATTTTTTGTACTTTGAACTCACTTAAAAACTATAAAGAATCTTTATTTAAATTTTTCTAGCTTACAGAATTTAAATGAATGATATGAAAATTATTATCTAATTTATTTTTTGTTAAAAAATTTTAATTAATGTAATATTTTATGCAAACGAAATATTGTATAACAATTTTTATACATTTTTTTGCTTGATATAAGATTTTTTTTAAAAAAACTGTAATTACTAATAGGATTCGATATAATTAATTTAGTAATTAATCGCGTGCATGAACTCAAGATCCTCTTACACAGTTGCGTAAGAATTACAGTGACGTCCGCGAAACTAACCTTTCAACTTTCCTTATGTTCCAAGAAGACTAATGTACCCGTTTTAATAAAATATTAACACATAGCCACGTTGTTCTGCGGATGAAATTTCATAGTAAACAGCTTCATAAGATTACGCTCAGCTCTCTATACATAACACACAAATTTTCTTTATATACGTTATGTTTATGTTTTTTTTTTTTTTTGATATATGAACAAATATTTGCATAACGATGAAAATTTTAATTGAGTAGTATAAATACATTGTGTGAACTTAAAAAACCAATCAATAACACAGTACATGATAAATTTGAATCTTAATGAAACTATAATTTAAACTTTGGCATTATTAAATAAGCTTTCCCATTTAAATAATTTTTTTTTGACTTATATCTGATAATTAGTCTATTGAATTTGCAAAAAATATAATCATTTATATGATTTTCGGTACTATAAAAGGTAATTTGAAAAATACTTCAAAAGTTAAAAAGTTAAAGCACAAATCTAGAATTTAATTTATAATTTTTCCATGTTAATTCTTTTTTCCTTATTCGGAAATTATATAAAGTATCTATAAATTATATATTGATTATAATCTATATATAAATTTAAATGAATTTTTTTTTAATTGAATCAATCTGCCTTACCCAGGTATCCAATATCTATTGCTTCTAAAAGTAATAATAAACTTGACATATTTATTTGATACTGCTATTCTTCTTTTTTGTCTTCTTCTTCTTTTTTATAATAAATAACAACACATTTTTGTTTGATTAAACAATATTATTTATTCCAAGATTTTTCAGTGTCATCGAAACTTGTATTCTCGTTTCGTATACTTTGGGCAAGAAAGTTCCGGAAAATGTGGTGTGAAAATTAGCAAAATGTTCGAGGAATTATATATGAGTAGTATTGAAAGTGGGGACACATTTTCAAAATTTGTATAAGAAGCAGGAAAATATAATGGGTTGAAAATGAAATCATTAAAATAGGATGCGTATCTGACACTCGTATTTTAGTGTTTTTTACCTTGTATAAAATCTACAATTATTTTATTGCGTTTTTGTAAACAATGAGATTATAAAAAGTTTGTAAATATTTAAGGAACTCAGAATGAAAGAGACATCAAAATAAAAAGAAAAACATGTACATAGATCATTATAATATTACCGCGTAATATGCCGCCTGGTATCGATTGCTTGCTATTAATTAAACAAAGAAGCTTAAAATTTTATAAATAAATAGAAATTGGAAGGATATTATCTTAGTTTGATGTATTTAGTGAAGAATAGCAATCTTTTTAACTCTTGGTTCATAAGAGCGAGTTGTAGGTTTATGATGACAACCTCAAGGTTATCAAGGACATGGAATTGAGGATAACCTAGATTTAGATTATATATGTATATATATTAAATTCTTTGTTTGCAATAAAGAGTTTCGTATACTCCAGAAAAAATACATTTAAAAAGATTTTAGTCTAATAGTAGTAACTTTCCACAGTCAACCGAAATAAAGACACCTTGGTGATATCAAATTTCAACTTCTATTATTAATAGATAAATGAGTCTCTATGCTATTATTAAAGCAATTTAATCGTGGAAAGAAATGAATTTTTTTTAATTCATGTTAGTATTAAACTACTTCTACATGAATTACCTTCTAAAGTATACAGATAAAAATTGACGCATAGAACTTATTTTGATTTGATTATAATGCTTCTTTTGTTTAAATCGATTCCAGTATTTCCAAAATATTTTAAAAATGAAATCTTTATATTCGCAAATCACCCATTACATTTACATTTTCTTTATTATTGCTAAATACTGTGACATGTAGTGTTTTTTCCATTGAATGATCAATAATGAGTTCTGATTCAGCTTATGGTAGCTCAGACGCCTGTGTGGAATAATTTTATATGTTCTCTTTGATTATTACCTAAGTTACATGATGATTTTTTGGCAATAGTATCGGGTATTTATCATTGTACGGAATGTTGTTAGTTATATATAATCAATTGCGCTCACATTCATTAATGGTTCTTCTGACATGGGAAGAACAAGATATTCATCGTCTATCCATAGACATTATAAACTATTCTTCCAGATATTATTATTTAAAAAATTTGAAATTGCTTGTCTTTTCGGTGTAAAGACAGGTAGATTACTTTCAGATCTTACATAGTTTCTCTGGCTGGGTATTGTAATGGCTCTAATATCATTCAATAATATTAGATTATTTAAGACAATTTATATTATAAAAGAGCAGAACATCGTTTAACCTCGGGTATTGTCAATTTAGTATTTAAAAGTGTGACCTTTGATTTAACGAACGGAAGCTTACAATATTTTTTCTATTTTATTTGTATATCTGATATAAATACAAGTTTTATAAACGTTTTCGCTTACGTTACAGGTTATGTACTTGGATATTATTTGATTCAGGAATTAAAATCTGCCTTTGAATGAAATCTTGTTTAAAAAATGAGATATTTGCGAGAACCACTCCATTCCAATATTTAATGGTATCAACTCATTCCAATCAAATTTAATTTTCCATGAATTTTGTAAGATTATTTTTGTTTTCAATATAATTGGATACAAAAGACCAATATGTATCTCAATAAGATGACTGCTTTTGTAATTATTTCTTTGGTGTTTGATGTTAGATTTACAAGTAAAATATTATATCTTTGTGAGGGTTCTAATGTATGATTAAAGTTTAAATGGACTTTTTTGAATCTTTAAAAAGATAATATTTTTTATGTCAATAAGTAACGAACAATATATAAAGAACCTTTGAATTAACGATAATTATTTTTTGAAGAACATAAAAAAAAGGAGAGAATAATATATAAATTTTTTTAAAGATTAATCTGGCATAACATAAATATATAAATATTAAATATTTATATATTCGCGGATATAAAAAATAAGACTTTTCAAAGATCATATTTGGTAGCTTAAAATTACATGCACTGGTATTTGTGATATTACACCTGGACTATGATAAGATTAGGCTCGCTCTGCATAAAATTGAAAGTAATCATAAAATATGTAATAATATATTAATTTTTTATCTATTTAAGTAGCTAATGTATTTATATGTAAACATTTTTATTCATAATGTTATTTCAAATAATTAATTCTAATCTATCTATAATAATATTATATTTTTAAATTACATTCTATTAGTACTATATTACTACTATATTTACTATATTATTTGTAAATATTTGTGTTATTTCTTCTACTAATAGAAAATTTTCATATATAAATATGTTTTAATATTCTACTTGTACGTCAATAATAGTTACTATCATTAATATAATCATAAACCAAATAATATATTTGTCGATATCAATAAACGTAATCATTATCAATAAAACTATCAATAAATCTAATATAATTATCAATAAAATGAAATATTGCCGGTATTTTTAATATATTAATGTAAATATTATATTATAAAATTAAAATTTATTCAATGTAATTGTAAATTTATGAAAATATAAATTTAAAACAAAATTTCTAATACCAGTAGTTAAATTTGAATACGTATTATATTTAATATTATATAGTATAATATAATATATTTATATATATCATACTTGCTATATTATTATTAAATTTTTACAGAATCTAATGGATGTAGTTATTTTATACTGACAGCCTTTTGGTCTCATGAATCAGCAGTATTAATGATAAATATGCTTCTAGATTTATTACTAGGAGTTGTTGCAACAAGATAATTTTGCTATAGTGTTCCAATGATGATAATGAATTAAGGACGTCCTCTCTGCCTAATAATTATATCTTCCATGTAAACCTAGCAGCCTAGGGCTTCCAATGATGTATGTTACAATGTACAATGAAATAGATAATTGAATAATTTTTTTTTAAAAAAATTTCGCAAGAAAGTTGTGATGAATAAGTGTGACAAATATTTAAAAATTTAAATAAATGTATAACAACGCAGAAGCTAAAATAGTAAAATTTATAGCCAACGCGATCAGTGCTATTATTAAATTTAAGGACAACACAATTATGAAAAAATAAGAATAGTATTCATATACTCTTGAGTATACAAATATTATACATAATTACTTTTGAACATGTTATCTTTTGATGTAAATTGTTAATAAAAAGCATTCATATAATTTATTCTCAGTATAAAATAAATGATACAAACGAATGCTCATATATTGTAATTGTTTTATCCTTTCCTTAACCTTTTGTCTAAAAACGAATATATCAATCATGAAATATAATTCTTTTTTACGTAATAAATTAACTAATGTACGATCGTATTGTAATTAGCACAAATTTTTTAATAATTTATCCATATAATACCTTTCAAGAATATTTAGACGAATGGCGAAAAAGACAGAAAAAAAAATTTTTAATGAAAAATAGAAAAAATAATTTAAATGAAACTAATCCTAACAAGATGAATAAATCGGTTATATTTTATTGGTTATATATAATTAGTTTGACGTTCGCCAAAGCTAATATTCCTTAACCTCGAGCCGTTTTCTTCTAAGCATCTTTTAAACCTTACCATGAGTAACACCGCATTATAAGGCGACGGTATCCTTTTAGAGAACACTGTAAATATACAGGGGAAAAAAGCGCCCTTAAATCATGAAATCATCATAATTCGGAGTTGTCATTGGTCCTTTTTCAGCATAGAGCTAAAGAGAGAAGGGGAGGATTAAGTAAGTTAGAATAGCGGGAAACTTGAATCGGAAAATTATGTCGAAAAGGGACGCATCGCGGAAGGGTCGGGAGGAAATAAGATATTGTTGGCAGACACAAAAAAGAAAGGACAAGGAACGAGGCAAAACGTGTATGAGTGTGTGATAGAATGAATACTAAACACATTAGACGGAGCAAAAGAAAATACGCAAGTGAGGGCGAAAAAAACAGAATGATTTATCGATGAGAGTGATTGGAATGCAAGGGCTTCCTTCTTCGTTCTACAACGGTAACGCCACACCAGCGCATCTTGCAGCCGCTGGAACAATTATCACTGCCCAGTGGTCCCCAACCTCACGACTAGCGGACGCGATCGAGGTTCGTCCTAATCGTTTAAAGCGCTGTCCTTATAAAAATTCTAGTAAAAAGCATATTTAGGTATCTAAATATATTAATTTAGTGTAAAAGAGAAAATCAGCACATGTATAAATTAATTAAGTTTTTACTAGATCTTTAATCGAAAAATGAAATATCGAAATTCTTTTTTACAATAAAACAATGTTAATTATTTTATCAATAAGAAATATACTTTTTCTATTTTTAGAGTAAACTATGTTACAACTAAAAAAAAAATAATGCATAATAAAAAATAAAAAATAAAAAAAAAAAAAAGTTATGGTAAACACTCTCTAGTAAAAAAATTTAAGCGTTGAGTAGAAGTCAATTTGTTTCAATTCGACCTAAAACTTTTCTAATTTCTCAGTTCCTCAGTTTTAAAACTTTTTAGGTCATCGATTCGTAATTTATAATAATTAATAACAATATTAATTTGTTAAATCTTTTTATTATCTTTATATAATCTCCGAAGTATAGTTTTAAGCTATAGACTTAGCTTATTATCTGTTTAAATACAAATTGATTTTGTTTACTTTCACTTTTGTGACTGTATTTTTACGTTAAAAATGTCCGTAATACACTCCGATATAAAAGTATATTAGTATATATTATAATAAAGGTAAATTTTTGGTAATGTTGCACGTGTTTGGTAATGTCTCAACGACGTATAAACTAACATTAATATGTAAAAAACATTATCAAAATAATAGTTTATATTCGACTAATTAAAAAATCATTGATTTTATTCTAAATATTATAAAATAACTAGCAGTTAATGTTTAAACAAATATATAACAATTTAAATAAATAGAAAATAATATTTAATAACTATGAATTATTTATTTTGAAAACATAATTCAAAATTACAAATATAATATTACTTTATATCACAAAGTAATGCGACCCCGCGAAGCACCCAAAATTCTGGTGGTTTGTCAGTTTGAAGCCAAAATGGAGTTACAAAATGATTATAGGTTCTAACTGGTTTCGTATAAAGAGGACACTAAAATAAATTATTATTTATATGAGAATATTTTCACACATTTCATTATAAATTATACTCACATTATATAATTTAGGACTTTTTTCAGGTGTATTATAGAGTGCATAAATATGTATTATTGGCATAATTACATATAAAACTTTATTAGCTGATTCACAAAGTCGGTTATACTTTCTATTCCATCCAGCACCTTCCAAAAAAAGGCCATAAACGTATACACCTTCCTTTAAATTAAGAAATCAGTTTTTTTTTTATTTTTGTTAGAATATTATTTAATAATAATTACATACATTAGGAGGAGTTTTAATTTCTTCAGAAGTAAGTCTTAAAACATCATTGTGAAGGATTACATTATCTAATGCCCAACCCTTATGCATGCGAGTTACTTCTTGTCGCATTGCAGTTAAAAATCCTGATTTAAAAATAAGATTATTTAAATAAGGTTTCAAAAAATAAGATTATTTAAATAAGATTTGAAAAAATAAGATTATTTAAATAAGATTTGAAAAAATAAGATTATTTAAATAAGATTTGAAAAAATAAGATTATTTAAATAAGATTTGAAAAAATAAGATTATTTAAATAAGATTTGAAAAAATAAGATTATTTAAATAAGATTTAAATAATACAAATATTATAAAATATGTGGAAAAAAAAATTAGTTAAAAAATTAAAATTAATTAATTATTAATTAAAAAGTTTTTTTTTAATTCTATCTGGTTAACGTTTCACTACACACGTGCGCGCTGCCCAGGTTATAGGTGTACTGTTACGAAACATATAATGGAAAAGAAACCACGCGTTAGAGTAGAAAGATAAATTAAGAAGTGGGCGGGAGTGTGATGTTCGAAGCCAAAGACGGCAACGATGGTTTTCTTGTACCCGGGTGATTGCATAGAAAGTAAGTTGCTGGCTTAGCTGAGGGGGGGGGATCAATGGCCACAATAGAAAAAAGGAAATCGACAAGTTCTACCTGCGCGTTCATATTCCGACAGGATAACCCTTCAGTAGCTTTAATAACCAACAAAAAATTATTATAATGAATTAATATAACACTGACCTTAAAACCCCTCCCTTCCCTTGATACGTAATTTATTAAATTTAGTAATTAATTTACATATTAATTTAGAATTGTAATGCTGTTTAAAAAATAAAAATTATTTACTTATTATTATTATTATTAATTTTTATTATACGACTAATATATGAATATAAATAAAAATTAGAAATACTAGATACCCTGCGGATTGAAGAAACCAGAAATCCAAAATTTAACAGGTCTTCCAGTAAACAACCACTGAGAAAGTTGTTGATTTCTTTCTATTAATTCTGTAAACCAAAATCCAAGTGTTGTTGATTGCCAAGATTTTGCTTTCCACAATGCTGGAATTCGTGCATCATATAAATTATCAAATGCATTTCGTAATTGCTAAAATTAAAAGAAAATTAGTATTAACTAAAATCAGCTTTTTATTAAAAGAGATAAAATAAAAAAATTGATACTTTAGAAGATATTATTTAATACACATAATATTTTTTAAAGAATAAGTTAAATACCTGGCTCATAATAATAATTCCTTCAATAGCAAGAAGTAAGTTTTTTAAAGTATATCGTACAATATCAATAACTACTTGTATTCGATCAATTTCTTGTTTTAAAAATATATTCATTGGAGCCGTATGTCCCATAATGCGTAATCTAAAAATTATTATAACTTATACAATGTTTTTTTATCAAGAAGATCTTATTGATTTAGAAATTAAGAAAATCTATCATTAAAATATATTTTACAAACCTTTCTCGAATTATAAATGGATCATAGGAAGGTGGCAATTTTTCTAACATATCATTTGCTTGTTTTGAAACTACATCTTCTCTTGATTCACCTCCGCCTGTTCCAGATTCTTTCGGCTGCACTGCTATGATTGTATCAAGAATAAGTTGCGTTGTATTACTCTGATATCTATAATTAAAATAAATTAATAGTATGAAAAATATTTAATAACATCTAATTTATAAATATATATTTTTTATTTAATTTTTACGTAATGTCAGCATTGAAATGAAGTCCATACGCTTGTGGAGCATCTGTCGCAGGTAATTCTTGGATTTTTGTTACATAACTACTAACTTGTTTGTAGTTAAATACGGGATAACCTTTATAAAACATAAAATTATTGTCAAATAGTCCATCATTAAACCAAACTCTTGTAAATGTATTTAAAAGTCTTTTATCATAATCATCAGTTACTCGACCTCCATACTGAACTTCACCTATCATGTACCTAAAATTAAATTATGTTAAATAATAATTTTGTTAAAAAATTTATTTATTATGATTATGTATTGATAAAAACTTTACAAAAAAAATTACCGAATCGTTTGCCAACTTATTCCTTGTTTTGCATCATATTCATTCAAATGATTATTAATGAATAAGCAAGAAGCAAGCCAATCAGCAGAATTAAATTCGTATGGTATATTCCAACCAAGAGGTCCAAATTTTCTTCGTTCTTGAACAACTGTATGCAGAAATGAAACTGTATATATTAATGGAATATATTGCGATGCATCGCATTGATCAAGCATTTCTTGATTCATATTGTTATACGTTGAAAATAACCCCGCTTTAATACCTAAACATTTTAAAAATTTATATTCAAATTTATAAACACTTTTTTTATGCAATTAATAAAAATTAAAAAAAATAAAAATATTGAATGTAAATTTAAAAGAAATACCTTGAGGAGGTTCAAATGTAAATTTTATAGACATTTGGAGTAATGATATAGGAAAATTATTGTGTGCTTCTGTTGTAATCCACGTGCGAAAATCTGGATGTGAATCATCCATTTCTAAAAAGTAGCTTACAAGTTCCATCATATAATCCAAGCCTAAGTGACAATTTTGAAAGAGTACCCAAAATCCCTTAAAATAAATTATTAATTATTTTTACTATAATTATTTCCAATATCATTGTCAAATTTCTTTTAGAAGCAAAAACATAAGCATACATCATTTCTAGCTTTATTTAATAATTTTCTTGCATGAACTTCTTGACCTTGACCCATAGAGATACTTTTGCATATTATTTCTCTTTTTTTAGCTAGCTGCTCGATATTAGGTGTTGGATCAGAACCCATACTTAAAAGACCTATCATGGGTGTATTTATTCTTGATTCTGCATATACTACATCCAAAAGTGCTATTAATGGTTCAACATACTTTTGACCAAGAGAATTTGCTATATATTTTTTTGATTGTGACAGTGCCCTATCCATACACCATGCCCTATTTAAGAATTTTATTGGTAAAATTACAATTTATCTTAAGTAGAATAAATTTATTTTAATTTTTACAATATATCTTAATAGAATATTAATTTATGATCTATAATTTATAATAACAAAAATTAATAAATATTAAGTTAAAAAGTTTTTATGAATACATCAATCAATTTTGTTATATAAATACTAGTGAACGCAATGCTATAACAGAGATTAAATACTTATATAACTAATTTATTTGTATTGCCTTTTCAAACTTGTTTTTAATTTATCTATACTACAAATTTCTTGTTCATACGTAATTAAAATTTAATAGTTAATTACTTATTTTCAATCAATAGTTTAGTAAATTATCGTTAATATTTATAAAAATATTAATATTTATAAGAATATGTGAATCCAGGATTTGTTTTTACAATGAATAGTAGACTTTATTTTATGTAGTACAGTTTTCGTTAGATTTTCATTAAATATTAAAAAGAGTTTGTTTTTTTTTTCTTTAAACAAACCTATAGATATCAAATTAAATATATTTTTTAAACTAATATTATACTAAATTTTATTTATGAATTTTAAACAATATAATTAATACAAATAGCTCTTAACTACCAAGAGTACCTTTTCTCAAATAATTTAATAAAATAAAGTGCTGGAAGAAAATTTCTTCTTTCGCTTTTTCTAGTTCTATAGTTTTTCAAATAGTTTTTCCCCTTCCCGAACACGTGAAACTTTTATTATTGCTCAATTTTTAAATTATATTTAGAAATCATTTTAAATAATAAGTTTTCATATAGCCTTTTTATTTTGTTTTTTGTTTATGACACCCAGAGAACCTTCAGAATCCTATGGATTCATAAAGACTCTTTACAAGTATTTTTAATTATTTAATTTATTAAATAGTGTATTCTACGAATTTAAAGTGGAATTATTTTTGTTTGCCTTATTTTGCACTAAAAACATCTATTCTTCATACTATTTTTACATTTTTTTTACTCAGCTGTTATAATATTTATTTTTAACTAAATTCTACGTATTTTTTTTAAATTTATTGTTTATTGTAAAAAAATTTAATTCAAACTTAAGTCTTTCTATTAATTTTTTCATTTAAAACAAGTATTATTTAAAGTTAAATCTATTAATTGTATTTATTTTCAATTAGAAACATTACCTTATAATTAATAAACGCCGGAATGCATCTAATGAATTATAACCATCTGGAATTATTTCCTCCTCTGGTGCTTCTTTATCAAACCAATTTTTCCATACCTTTTCAGAAGCAGTAACTTGGGTTAATATATTTTGAAATTTTGTATGAGATGATAAAGCTACAAGATTTAACCACATAATGTCAGTGATCCATTTACTGTTAACAGGTTTCGGTTCAACATCATTGAGATCAAGAGCTGCTCCTCCTTTTATAAGATACTGAAATTCTTCATGTGAAATGACACCGCGTTGTAAATCGATTTTCAAAGTCATTAGTAGTATAAACATAAATTTATGAACTTCATAAAGACCACGAGCTTTATATCTATATACTTCGTAAGTAAGAGTTTCAATAATATTGTTAATTCGTTTTTGATTTAATGGACTTTTGTCAGATCTAAATATTAAAAAAATAGAACGATTGTTTATTATGTATATATAAGCAATATAATTATTTTATATATATATATATATATATATATACAACAATATTTTCATATTTAAGTTATTTTAAATCGTCAATTTAATAACAAAGAAAATAAAATAATTGTAATAAAATAATTATTATATATAATATCTTCCTAAAATAATTACTTAGTGATTTTACTTATTTAAAATATAATACTTGCTTTTCTAAGGAAATGTCAAATTTTTCTAAAAATTGAATTAAAGAAGTTTGATACATGCAATTAACATTTGCCATGTCACAAATTAAAAAATATAAAACACTGCCTCGTGTAGCAACAGGCCGAAATTCTTCTCGAGCAGTATTAATTTTTATTTCTGTATCTTTTGCAATTAATAATTTATCATTTACTTCAGCAGCTGTTTTCTTTGTTTTATTTAATACAGACATTAGCTCTATATCTTCAATCAAGGGACCCTACATAAAAAAAAAATGTGTACACATACGAAATTAGCAATATATTGTACACCAAATATAAATTTATATTTCATTTACTTCGACTGTAGTTAACTTATGAAGCAAATTTGTTTCTAGTTCTTTTATTTTTCTCTTATTTAAAGTAACATCTACTATTAGTTGAGTTCTTTCAGACTCAAGTTCCTTTTTTTCTGTTAAAATTACTCGTCCTAATAATTGATCTTCTAAACCTTTTACGGTTACAGTAAAGTCTATAATCGAAGTTCGAGCGAATATTTCCGGGGGATAAGAGGGATTAGGTAGTTTTGTCGTTATATAAACTCGAAAGTCCTTATTAATATCGACCTCCTTATCACCAAGCTTAACCTAAACACAAACGTATAAAGTATTATTCCTATGTTAAATATGTCATATTTAATTAAATAAATTATATTTAATTAAATAAAAATTAAATACCTTCCATGATGTACCAATTTTAATAAAATTTTTTTCTAACAAATTATCAAGTACAGGGTCTAATTCTTCATTAACATCTTGAATTAAAAGAGGACGTCCCATAGAAACACAATCTTCTAAATGATTTCGAAAGTATTTATGTGTAAGTAACGTCAACTAAAATATCATGAAAAAATATAAAAAATTAATTACTGAAAAAATTGAAAAGGATAAAATTTATAGATATTTAGAATAAATATTAGAGAAAATACATATTTTTATATAAAATTACCTGTAAATCAAATTGTTTCTCTCTATTAATTATCCACGTTTTACCTTGTAATTGAGGATCAATAAGTAATGGATACCGTGAACCTTTTGTGACAATTATTCCATTTTGAACTGAAAGCTCATCATTTGGTAATCCTTGTAAACTCCATTCTCCAATCTAGAAAAAACTTTCTTGTAAATGTTATATCTACTAAAAATTTACTAATTTAAAATTTATAGCTAATTTACCGTTGCTGTATCAGTTAAAGAATTGATAACATTAACATTGAGTGATATAGGAATTTTTCTTTCTTTAATAAGTTCATGCCACATTTTTTGTAAAAGTAAACGAAATCCTTGATTAAATGGACCACAATACGACAAAAATCCCGTTAATATGAGAACATCACCTACTAATCGCTCAATTTCAGATTTAAATAATGTAAGTTGATCCGTCCACCGTGATCGTTCTCCTGATAATCCATCTATCATAGCCTTAGCTGTATCCATTTTTGTTTGACACAAGTTTGCTAAATCAATTATTTTCTAAAGTATCAATAAAAATATTATTTTAAAATATTAGAAATTCATATTTATTTTGTAAATTATACAATTTATAAACAAGTATACAAAGCGATTACTTTGTAACTCAAATTATTTTTGAATTTTTAATAAAGAAAAAAATTACTAATACGAATAGTAGATCAGATTGATAAAGTAAATATGATATTATTGCTTTTTTTAAATTCTTTTGCTAAATTCTAAAACAAAAATATTTTTTAACAAAAAATATTTGAAAAATATATGCATATAAAATATTGAATTGCAAAATTATTACAAATGAAAATATTACACCCGATTAATCATTATGTTGTACGTAAATATGCATATTGAAAATGAAAATGAAATTCAGAAAAACATTTTATGTAGCGAAATACTAAATAACCTAAGTTTCATTTAGAATAAAAATACTCATAGCCCATAAAAATTATATTTCATATAGAACAGAATTCATTAAAAAAAAACTTTATTTTTACTGAATATTTAATATTAAATATTTTTTACAGTATCTTTTCGGTAAAATAAATTAAATAAAAAATTTCAGGATAAACATTACCAAATACAGTTTATTGGATGTATTGATAATTGAAAAAAATTAAGAATATAATAATGTACAAGAATACTTATTTTGTAATAATGAAGAAGACTAACATATTATTTAAAATACTTACTTGTCTTTCATTCATAATTTCATCAAATTCATACTGAACTTGTCTTAAATCTTCATCTTTCGCTTTTAGAAGCATTTCAGCTATTTCTAAATTACGGTTAGCCGCATCATGTTTTCCTTGTTGAATAGCTAAATTTGCCTATGTTAACATAATTACAATATTAATATTTTAATATGATCATAATATGTCATTTTTAATATATTAAAGTAATCGTGTTTTATAGTAAAAAATAATTATATTTATTAATATTATTTACTTTTAAAGGAAGAACATCCTTATTAATATCATAAAATGTGACCATAGCTATAGTCCATTGAATTAAACCAGCAACATTACCACAAGCTGATTTTGCAGCCTCGTAAGTATATAAGTGATAATTCAAATAAGGCATCATCAAGTCAACAGTTTCAGCATTAATATTATCTTTAGGAAAATTTTGTAAATTAAAAAGAAACCTATTGTCAGCTAAAACCTAAAAAAATTATACAAAAATTAATAAAATAAAAAATAAATAATATTAAATAGATTTTTCTTTTAATTTTTAGTTAAGTATCATTACAATCATAAATATTACTTTTAAAGCTTCATTCCATGATGCTAATAGAAAACGCTTGTTAGGATCGGATACAACAGGATCTAATTTTTTTCCAAATAAAATAAGTACACAATCCATAATTAATGTAATCAAATAAGGTGGTTTTGCTAATTTTCTAACCGTAGAAATATCAGCTGCTTTAATAGTCTGAATAATTATAATTTCATTTGAAAGTGTTTTGATTTCATGTAAATATCAATATAGATAAAATATTATTTTTATTAATTTTACTTATAAAATAATATAATATAGAAATATTATATTCCTTAAATAAAATGGATGATTTTAAAGCTAGATTAATTTCTTACTATTATATATTCATATGTCAATATAGATAATCGATATTTTATTAGTATTCTTACTTGTAAAGCAGCTTCAGCTTCTAAAAGAGCTGGTTCAGCCGCCAATAGTTTTTTTTCAGCAGCAGCTTTTTCCTTTGAAATTATTTTTAACAAATCCTCTGCTTCATCTTTTGTCTTTTGTACTTGCGCTTTTACAGTTTCGGCTTCTTCTCTTTTTTGATTAACAGTTACTAAAATCTAAATAAAATTGTCATTCATATAATTAATTATAGATTTGCTAATTAAATTATTACATTCAATTAATTTAATTCTATCTTAGCTTGATTAAAAACTATATAATGAAATATATTTCATATAATATTTCTGATCAATTATTCAAAAAAGTTTAAATTAAAAAAAATTAAATTAATATTTTTCTATTAAATTAAATTAATATTCTTTCTAAAATAATTTGAAGCCTATTACTGAACTTTATTATACTTTTTTATTATAAATAATTTTACGAATTTTATTCAGCAATATTACCAGTATTAAAAACATAAATTTGTTAAAACAAAAAAAATAAATTTATACATACGGCCTCCACTTGCACATTTTTTATAGCAATATTTTCTTGATTTTTAATCAGAACTTTACGTAAATCATCAACTTGAACTGCAGCATCTACTAATTTATTCAAACCATTACTCATGCGATATGCCAAAACATTAATTCCTTTCAAATTTTCTTCGTATAGTAATTTATAGGCATCAATAAAACTCAAAAAAGATTTAGGTGTTACATAACACTGTCGACGAAATTTATTATAATAATCGAAGCATGCATCATTAACATTATCTTGTACATCACCCATTAGTTCAATTAGCTGTATTTTCACTTCATCCGTACAGACAAAATTAAATTTGTTCATAAAGTAAGTACTAACAACGTACAATGCGTCTTTTGGCCAACGAAAAAACCAATTTATCGTACAACCAGATATTAAACCAGGAAATTTTAAAGATCTATAACGAAATTTTTCACTTATCTGAAAATAATAAATAAAAAATATGTTCATAAAAATATGTTCAAATATAAATGATAAGTACATTTGATGAATAGATTTGATAAAAATATTCAAATATAGTACATGCCCATACTAGAACTTTATAGTTTTTAATAATAACTATACAATTTTCTTAAAAATCTTAATATAAAAATTAAATCAAAACTATAAAAAAGTTTAATATATTCTTTCAGCAATGAATTTTGGAAATATAAAAATGTTAAAATCAAATAAACAAAATATTAATATAGTATATTAAATAATAATTAAATTATATTAAAAAAGTATAATATTAATTATTTATTAATTATTTTTATTATTTTATTGTTAATGAATGTATGAATTTTTAAATTTCAAATTGGAATATAAAATAAAAATTTTTTTATTGACTTTATTTCGAACTAACCGGTGAAAAACATAATATAACGTGTAGATTATTTCTTGCTCGAGATATAAAAAAATCATATAGATTATCTTGTGTAGGTGCCTTTTTTGGATCTGTTTTTTTCATTAGAGGTACAATATTTGAAAGAATTTCATCAAGTTCGTCCTTAGGAAATAAATTTGCTACTTCACCGACGCTTAAAATATTATTTATGTATTCAAGGAAACCCTCATCCTTTATTTCATTGTCAGTTAAAATAAATGTAAGTCCCTTAGATCCAGTTCCGGCTTCTCGATAAAGATTACGCAAATCTTCCATTAAATTTTGTACGTTGTACGATCTACAATTTTTATTTTATACATAATTATAAAACATTCTAATAGATGTTATGTACATAAAAAATTATGTTATGATTATATAAAAAATTAAAATGAATAAAAAAATAAAATTTTAAATTCTTACTTCTTCAATAAATAATTTTAGAACATTTTATTACATACAACTTCTAAGTATTGTATTGATACATAATTTTAACTGTGAAAAAATCGATAAAAAATGTAAATAATTGAAAAAATAAACAGAAATTTATTAAAATTACAAGACTATCCTATTTAGCATTAATTTATATTTGATTTAAAATTCTTAGAAATTTGTAACATTAATTTTTCAGATTTATGAGCTAAAATAATTGTAGAATATAAAATACAATTAAATTTTGTATAAATTAATATTTATCTATATCCAGTATTATATTTTTTTTATTAATAATTCAAATCAGGTCGAGTCAAAACGGAGAGTGAACGAAATGAGTGAAAGCCTATGTTTATCGGCACTAATGGAATACTTACTACAAAGATGTTATTTTTCAATAAAGACAATGCTGATTTTAAGACAAAATAATAGCTTGACAGAATTTAAAAAAAAAACTCACTAATGGAGTAATATAAACACCCATTTTATAATAACTATTCAAATAAATATGGTTTGAAGTGGTGACTAGTACAGAAGTCAGAATAAAACACATTTATTACGAGCTATACATAATGCAGAATTTCAGTTTGAACGAAAATAGTGATTTTGATGATCTGGAATCAACATTCTTTTGCCTTAGTGAGATAATAAACTCCTCGGCGGATCTGTTTCAAATTCGAACAATTAAAATGTATTGTAATTTTTAACCCTTTTGTTATTTATTAGATAAGTAATTATTTTCTTATTCTTAATGCATCTGATATATATTTTGAAAAATATATAAAAATATTTATAAATAAAATCAGTAATATTTTATCTATTAAAAGAAAATTGTAATTTATTGTATGCATAAATGTTAATCGCAAATTATATTTCTAATAAAATTATATATATATATATATATATATATATAATACACAGATTTAGCAAACCTGGTAAGAACAATTTGAAAAAATGTATAGCCTGCTATGAAAGAGGCAAGTCGTGTTAAAGATTGTTTTCCTGAACCTCCAATGCCAACCAACATAGCATTTCCCCTTGGCATTCCAAGAATTCTAGATATTCGTATTAAATGTACCAAAGCATCATGAAAGAACACCAGATCCAAATAAATACCTCGAATATATTCATTAAATTGTTCCATAAATGATTTCACTCTTATTATAATACTTTCATAGCTGTAAAATTGAGCCAATTTTTTATTTTTTGAAAGCAATTTTTATAAATAATGAAAAATAATAAGAAATTATATTTCATTGAATTATAATTTATTGTATAAAAACCTTGGAATTTCTTCGTAAACCTTTGGTGATTCAAATACGAAATCTTCAGGTTCATCGCCAGTAGGTTCAGGAGGTTCACGTAAAAAATTAACAAAGTACGTTTCTGTTGAATCATAGTGTTTAAAATCTGGACCAAGTAATTCTTGGGTAGTCCGATGTAGCATATTTTTAAACCAATTTTTATCAGAGTATTCAATGAATCTTTAATTAAATATTGTAATATTGGTTATTAAAGATTAAAATGTATTTTATTTAATCCATAAATTACAATTATATTATTTATCTGTTTTTAATAACTGTAAAAGAAAATATTAAAAGCACCTGTCTGAAATAACTCTGGTGCATTCATGTTCCCACAGTTTTAATAGTGTTTTAATAGAATTACATTCAGCTCGTTCAATTTTTAATATTCCTTCCCATATGCGCGATAGATCTCGTAAATTAAAAACGTAATGAAATTTAGCTGGGGTCGGTAAAATTTTTAATTTAGTTTGTTGCCATATTGATCGTGTTAAAGGGATTAATTTCGGTAAAAACTCGACAATAAACATAGGAAATCTTTCTACACAAAAATACCCTTCTCCAATCGATTCTAAAAAATATATTATAAATATTTGATAAACTTTATAATGAATAAAGTAACAAATAAAATATTATTTAAATAATAATAACTATTTAAATTATTATTATTATAAAGACCTTTTATACTTACTAAAAATAGTATCCATTGATTTACTAGTAGGTAATGTACAATTAAAAATATTAAACTGTCTTTTTAATCTAGGAGGAATATCATTTCTCCCTCCACCAGGATGAATCATTGCTGCAAGTAACATTAAATCTTGTAAAAATACAAAATCACCTGGTTTTTCTAAAGAATAAAATCCTTTATATTCCATTATTTGTCGCACAATTTCGTTTGTGACTTGATCACCCCATTCATTAATTACAGGCATACTTATATCATCAATGAAAACTGTCATTTTTCGCCCATTTGGAGGTCCGTACGTATTTCCAACGCGCTTTTCTACGTAGCTTTCAAAAATTCTCTTTTCATAAATAAAAGGTAATTATACATTATTATAAACATAATATCTAAGTGAAAATAATATTGAAAATATTTTTTGAAATAAAATTACATTTATTTAAGTATTAAGAAAACATATTTATAAATTGATATTTCTGATTTATTTTGATATTTGGTAATTTAATTAATTTATACTATTTATAGTTGTTTATATTTTAAATCTACAAAATATATTAATAATATATTAATATTATCCATAGTATATTATATATTATATATATAAATATATAAATATTACAAATATTTAATACTTAATTTCTATGAGGCATTATTTACATTTGGAACATTAATTTATTTATTTATTTATTTTTTTTTTTCGAGACTTATTTCGTATTTTATCAATTATTTTATGTGATATTTGCAACTGACTTGACGACTACTGTTAAGAAGATGAGAAATAATATGTATGTTTTTACAAAACTATAGTGTGATATAGTTATAGTAAATCTTAAAAAATATAATTTGAAATTTTCTTAACAGATACTTATGGTTTTTTTTATCCTAGATGTGATCGTAAATAAATATCTGAAGTAAATGAGTAATTAATTACATGAGACCGAAAGTAGTGTATTAATACTTATAACAATTTTATTCCCGTGAAAATGATTTATACATGATTAAATATTATAATATAAATATATAAATATATATATATAAATATATATATATATATATATATATATATATATATATATATATATATATATAATAATACGATAATATCCAATAGTAAAAGTTAAAAAAAAATATAAAAATATTAATTTTTTTTAAAGTTTTTACAGTACTGAATTTTGATGTAGCATAGGAAATTATAAAAACACGATATATATTTTTTTTATGAAACTAACTTATTTTTATAAATAATATCTGAAAAGTTATGAAGTAGTGATTTCCGTATTGGTATATTAATTCTTTTCAATTAATGAAAATTATAACAAATTTTATTTCTAAGCAATAATAAAATATTTACTTGAACCATATTTGGCGTAGATGCAGAAGAGAAATTAAATGATTTATTTAGATGAAATTCAGGATTATTTTTAGACATGAAACCTTTAATCATAACCGTTTTTGCAGTACCTGGTTCACCTATAGGAGAAAGCAAATTTTAATTAATATAACTTTAAATATATTTGCTTCTACTAAGAGAATTACCAATTAATAGAACAGCTTTTTCTTGTTTTGCAATTAATTCGATTAAATATAACGTTCTTGTATTATCAATATTAGGTACCAAAATCGTGTAATAATCTATTACTTTATCTGTAGGATAATCAAAAGCTTGAACAATTTCATTCCAATGTATCCAATTTCCAGATTTTGAAACAAGAAACTCAAAAATTGAATCGTCATTCTATAACATAAGCACATATTTTATCATACAAAACAATAAATATTACAATTTGACATATAATATTAACTTTAATACGAACTTTACACTTCGGCCAATTACATTTTGAAGGATGCTCTAATAAATATTCTTGAAAAACAGCACGTCCATCAAGTTCAAGAACTGCACCAAGGCTCCACATCATAGAAAATAAAAACAATTTTTCCAAATGACTATCTGATAATGTCGCTACAAAGTTATATTTAAAAAATGAAAATGTTTCAAATTGCACGTATAATTATATATATAATTATTACCACTTGCTTCAACAGCTAAAAATAAACCTTGCAATAAGTCAATACATTGTCGTATATACATTGACTCTAACAGAACCATTTTAGTTGTAAGTTTTGTTCGAACAAATTGATAAGCATCACCATAAATTTTATTAAACAATTCACGAAGAAATACTTCTTCATTATTACGCATTTTTTTAAGCCACGCCTAAAATAAATATCATATATATAAATAAATAATATTAATTAATTATTTAAATTATTTATCGTTCTAAAATAAATTTCAAATAAATTTTTCAATATTATTTTAGTTATAGAATTACAAAAATTTTATTAAACATAAAATATTTATAATATATTATTTAGATTTAATAAACCATCGTAAAATGTTATTAAATTATATTCATAACCATGAAAAAATTTATGATTAGAGTTCATATTTTGATCATAATTATTTAAAATATAATATTCATTATTGCTTCTTAATTCATTATTGAATAAATTTTTATATTTTCATTGAACTAAATACTACTGTTAATATAATAAAAAAATAGAATGCTTATATTTAATATTAATGTACTGATATTTTGTAATCAAAAAGTACTTTATATCAAATATGTTGTACTCATTGAAAAATGTATATGAAATAAAAAAATATATATAAAAAAAATTTCTTTCTGAATATATCTAGTGTATTATATTTACCTCAAGAATAGGTTTCCATTTTAATACAGAAGCACTGAAAAAAACCATTCCCATACGTGATACTGTTGCCGGTGAAGCATTATCAATATTATCAGGTTCAAATAAAAGTTTACAATTTGGCGCCATTATCATTCGATCTCCATTTGCTAAGGTAAGTGTTTTATTATCATCTAGCACAGAATTTAAATTTTCAATCCATACAGCATCAACTGGACCATCTAAGACAATCCATAAATTATCGGTTTTTTTTATTAGTGCCGATCTTCGCCACAGAGTTGAAAATATTCCATCTGTCCAATCATTTGTTGCTGCATCAAGCCGACCAAACATTTCTGGTGCAGTAATGGCCTAAATGTTTTATTTAATATCTGTTACGCAATTTTTATTATAAATGGTATATCAAGAATTCGATGTATTAAACATAAATATTGCAATCACGTAGTAGCGAAGGCTCTAATATCTTAATATTTTACATGATACTTTCTTTTCACTGCTAACATTATGACGGAATAGAAAAAAAACTTAACCTAATTAGGTCAATGACTTTCCATAATTTCGCACTTCGTCTAGTATTCCACACAATGACTTATTTCGCCCTAAAACGCTCTCACAAAACCACCACAAGATTCCAAGAATAGAATTCTCGTTGGTTTACACGATCAACTATTTATTAATTCTCTGTTCGAATCAATGTATAAGTTAATCACTTATACAATACCGACTTCAAATTCTAACCCACGGAGATTTATTTATTTTTTTTATTCAGCTTTTTCATTCATTATAAACAAATTTTAATACATAAAATTCAATTTTTTAAAAAAAAGGTGCCACTGAGATTATTAAAATAAAATAACCATTGTACCATTACATTTATTTTTATACAAATAAGTTATAAATATCCCTATTGATTTGATATTTCATAATTCTATTATAAAATAAATATCATTTCTTTGACACTATACAAATGTAAATTTAGATTTATTCAAATCCGTTAAAGATTAAGTTGCATGGTAAATAAAAAATATTTAAATGATAATACGAATTTATGTTAATTTAACTATATTAACAAACCTTAGGATTCATACGGACTTCTTTATGTGGTTTTCCTAATTCAGTTAAGGCTCTCATAAGCGTCCATATACATCGGGTTTTACCAGATCCTGTTGGGCCCAGAATCATTAAACCATGTCGAACAAGTGATGATTCGTATAGCTAAATGTGAAATTTATATTATAGTAAATAAAATACCAACTAAATAATTTTCTGAAATTATTATAATTGTAGAAATTAATATTGAATTCATGCTTTTAAAAAATACTATAATTAATTATAATATATTTTAAAGTAGTCCAATAAATATATTAAAATAATTAAATAAATAATATGATAATTTCATTAGTATGAATTGTAATTCATTTATTTAGAAAAAGTTTTTTGTTTTTATTTCTCGATTTCAAAAATAAATATACTTGAATTATTTTTAAATTCCATTCGGGATGATTTATAAGCTCAAGAGCATCAGCAGCGTTGGAAATAGCTTTTTGCAAGTCCTTATAAGTTTGAGTTAATAGTTTAATACCCGGAAACATATCATCAATAAGTGAAAGAAATAAAGCTTCATCTTCATCAACTAATTTTGATAAATTCATATCTCTAAAGAAATAAAGAGAATTACTATTTAAACCCTTTTTCAAATTTTAACGTAGTACTTTAAAGTAGTACTTTTTAGTAACAACTTAATGAAAGAAGAAATATAATTTATATTCAACATTATTACTATATCTTATGCTTAATGTTAAATAATAATATAAAAATGCAATTAGTTAATTAATAACTAATGTAATTATCAAAACTTTTTATATAATGAAAATAATGATTTAGCAAAAATTTTTATTGATTAATTTACCTTAACACTCTCATTAAAGTAGTTTCTTCTGAATCATCCGGATGCGCTCGTTTTTGAGCACCAAGTGTTCTTAAACAAGATAATATGTTTCTTAAACCGAAATCATAATGAACTTGTTTACTTAATTGTTCCTCACAAAGTTTGTAGAGTGTGAAGAACTTTCGTGCTAAAATTATATTTTCTTTAAAGCCACAGGCTGCTAATTTCACACGCATAATAATCTAAAAATAATAAATAATATAATAAAACTATTATTAGATTAAACGAAATTTATATATCAGAATCTTTTAAAATTAAAAATTTTAATAAAAATTTTATAATAATTGAAAAATTAATAATTCATCTTTTTTAAATTATAATAATATTCAATTATTGAATTAGGTTTCCATGGTGAAAAAATATTACAAATATTCTTTTCTGTATTATCATTAAATTTTTAATAACTTCTTTTTATCATATAAATGCGTATTTATTTACTTGTCTATCAGGTACCATCATAGCTACACTTCGAAACATAATTTTTAAATTCTCTGGTAATTCTTGACGACCTGCATATCCAGGATTCATAGTAATAAATAAACCGAACTCATAATCGATTGAATAGGTTTCACCATCACTAATTAAATTTAAGTAGTATTAATTAAGCATTGAAATAATTACGTAATGACTACAAAATTAAAAATACAAATTACCTAAATAAAAAACTAGGCTTTTTATCTTTCTTTGCATTCAAAATAATAGCAATTTGTTGTGCTGCAACAGAAAGAACCGGTAAGTCGATTCGATTAAATTCATCAAAGCACCCCCAAGCTCCAGATTGCGCTAATCCCTATAAAAGATAATTATAATGTTATTTAGAATTTCTTAAAATATATCCGTATATTAAATGAAAAGTGTAAAATAGAACTTTAAAAATTCTTCCTAATCCTCTGAAATCCATTTGATCTGAACAATTAAATACAACGACATATTTTCCTAAAGCTTTCCCCATATCCTTTACAGTTTCGGTTTTTCCTGTACCTGCAGGACCAGCAGGAGCGCCACCAAAATTCATTCCTAATACAATATGAATCCAAATATATATTCATTTGACATATTTTTTTATTTACACTTTTTATACACATATAAATACGTAGCTAGATTTATTTATAAACATGTGCTAATATAATATACACAAGGAGAAATTAGATGATAATTTATTACAAGTGATTATAAATACATCGGTCGAAATTAAAAAATAAAGAATTAATTAAATACGATTTTATAGAAAAGTAAAAAATATAAACTCATAAAATTACTAATTAGTATGTTGTATAATCTTGCAGATACCTTTACATCTAAATTAATTTAATAAAAAACTATATAAATAATAAAGATGAATAATTTGAAATTTTCAATAAACACTGTATGATTGTAAGTTATAATATAAGTGCATTATATACAAAATTATAAGTGTATCAAACTCTATGGCTATTGCATATATATTTTGATTTGGCTATTAATTATATCACAAGATTACAGTTTAAAAAATTTTTTAAATTACAATAGCTATAACTTAATTTTTTTTCTTAAATAATTAGTTTATCTAATGCAATATAAAAAATTTTTATTTAAGGAATAAATAATCAAAAATAAATATTTATTTATTTTTACTCGAAACTATAGTAGCCTCTCCTTAATAACCCTTTATCAGTTAAATATTTTATAAGAAAAGTAATCTGTACAACCCTCCACTCTTTCATTTTTTTTTTGAGTCATGTATTTTTTAATTTGATACTCTATTACTTATATTGATATTATAATCATATACAAATATCATACCAACTGCTTGGGATAAAGTTATATAACATCTATCAGTTAGCGGTGTAACGACAAGACGATCGGTACAACCTAAAAATTCATTTTGATAAAAAATAATAACATCTGTAATTCTGATTGGAACACTTTCTAAGTCTTCATCATAATAAAAGCGAGCCTGTTTTAACCATTCAAAGTCATTAACATTTTTTATTCTAAGTCGACATAAATCATCAAAAATATCTCTGTAAGTATTACATTTATAATAAATAACCTTTTTAATTAATAGAACTTAAGATGCAAATAAAAATAAATTACCTTTGATGAACATGAATAGTAATTAGGGCTTCGTATTTTTGCCTTTCATATTTTGTTAAATTTTTAACAGTTACTTCTATAAGCTTATTCAAAAGATCAAGAAACCATTGATTAGTCTTTTTCATGATAGATCTATCTTTTGTAGAACCTTTTATTGCAATTTCGGATTGCGTTGTCCATAAAACTTGCATAGCTAATAGGCCAACCTAAAAAAAAATCATAATCAAAAAATATTCAAACAAATAATATGTGTAATAAAATTAATATTACAGTTTTTTTAATATTAATAATTGCTTACTTGAAGTATAGAATTATCAATTAATACTAATAAATCTGTATCCGGTTGTGATAAAGTTTGTAACCCTTGAGCAATTACAGAACCAAGGGATTGACAATGCATTATTAAAAGAGCATTTAACCAATTTTCAACACTTCCAGTACATACTGTTGGTTTTTCCAAAACAATCTTTTCTTTTTCACGTGAATATATAGCCAAAATTTTATCATATTCTTTTTCTGAAAACTCCAGCTAAAATACATATTTAAATAAATGTAAACTTTTTGATATGCAATAAATGATACTGATTTAATTCATATAATATAAAAAATGTATAATAATTATGTACGAACCGATTCAATATTATCAAAAAATCCATCTAAATAATGAATAATTGTATGACAATCTGCAGCTTGACCTAATATTTCTAATAAACTTGGGTCTGATATAAAACAAAATCTAGGAAATATCTTTCTTTTTGTTTCAAGATAACTATTAATGTAAAAATAATTTCATGTAAAAAATTTTTTATCATAATTATTAAAAAGCTATATTTTTTATAAGTTATGAGTACCCGCTAAGCGATTTTTGGCAAGATTCAAGCTGCTCTAATAAATGTGGAAGAAATTGTCCCATTGTTTCATCACCCGTGCACGTTTCAACTGCATTTACTTTTTCTCGAGCACGATACATTAATTTAGTCCATGATTTATCAATTGCCTATCAATATAAAATCAAAGATAATTAAAACTATTCTATATATTTTTAATGATATTAATATATTATCAAAATTAATACACTAAATCGTTTTGCTTCTGCTGGTAATTGTTTAGAAATATCACCACCGATAAAGACTGCTTCAAGATAAGCCCAAAGATTTTGTACAATTAACCATTTAGCTAATATTTCAGACGTATTATTTAATTTGTATTGCCAAATCTGTATATCTTTTTTAAATGGTGCATTATATCTAATAAAAATAGTATTCTTTTCAAGATATTATATAAAAATAATAAGGGTTTAATAAAAAATATAATTTTCTATATATTTGTATAATTATTAATAAATGAAAGTCAGTATAAATAACGTATAATGTTTTTAGGAATAATATACCTATTAGCTAGTAATGAACTAATTATCATTAAGCTATCTTCTAATTGGGAAATTATTTCTTGAGTTTCTAATCCTTTTAATAAGAGTTCGCCTCTTTGTTTAAAATTAGCAAATTCCAGATTTACTATTGACCAATCAGCAATTACTTGCTTAAGTTTGATTTCAATATCTTTTTCTTTAATTGCACTTATACAAATATCCTAAAATTACATCATTTTTATTAAATAAAAAATATGTTTTGAAATACAGATTGAATGATTTTTTAAATATATAATAATAATTTAATTGTAAAAACTATACTTCAACATCATCTTTATGTTCTAATAAAGGAGCTTCCATAACAGTAGCTAAATTAAAAGTTTCTGATTCAACGTCAAATGTATATTGACACAATTCAGACATCCTTTCCCAATGTCGATCTTTCATTGCTTTATTAGCCATTAATTCCAATAAAGGACAAGTTTCATTAAAATCGTCTATTTTTTTTTTTAATTCAATATATGCTGGCCATTCTCTTAATGCTTTTGGTAATCTTCGACATCTATAAAACAGAATATTTAAGGATTATTTATTACAATTGTTAAAACTTATTCAAAACAAACCTGCTTTGGAAATCAGCAAGTTCTGAAATAATGATATCAGTATCAATGTCAGACCAAGGAATTTCATAATAACCATCTACAGATCGCATAACTTGTAAATATAGGGAATATAATTTCTGTAATAGATTAAGTTCTTTTTTACGTTTATATAAAATTGGATATTCAGTATTTTCAAGGCCAAATAAACTTTCTCCACTACTGCAAGTTTCAAATCTTTCCATTAAATCCTCAAACCATGCTTGAAAAAATAGTACTCTGTAAATACAATTAAAATATATTTAAAATTATTTTTTGTTACTTAAATTTCACCAAAAAAATTATTATACATATTATTTAAACAAAAAATATATGCACACAATTAATACTCAACTAAAAGCACTTATATATAGTTTTTATTTATATAAAAACGTATATATAGTTAATTTACGTAACAACTAATTCTTAAAATAAATTAGAAATGTTAATTAGAACAAATATTAATCAATAAATTTAATATATCATAACATATTTAATTCAAAGTTACTAATTATTTATAATATATTTATATCAAATCAAATTTCATATTAAAAATAATGATCTATTATAAAGTATCCATTTCCAACGTTTAATTTCGATAAAATTTAATATATATTTATATTTGTTTATATATTTAATATAGATTTATATTAGGGTATTTGAACAACTTGTTAAAATTAAAAAATAAATAATAATTCGTATTGAAAATACATACCCGCTCCAACGTACTGTCGCGTTATTTAAACGCTTCAAGTAAAGCTTTAATGTAGTCAATCCTCTAATTTTCAATTCCATTGTTGTATAGCCTCAAAAAAAATTCTATCATCGATATAACCATAATTACAACTTATTACAAAGGAATAAGCTCATTCATATCGAAATGTACTTGTTCAAAACGTAAAACCTTACAAAAAAAATCAAAGGCCATCGATGATAATCCTACGCTTTTCTCAGAGATAATTAAACTCATAAGATACAATATTCTAGACTTTTCATAAATCAAGAATATTACTTTTTTCAAATTATCAATTATTATTTGTAACTATTTAAATTAAAGTATTATCAGATCTTAAATGAATTATTTATTATACTTGTTTATAATTAAATGTGGATATTTTATATATTATTGTAAATTACAATATAATTTTTAATCATATTGAAAAATGAGTAAAAATATTAAAGAATTATAATTTTCTTTAATATTTATTACATATTGATTTTATCACAGAATACAATATTTTTAATATAATATTTTTAATATTATAATTAATTAAACAACATAACAAACATTCAAGAAAATACTAGTTTTAAAGTACAAAGAAATAAAGTATATCGGTGCAATGTTTAAATATTTTATATAGTGACAATACGAATTTCACTCATTGATGGTAAGTTTTAAGTAAATTTTATGGATACCTTAATTAGTCAACATTCATCAGTGACACCAATCACGTAGTACAAAACGATAAAACCATGGTTACAATTCAATAAAAATAATAATTTAAAATTTTCTAAAAACTATTTTTATAGACAATAAATAAATTATGACACAATAAAAATAATTTAGTAATAGATAAAAAAAGTTTGCATTCAAACTTTTTTCGTAATGATGCACATTTTTTATAAAAAAAAATTGTGTTAGCGACTGCGGGGGGAGGGCGTACCCAACGGTGCTAGCGCAGGGAGCGAAGCTGGTCTCGTGCCCAACTGTTGGGCAACGAAAGGAAAGGGGAGGTTTCCCGGATGAAGCCCGCGAGCCTTCAGGAATGGGGAGGTTCCTCGGGTCAAGTCCGTGGGCCTCCAGGTAAGGGGATGTTTCCCGAGATAAGCTCGCGAGCCTTCAGCTGCGAGAGTACAACAAAATACCCGAGACCAGCAAGAGTGCAGCGCTCCTAGCACCGGGGGGAGGGGAGCCGGTTAGGGCAGGAAGCGAGTGGGCCTGGAAGAAAGGGAAAGCCGCCCACGCAGCAGGAAAATTCGGAAGAGGATTGGTGAAAAACGGGGGGGAGGTATTGAGCAACGCGAGAGGGTGACGCCGAGGATTTGAGGGGGGAGTCAGTACTTTCCCAGCCACGACGGGAAACATTTCGCGTTTTCCAGCCTTTAAGCAGACACGCGCCTCTTCGCGAATAAGGTAAAATTAAAAGAACGGTCGGCAAGCAGCGTATCCATAGTAAGTCGAGGAGCAGCGATCCTCTAGCGCGAGTACGCGAGCCGTTCCCGCATACACGCGAGTGAGACGAGAACGAGGTCCACGTTCGAAAGGCCCGCAACCTGGCTGACGTTGCCGTGCCCCTGCAGTGAGAAACGCCACGGCACGGCCGAGAGCGACCGCGAGGATTCGCGAGGCAGCGCCGCATCAGAGCAAGACGAGAGGGGCGAGGAGGCAAAGGGAGGAGCGTCACCTAGGCGACGCTATCATGAGAAGACACGTCGTCCGCCATCTTAGCGACGCCTAACGTCAGTATCATATCGGCAAAACACCAGCCGAAGTGCACACGGCGAGTGTCGCGGCACGACTGAGGACAACATGCGGTGAACGGAATGGCGGCGCGGCGCCGACTAAACGCCAGAGCGCTAGACGCGCGCAGCTCGGATTCGAACATCGCCCAACGAAAAGTGCGGAAAATTCGAACGTGTGACAGTGGGAACGGCTCGCGCGAAATGAATGCGAAATGATTACGGTGAGCTCGCCGGCGTTCGGTTCTGGAAATTTTTACCGGCAATCCGCCCCTGAATGGCTCGCGTTAGACTAAGGAAATTGTGCAATCACCCGACGTGCTATCATACATTATAATAAATAAAAATGTGCAAACAACCACCTCAATAAAATGATCATTGGACAGCTACCCGACAATAACTCCTCCCTCATTCTACACGTCCCACGCGATCATCACGTTACGTGACAAATTGCTTATGATTTTAATTTTCAAAAAGCAAAAAATATATATAAATATTTCTAAAAAACTAATTTTTCATTAAATTTATTTTTTACTATTAAATCATATAAAAATAGATGTCTTTTTTAAACCTTTTTAAAGTAACAAAATTTGAAAACTATAAGCAAATAAGAACATAATATTATATTCTTATGATGGGAATTATATATCAACAATTAGAGTCATTGAAATTTTACAGTCCAAAAATAATTTTTAAATAACTATATCATATAAATTATACTGTTTTACGTGAGAAAAAACATTCATGAAAAAATGAGCAATTCATTTGATCATGTCACATTATTAAGGTATATTAATTATAAAATATTCGCCAATTATGTAAACTAAATTTTATATATCTTATTAATATCGAAACAAAATCTATTTAATAACTTGTTTATTCAAAAACTAGATATTTATTTACAGCTAAATATGAATTTAATAGAGATTTATGTCTTATATTAATCTATTTCTAAAATATATTTACATCATACTGTATAAAGTTAATTTATGATTTTAAGTAAATAAAAATATATTACAAATATTTAGAAAATACATGATCATCCAAATTTGAAATCTTACAATTTATAAGATAGATGATTTTCGTTTATATAATGTAACTAGTATTATAAAATGTATTTTGTGCAACAATAATTAAACAGTTATGATGTAGACTACTAAAATTATTTTCAAACATTAAAACTAACTAGTTTTGCAAATGAGACATTTACCTTTCGCTAGCTTCTTTTGCTGATATTCCAATAATCATTGGACCTTTTATATCAAAGTCTTTGTCAAATTCTTCAATTTCTTTTGTAAGCGCAGAAAGTGCATTAACCAGTTCAAATTTTAAAGGTTCTTGCATTTCACATATTTTATCTTGAACTTCTTTTGCCATTCGAAGCATATTAGTAAAATTATAACGAAAACTATCAACAATATCTTGTTCTTCTTTCGAAATTTCAATTTTAAATGTTGCCAAGAGTGCATAAATTTCTTCAGTATGAATTAATTCTTTATCCATTGATATAAAATCTTCACGAACTTCTGTCAAACATTTCATAGCAACTCTAACATCTTCTAAATCTTTAATAGTTCGTGTTAAAAGTTTATTTTTATTGATTATATATTCAGAAATCTTTTTTAACTTTTCTTTATAAATACTAGACAAAACTAAACCTAATGTTAATTTCCATGATTTTGCTTCAACATTGAGAGCTAATTTTAATTTTTCTGAAATCATAATTTTATTAGTTAAAATTTATATAAATTTATATTATATATCTAGCTACCCATATTTATGCGAAGAGATCCAATAATATGATATTCCGGAAGATTATGAATTTGCAAAAATATTTTTTCATATTCTGTAAATTTTTCTCTAATTTCATATAAATATGGTTTGGATTGTAAAAACTCTTTAATTTGTTCATTTTTATTTTGAGCCCATAGATATGAATATCGCATGTATATCTATAAATAGTATAAATTTATTATTACTCAAATTTATTATAAAATTATTTAATAGCATTATATTAAGTTTCGTATTTATTTTATTAATTTGAAACTTCATAATTAAATTAATATAACTAACATTTCCAATTTTCAGAATATCATCCTTTAAAACAAGCATTGCTCCTTGTAAACTCATTGATATTCGTAGTATTTCTTTATGATCAGTAATAAATTCATGATAATTCGCTAACTGTTGATCTATAATAATTTTTAACAATTATATAAATATAAAATTATATAAATTTTTCTTAAGATTAAAAAAAAGATTATTAATTTACTATTTACCATTACTCCCAGCTTTTTTATCATATTTTTGACCCCACATAACCACATATTTATGAACTTCGAATAAAGAATTCATAACCCGATTAAAATGATTTTGTAATTCATCAAGGCATGGAACAATGACAATATTTGGAATTTGAAGCACAAAATCTGTTTGCATCAAAGGTTTCTCTGCTTCTAACATTGAAACTTTCTTAAATAGAATACTGCAAAAAAAAAATGTTATTCAACTGCAAAGTATTATTAATTCATTATGAAGTATAAATAAATTTATATAAGTGTACATATAACTAAATAAAACTATATTTTTAAATAATAAAATTAATATATTTTTTGTTATATGTTATGTTATTTGCTCATAACAATGAATATTCTATTATATATATATATATATATTTTTCCATGATACGGAAAATAAAATAGATTTGGAAAAATTTTATGTTTTTGAACAGATATTATTTAATGTAAACAAATGCAGCCCTCAGCAATATGATTTTGTAATGAAGTTTTTGGAAGCTTATTTAACACACAAAAAAACTTTCATTAGCATACCATTAAAATAAATTATCTAGTATATTTTTTAATAAAAACTTCAATAAGCTTTGAAGCGAATTCATATTTTTAAACTTAAAAAAAGTATGTTAAAATTAAAGTATGTTATTTACTAATTAAATTTAATGCAGTCTAAAAATTCTTATTCGAATATTTGAACATTAATTTATTACATCATAATTAACGATAAAATCATAATATTAATCATGTAATTAATGAAATGTTATAAGCAATATATATATTTATTGAAAATATTATAAATTGAAATAACTTGACTAAAATTTAATAGTTATAATTACCTTGACGAACCAACCATTTTCTTCATCATTTCTAATGTTTTTCTAGTACATTTCACTAAAGCATCTATTAGTTTTTGATTAAAATAAGCAAATAACTCCATACAATCACTGTGCAAATGTTTAACATTAACTTTAATTGATTTTTCAATTATATCAAAACCTATTTATATATTATTTAAAAAACAATATTTCAGTATTTGTAACTAATTGTAACTAATTGTATAAATTCTTTCAGAAACACTAAATATTATCTACCTGGTTCAAATGTCCTTTCCATTAAGTTTGTTTGAGAAGTAACAGCTTTGCTCATTTTCGATGAATCCAACCAATCATATTTAGTTTTCTCAATGTTCGGGTCTTTTATTAGATCAACGAATAAGTTAATTATTTCTTTTACAGCTTGCTCAGCTATTGATGACTTTATTCCGAGTTCATGCCCAACTTTCATACTAAATTCAATTACTGAACTTGAAAATTGTAAAGGATATTGTGGATAATTTACAAATTCAATTAATTTTGTATTCGCTATAGATTCAAAAATTTCATCAATTCGTGCTTCCTTCATATCTACTACTTTCTTTAAAAAAATTTTAGCATTCATAAGCGTTTTTTTTATATTTTCACATATGTCATGTATCATTAACGATGTCCAAGTTATGACAGACAAACAAGGCTGAAAAGCTATTTCAAGTTCGATCAAGCAAGGTTTTATTAATTTTAAAAATAATGGTGGTATAGATCGTCTTAAATTGTTATTTTCATCTACTAAATTTTTTATAGTTTCAACGTGGCATAATATTTTACGTTTACAAATAAATAATATTTTAATAAAATCGGGTACACTCAAACCATATTTAAGCATATATTCAGATTCTCGAATTACTTCTATTATATAAGGATCAAAATTTACTACATATTTATTGGATTGAGGATTTCTTATAATCAAAGGAGCTGTTAATGCCAATCTTACCTTAAATAATAAATTACTTATTTAATAACTTATTTCATAATTAAATATATTTTTAATTATATCAAATGTATACTTACAATTTCATTTGATTTATACCATGCATTATGATACAACATTTCATAATGAATAAAAACTGCTATTAATGCGTTGTACATTTTAATGCATTTTTGCATTCTTTCATGTGCAATTACTCTAGGTCGTGATTTATAAATATCCATTGGAACTTCTATTCGTTTCATAAGCTGTCGAATCCACAATATTCTGCCAGAAATAGGCGGAATATTTTTTGGCAGTGGAGGATTTGATCTGTCTTCGTTATATTTATCTCTAACTTCTGCTATTTCATCTTCAAAAGCTTTAGATAACTCTAAATATTTTCTATCTATCCAGAGTTGTTTGAAATTTAATTTCTGAAATCTTGTAATTATTTTTAAATTATTGTTAAATATTTCATGTAAAATTAATATATTTCAAAATTATTTATAATAATTTATAATTATAATAATAATTTATAATTATAATAATAATAATTTATAATTATACTAAGAATTAATAATAATAATAATTAATAATTTATAATAATTTATAATTTTATATAATTAATTATATAAAATTTAATAAAAATAAAATTTATTAGTATTTATTTATGTATATACACATATATAAATTCTTAATCAAAATATATTAATTTTTTATATTTTGTGATTTATCGAAATTGACAGAAGGATAGTTAATTATACATTTATATAAGTTTATTATATATAAATAAGTTTATTCTAATTTCTATGGTAGGTAAAATATATAAATATGAATACAAAATACCTATTTAACATAACTAAAGTTTGTTGAATATTTGGCAAATTCGATACTGATAGATAAAAAAATTTTCTAAGTTCCAATTCTGTTTCTATTACGTTCTTCTTAAACTCATTATAATCAGGGTCGAAATCTGTTTTTCTAAAGTCTAGTGGATCATATTTTTGAGAACTAACTTTGTCATAAAATGAAGTAAATTTTTGAGCAAATATATCAATCCCTTCTATAGTTGAACTATGTAAAATTGAATAAATTTTTGTGGTTTCTAAAATATCTATAAGCTAAAAAAATGTATAATTATTTAAAACAAAACATTATAGGTTTTTTTATTCTTATTGTCTGGTGAATACATTAAAGACAAAAGTTGTACTTTTCTTAATCTTATTTTAAATGCATTAAATTTTCCGAAAACATGTACTTCTGAAACATCGATTATTTTTTCATCGGAGCATTCTTTAACCTTTCGTCTCATTTCATTATAATATTCATAATATAATTCATTAAGCTTTATGCAGTCCTAAATAAATATCACCGAATAAATATAAAAAACTTTAAAATATATTTTAAAAATAATTTCTATAGCTGGTTTTAATTGAAATATATTAAAACAATTTATTACCTTCATTTTAATTATCATTTTTGAGTTCGCAACATCCCATATAGAAACCCGATTATCATTTGTTAAGAAAGATTTGCAAGATAAAATCATCTGATTTGTAATCTGATTAATAATTAAATTAAGTTTTAATATAAAAATTGTAATTTTCTCAAATATAATAAAGTAAATATTGTTAAAAGTAACCTTGACAAATACTGCAGTTACCATTCCTTTAGTATTAAAAAATCTTGAAGTAGTGAAAATCATTTGCAGAACGTACATTAATGAAGCTAAATACTCTCCAAGATTTGTTGGATCGAGTCTATAAAGAGAGTGGATAAACTTATCTAAAACATATAAGTACTTTACATTATCTTGCGCTAATATTTCTACTGAAATTACATGATCTTCTAATTTCTTCCATTTCTACGAACAGAGAGAAAATTAATTTTGACATTTATTATTATTTGAAAATCTTTTTCGTAAAATACTAGTTTCCATACTTTTAACATTTTTGATTTCGAAATTAGTAAATACTCTAAATGAGCTTGAACTTTATTTAATTTTATTTCTTCATTTAATGATGAAAATCGAGTAAGAATTTTTCTCCAGTATGCAAGTTCTGCTGACGGTCCTATTATTTCCGTTTCTCTTCGCAATTGTTGACTTTCAACTAATTCCTTAAATAATTTACATTATAGTGAAAAAATAAGTTTTTTAGTTAATTTGTAGAAAAAATAAATTTATTACTTTTTCTATTAATTTCATCCATTCTTTAATAGTATCTTCGACCTTCAGAAGAACATCAAAATTTCCAATATTTTGATTAATTAATTCAATGCTTGATAAAAAATTGACGTAAAAGTCTGTATTTACGTTAAATGTTATTTTTTTATCTAGATCAATTTTTATAGCTACAACAAATTTACTTTAATATTTTAAACATATCAGTCGCTTAGAATTAAATTGATATAATTTATAGAAAATAAAACCTACTATTTATAAAGTTGCAAAAATCTCGAAAATCTGCAATAAAATTTTTTTCGATAACATCAGGTACTAACATTTTACTGTTTATGATATTTATTCCAACAATTTTTAGAGGCTACGAACTATATATTTTTGACATTTAGTTATAATGTAAAATGATTGATGTGAATTATGCGTTATTAGATATATAGATTTACATTATTTTTATTTCAATTATTTATTAAAAATATAATTTGAAGTTTAAGCAAAATTTATTTTACTTACAAGAAATTTAAAACATATATATAAGAAGTATATTTATATTATAATATTTAATAAACTATAATATTAAATCGCTACTTTAATAACATCAGCATCTAAGTTACCTTCATGAAATATGTATTACGTAATAAAATGTTCAAAAATCAAAAATTATATTTAACAAAATAATTATTTCATGTTTTTCGATTTAAATTGTCTATCATTTCTATTTTATGTTTAATTTTACAATTTATTCATTCAACTTATAAGTCATATCTATTTTTAATTAATTATCATGAAATAACAAATATTTCATGCTGTTACAAAATACTTCATTCTATTAATTTGCAATTTCAAAAAATTTTTTTTTTAAATTGCAAATATATATCTATTATAGCAAATCATAATACAATATTTGTATGATTACGAAACTTACTTATGTATTTTATCATTAAGCTTAAAAATTTATAAAATTTGAATACAAATTTAATTATAAAGTATAGAGATATAATATTGAAAAATTGAATGAGAAATGAACTTAGTTAGAAAAATGTAAAAAATATATATTATTCGGCACATTTCCACAATAAATTAATAAAGTAATAACTACGAATTAAATAAATTTATATAGCTGATATATAAATACTTGAAACAAAAAATATTATTTCTAAATATATTAATAAAGAATAAATTACTCATAAATAGTAAGTGATTGTCGGTAAATAGTTCGCTCTTAATATTTAAATAGTTTGCAACTATCTATAAACAATTCATTATATTTTAAAAGTCTAAAAAGGTTTAATTAAACGAGATCAAACGATGCATATTTAAAATGTAAATATTTTGTAAAAAGCTCAAAATGTAAATCGGTGATGCAGGTAGTCTTCATTTATTGTAATTTCATTTAAATGATTAGAGATAACAAATTATTTATTTTTTAATTTAGATTTGAATTGTGAATTGCATCATTTAAATTGTAATAGTACATCTATATTTTAAAATTAGAAAATATAATATTTTGTTTTTTTTAACCAAAAAAATTTAATTATTATAAAAGAATTGAGAATCTCTGATCTGTTTTATTTCATTTATTTAATAATATCGTAATTGCAGCATTACTATGTTCGATTGTCGCATTAGATGATTGCAATTGTGTTCTTAGTAATTAAAAGCACGCCACAATATTTATCGGTAAAAGTAAAAAATTCTTCAAAATTATGAAAAGGATCAACTTTTTTGCCCTTTTCATTAAATGGTTACAGATGTATATTTACGTTAAAAAGATAATTCTATATTAATTTGTCGAATTGTGTTCCATAGTACTAAATAAAACCTAAAAAATAAAGTGCTTTTAAGAATGAGTAATTGCATGTTGAAACTCATTAATTGCTGATATGTGCAATATATTACATGCAATTGAATTTTTCGTACATAATTCTTTAGAAAACGTGTTTTATTGTAAAAAATTATAGATTATTAATAGTATTAATGTAGTTATTATTTCTAAAAGTCTAAATATTTATTAGTAGATGGTACGCATCTACTGCCGATAATAACGATCACTACTAAAAATTCTTTATACCGGGATAGAATATAGCTGTTCAGATTTTACTCATTTCACTTGTATTGGCTCTGTTGATAAGTTCCAACGCAGAAAGTCAATATTACCGACAATATGTTCGATAATAATTCTTGACTTATTTTTTCATTTAAAACTGTAGGTGTAATCTATGTGTGTGTGCACGCGCGCATTTATAATACGTTAAAAAATTAATATATATACTAATTATTTAATAAAGTTATTGTCCTAAATATTAAGCTATTTTATAGAATTTAAATTAATGATTAAATCAAAATGATACTAGATAAATTATTTTTAAAATATTTTTAAAATTTTGTATACTATACTATTTAGCATTGTACATCATAATTCATTGTACATCTTTAAATTTTTTAAATAATCAAAAATTTAAATAAACTCGTATAAGCTATTTAACTACTTAAAATGTTATATTATATCCTAAAAATTATAAAATATACTAGAAAGAAAATTTATATGTTTTGTAATTGTATATAAAGAGTAGTAATTAATAATTAAGTAGTAAAAACAATAATAATAAATAATAGTAGTAAATAATATAGGGAATAAAACATAAACTATAAATGTATAAGGAATGGACGTAGGTTAAAATTGTATTGTTCTAGATTTGTTTAAAAAATTTATAGTGTAATAAACGTGTATATTATTAAATGGCTTAAATTAACCATTAAAAGTTTTAAAATTGTATTAATAAATATTCTGTTTCTCTGTTTATTCTTTACTTATTCTCTATATACTCGAAAATATTGTTTATTCGTTTATTTTATATATCAATAATAATTATTAAAACATTGTGTAATAATTTTTCATATTATTTAAATTTAGTCCGAATATATTATATGCATTTATAACTCTAAATATATTTTTTTATAAATAATTTAATGGAAATTCATAGCAGTAAAGTTACATATAAAACATTTATTTATGTTTTAAAAATTTATTTAATAAAATTATTATTTTTATTATTTTAATATTTACTCTGTATAGAACTTATATAGAATAATTAATAAAATATAATTTTTATACAAATATAAATTACGTTTAATGTATGTTTTACTAATGGAATATATTAATGGAATTTGTTAACAAATCGTTGATATCATATGTCATATATTCATTTTATATATAATTAAAAATATTATTTTTACAGATACATTAAGTTTAACATAATTAAATTAATAGAAAAAAAGAGTTTCACGCTATGAAAATGTAAATTATAAACAAATTAAACTATGTGAATATATTTTTTATTTTTGAAATATCTGTAATATAATTAATTTTAATACAATATGTAAATATAATAATAATTCTGAAAAAAATTGAAAGAAATATAATTTAAACCTGTAAAGTAAATTTTTTAACAATTTCATACTTAAAACAATTAAATTTAATCACATTTACTTCCATTTTATTACTAATAATTTTTAAAAAATTTATTAATAATTTTTAGTATATTAGATTAATAATAATTCTAATAAACAAAATGTCAATAATACCACTTTTTCACAAAAATAATCCATCCAAAATATTTTTACTTTTCACTTTTAAAATTGCAATTAAATATATAAAATTATAGAAGGTGATATAATGCGAGTTTTCAAAATGTTTAAAATGTCAATTTGTAATAAGCTTGGGATGCACAGTAGATAAGAAAATCTCAAATTAATTAAACTACTTTGATTAAATACAATAAATAATCACACCCACTGAATTATGGAAATTTCATTTATTATCTATATTATCCGTTATCTTCATTATTAGTTTTCTTTTATATCTTTTCTATTCTCGCTCTCTCTTTGTCTTTTACTATATGTCTCTCAAATACTTATTAATAGTCAATCAGAGTATCCAATAATAATAATTTTGCATCTTAATTGTTAATTTGATAGCGTGTTGCAAAAGATGTATAAAGTTCTATTGATGGGCACGTTGTATTAAATTTGTAGTGGGCGCCATCTTGCCGTCAAACAATTTGCTCTTTACGCAAGTAAATGTTTCTGTGGTTCTAACGATTTGTGATATTGGATATTATTAACAGCATAAGCTTACAAACACACATACAGATACGAGCTCAAGCTCTTACTCAAAATTCACTCGGAATATTGATTAATTTATTTACTTATATATTATGATTTTTACATGATTATTTTAGATAATATATAAAGACGTTATATAGAATCCAGTATCTCTAATATAAGTAAATTAAAAACAATGAAAATAAACAATTTAAATAATGAAACTAGAAATTAAAATAAAGCTTTTAAATAAGTTTAACGTATCTTTTTTTCATTATTTTCAATTATTATGTATTTAAATTTTTAATTTATTTAGAAAATTGTATTATTTAATACAAAAAGTAAAACAGATATATTTTAAGAATAAATTAACGAACTAAATAAATTATTTAATATTATATTTTGATAGTTTTTTTATTACAAATTAATATTAATTGGAAAATTGGAAAATAATGTAAAAATACAATAGATAATAATAGAAAACGGACAAAACGTAAATACTACATCACTAGTTTTCGTGATTAGATTTGTGATAATATATATTAAGTACTTATGATGTAATTGATTAAGGTCACAAAATTGAATAGCTTTTTAAATTTTAGTTTTATAATATTGTAAAATATTTGTAAAATCAGTTTAACTGGTATACTTTACTATGAAAACTATTTTATCATTTAAATTACTGGCATCTTTTGAAGAGTAATAATAAGCAGTTCTAAATAATGAATATAATCCTGCTGTCAGAGCTTATTCGTTAAAAAAAAAACAGGTATTAGAGGTTGTAAATAACAAAACGTCTTTTTAATCTAATTAAATTATATAAGATATAGTTCATCCTTATATATTGAGTCATTAAAAATGATCCAGTTACTGCAATCGACAAAAGATCAATATTTTTTCTATTTGAATTGTTAAATAAAAAGATACATTGACTGGAGTGAATAAATTAAAGAATAATAAATGAAAAAAGGTAAATATACTAGGTTGAGATCAATATAATATAAATCTAAGAAGCAACATAATTGGAAAAACAGGAGCAACTGTAAATGCAAAGTAATATATTTGTGCATATATTTGCCAATGTTCACAATCGCTTGTTCTTATTCAATGGAGTAGGAATGTGTATAGACGCAAGCATAACTTATATGTATGCGATTTTATAAAATACATCTATAAGTAGTCGTTTATATAGTCGGTAAAGTTCGGCTAGTAATGGCCTAAATATACTTCCATCTATGCCCTTGTCAGCATTGCTAGTATAATACTCACGCATGCCTATGCATATTAAAATAATGTAGATTCTTCATTCACTAGCGCAGCAGCAATATTAAAAGGTTGCTGCACAAAACAGCATCAACGATGATGATGACCACGTTAGTAAGAGATAAAAGGTGGCCAGTCAGTAACAGCTCAGGACAAGGAAAAAGTTATTCTAACATTTCTTGCATACTTACGAGTTCACTTCTATTACTAACCAACCAGCATTATTCTCTGTTTATTGATTTTTTTTCATTTCTTCCTTAAATTTTTTTTTCATTTCTTCTTTTATTTATTTTTCTTTGTTTTATCAAACGTTCCAATATGCTATAAAAAAGAAAATTCTTTAAATAATTTTTTAGGTACTATTGCGAAAATGTAATTTCCGCACAAATGCTCAAGTATAATTAGAGAGCAAAAATTGGACTTTGTCTACATAAATTGATCAAAATATAAAAACTACGCTCATATAATGATTATAATAATTTCATAAATTTGTTATTAGTTCACTTATCTCGGCATTTTGTACTAAAACTAATTTAAAAAATAATCATAAAAATTATATTTAATTATACTATTTATTTATCATAATGTAAATTAAAATTATGAACTGATACCTTTATTTATAATAATACCGACACAGAAATATTGTCTGGTAATTAAAGAAACAATAAATTGAAAATTATATCCTACTGTATTTTAAATAATAATTTATTTATATAATTATCAAAACTGAAATAAAATGAATATATTTAAATTAAAATACTACTTAAAAACCTTTTAAATATTTTTAAAATAATAATACATTCTATTTATTAATAAAATTACACCTTATAAGTTTCACAAAATACAAATTATCAATTGGTTACATTCTTACTTTTAAATTTCCATTTAGTTAAATGTTTAATTCATTGAAGTATTATTCTATTAATTAATTCAATTTATATACCCTATACTGTATATGTTATATAAAAATGCTAAGATATTTATAATTATTATTGTTATTTTAATTTATTTTTATATTACTGTTATATTTTTTCTATTCGATTATTTTTACCTTGATTTTAATCAAATTACAAATCAAAGGATAAGTACTAATAATGAAAAAAATACTATTAAAAATAAATAAAAATTTTAAGCTTAACCAGCATTTACTGTATCTTCAATTTGTTTTAATATAAATAATTTCTTGTGATAACAATTCAATTATATAAAAACGAGAATGCAAAGTTATATTGGTTAGAATTTGTAAAACAATATATGTAAATAATTGAAAATGTATTAAGTAGTATTTGTATGAATAAGTATATGCATTCCTATCAATAGGCATTAAATTTAAATACATTTTTTAGAGCTGTAGAAATTCATAATGAAACATAGGAATTTTCACTTTATAGGAAGTAAAGAAGATTTTTCATATTTAACTACAAGAGTTCTTTTCTTACAAACATCCAGTCAGTACAGTTAAATACAGTAATTAAATACCTCAAGAATTTAAATGAACTCCCGTATAGACTCTTTTACGTATTAAAAGTTATGTGTCACAACAACTGTTCGTGAATAGCGTCCGCGAGCTTTTTCCCAAGCGTAAAGGGCAGCTATATAACGCTTAGTATAGACGCTTACAAACGATTTCTGGTGCAGTTAAACTATAGGCATGTTAGAATAAGAAAGGCGAAGAAGAAAAAGAAAAAAAGAAGGAAGAACAGAAAAAATGAAAATACGTTGCACTTGGTTCAAAGAAGATGTGTAGCTATATTTATCTCGGGGTAATATAAGTAAGGAATGGACAAGCGTACATTGGAACCTGGTCTTGCTCGTAAAGGCACATGTGTATGAATACGAATAAATCGTGGTGCGTTTATGTATTACTTAATGGCGACCGCCTACAAATTAGACAAACTGTAAATCAGTGCATCAAGCAGACCTCCATGATGCACTATTCTCCTTCCTTAAGTATGTAGTCGCATATTGCTGTGTATATATATATATATATATATATATTAGATTTTGATGAATAAAATTATATATATATTTATAATTTTATAATAATTATTTATTCAATATTATATTATAATGTTATATATAAAAAAAAATTACATAATCATTTTACAAATTTTTGATATTTCTTAATTTAATGTTACATAAAATTTTTTATGATAAACCTATTGTGATCAACCGTTTAGTTTTAATTATTTGGTATAAAAGAACACCTACATTATTGATCATATTAAAAAATATTAAAACATATTAAGATATTAAATAAAGTCTTAAATTAATTTATATAATAAAATCTTATGTTATATTACTAGAAGTCATTTTATATATTAATTATATTATTTATAGTATAATTATTAACGATATATTAAAATATTACTTTTAAACATTATAATAATTACACAATTGTTTAATTATAGTTAACCAACCAAGATAAATTTGGCATTTGGCTTGAATCGTTAATACCATTACTTATATTTTGTAATATATTTTGTTTTCAGTTAACAATACTTTAGCTTAACTTTATATATTATAGCTTATATTTATTTTTTATATTATCTATTTATTTATAAATTATTTATAAACCTACCAATGTTAAATGATTATTTATTATTTTTTTAAAATAAAATGGTTTTAATATATATGATAATGATTAAAGGATCTTAATTTCTTTAAGATAAACAAGAAAGAAATCTATTAATCTAATATATTTCTTTATTATTGTAGTCAATAGTTACATCAACAATTATTAAATATTTTGAGCTTAATTTAAAAATCGTAAATTACAAAATATTAAAATGCAGAATTTTTAAGAAAAGGATATCAATAACTCTTTAATGAATCTATTCATTTAATGCAAGATAAATATTTTTATAAAATTTTTTGAAACATAGTGTTTTAAAAATATTTTATAGCATTTAAAGTATATCTCGTAATAAAAATTTAAAATTCATAAAATTTGATAAGTAATTGTATTCTTCGTTAAAGTTAAACTAACGTTAAAAATATCCAAAAGATTTTTTGCCTTATTATGTTAATAACCATTATCTTAATAATGATATTAAAATTATAACCATATTTTTGTATAATAAAAATTTTAATATTTTATAGTTTTAACAGTATCAAAATACGTAATTTTTTAATAAAAATAATTATGCATTGTGTATGACATTATTATTAATTATAAGAATATTAGAGAGATATAAAAGCAAACATTTTATGAAAATAATTTAATAATTTAAAATTTGTACTTTTATATTATTTAAATTTTTCAAATTAATACCAAATATTTTGTATAATTCATTTAATTAATTAAAAAAATTTTTATTTTGAAACCGCCATTTTTATTTTAGTAACATACATATACGGTTAGTTATTATAACATACCATATTAATAGTGTACTAAATTGTAATATAAATTTGTACATAATAATACAAATTATTTTATGACATTGTAAATTAATATTTTTATTATAAAGAAATTATTTATCAACTTAATATTAAACAGTACACTTTTAAACGCATTGTCGAAAATATAATTGTATTAATTTGATATACTGATATAAACATTTAAAATAATATTTTTTGGATAAAAATTTTATGAAATATGACTTTTGATTTAAAAATAAGTAAAATACAGAAACTACTATTTTTCATACAATTTTATTTATTTCGATTAAATTTAATCATTTTTATTTCTTAATATTCTATAAATTAAAATTATATAACTGCTTATATTCTGATGATATACTTTTTATTACTTCTGAATAACAATAAAAATATAACATAAAATTTTTAATAAATAATAGAAATATAAAATTAAATATTAGAAATAGGAATTTAATTCCCTGAACATTATTTGAGATAGTTTAAATTGTAAAATAAGAAAATATAAATATGTAAAGGGATAAAATTTTAAATTTATAATAGAAAAGTAAAAATTCATAAAATAATTTATATATAATTTATCCTATTTAATTACAAAAAAAAATATTTTATATAATACACAAATTATATTTACTACCTTTTTGGAAGATATTACTTTAAATAACTACATATAAAGGCATAATATTATAGTGTATTAAACTTTAAGTGATAAGTGATAATAACTTACAAAATAAAATAATTATTTCAATAATTTTAAAAACTAATGAAAAATACAGTAAAATTACTACATAAATAGTCCAAGAATAATAATTTATATTTGTCAAAGCTGTATATTAGTATCTGCAAAAATGAATCGTTTACTTTTTAAGTTCTAAAAACAATGCAGTAATATGTACTAGATTAATATTGTAGTTTTACATTTATTATAATTTTTAAATCTCAACTGTTCAAAATATTCTTCTCTTAATAAAAAGAAATTTAAATTTATACATAAATGTATTTATGGACACAATTTATATTAACTAATAAGGTTATTTAACCATAAACCCAATCAATAATATCTGATATGATACTATCTTGTACTATTAAGTACAAGATTATAGTATAAGTTTCATTACATAACTGCAAGTTTAATATATTAATTTATTAATATATTAAACTAATATATTAATATATTAATATAATTTAATATATTAACTTATAAATTAATAATATATATTAGTAATACTTAAAATACTATAACTAGTTATGTTGAGCAACATATCCAACATTTTATGAAGCTTGCACATACTTTTTGATAATAGATTTTTAAAGGAGTTTGCAATCAGTTTAATAATTTCATAAAGATATACCCGCATCAATAAAGAGATAAAATGAATAATTTAATATGCTCCATATTTTAATTTTAAGAGGTAAGTAATGTATTTTCTACATGATATGTTATGAAAAACATGAAAAGTTTTACACAACGAATTATAAATGACTTATTATTTTTATACAATACGAGCATTATCTAATCAAATATCATAAATTCCGTGAATACAAATAATAAAAACATTTTCCGTCATTCAAGTAAAATGATCAGTGAACAAATCAAGCGGCGTTTCATGGGTCATTATATCTAAACAAGGATGCAAATGTATGCATACTCAATGTATTCTATGAAATTATCAATTTGGCAATTTTAGCAATAATTTGCACAAAAAACTTAATCATACCACTTTATTTTTCTGTTTATACAACGTATGTATTGATGTATAAAAATACGTTTTCTTAAGTTTTTTTTTTTCTAAAATTTTTTTATAATATAAAATAATATTTATAAAATTATTCGAAAATGTTTCAAATACCTTCTTACATATTTATTCCTTCTGTTTAGATCTCAAGATAATTATTATTTGCGATTTGTAGACAATAATCATTTTTCTTAAAAAACGCCGAAGATCATAAAATAACATGTGCGGGTTCAGTTCCTTAAAATCACATGATTGGTGAAATGCTAATTTTTTCCTTCATTTTTTATGTATATATATTCATAAGTATAAAAAATAGAAGTAAAAAAGAAAAGGAGAGAGAGAAGAGGATAAAAAGTGTCAAAAAGAGATCTCCTACTAATCACACTCTTCAGAACTCATCTATGAGCAACAATGTGCAAGAGTGGCATATACGTGCCAGGGTCAGGAGGTTCAATACGGCACAACTCCGGTTCTTCATTCTGGGAATACATACAGCCAGTCTGCTCACATACAAAAGTAAATTTACTATTAAATATAGTTTATGTGAGATATAGAAAAGTAAAGGAGAAAGAGAGAGAAAGAGAGAGAAAGAGAGAGAGAAAGAGAGAGAAAGAGAGAGACAGAGAGAGACAGAGAGAGACAGAGAGAGAGAGAGAGAGTACTGTGTAATCTCATATATACATAGATTACGCAAAAATGCATACAGAAACTATATACAATTACGCAGAATGAACATATTGACTTATAATCATGTACAAACATATCTAACGTAAATATCTAAATATATACATATATATAATATATCTACATATGAAAATGAAGAACAGACGGAGAGAGAGAGAGAGAGAGGGAGAGATGAACAGAAGTAAAAGAAATAAAAAAGGTAATGAATGTGTGTGCGAGAACATGACATGCATATATGAAATACATACGATATTCTGATGTTAACTAGTAAAGTGTGTATGAACGTATGAACATCTTCTAAGCGTGGGAGAGTGTATTAAGGTGAGATTTTACTTTGAATATATATATAGATAGTTCTATTACGTGAACCATTGAACCAGAATGATGCGCCTCTCTTTCTTTTTTCTCTTTTCGTATATTATAAACTTTACTCTAGCATACTCTACATAATTTTATCACGTATCGATCAAGTCGAAGTTTTCATTGTCTTCATTACAAGATTATAAATATTAATAATCTGATGTTCACGCAAAATAATATTATATCGATAATTTCAGATATACTGGGTTATCTAACTAACATAAACTTTTACTATAATCTGTTTCATTTAATTAAATATATATTGGATAATACAAGATTTTTTGAATAATCTAATAAATCACATTATTTAGCTGTAAAATAATAATATTCAAAAGGACTAGCACATTGTTAAGTTTTTCAAAATATGTATTAATAATTTGCAAAAATTTCGCAAAATTATTATAAATATTCTTAATCTGGAAATTTTAAGCATAAAAATAATATTTAGGTTTATATAAGTTTATATAAGTACTAAAAAAGTATAGACTGAAATTATACATATTTTTTGATAACATATGAGTTATCAAAAATCATCTAGAATAATCTTTTCAGCATTTTTCTTTCATTTATATTCGAGTAGGATGCTGAATCTTAAAATAATTTCCGTTAGATCGATTCAAAGAAGTGAAAAGAATCCGAAATTTTTAATATTGTTGTGTGAAGTTAGTGATTGGAAAGTAAGTAAAGTTCAGGCCAACAGAGATTATAAAATATTGGAAACTGTACTTGTGAGTAGATTCCGATTCTGTTTCGACGATGAATTTCATATATAAACGTGCAAGCATAGCTTGTAAGTTCCCCATAATGCAGCTATTAGTAATTTATTTCAATACTTTTTATAGCCTAATTATCATTAAAATACAAAAAATAATATTTTAAAACTTGAGTTTTTTTCTTCAATTTGATTCTTTAACATTTTCTTCTATTATTTAATTATATAAATATTTATTTATAAAATAAGTAAAACTTAACCTGAAACGAAATATTGAACGAAAAACGTTAAAATGATATAATGGGACAAAGTAAATTTAAATTAAAAATTTATTACTTAACTTAGATGATAAATTCATACATTTCGTAGTAAAAGAGAGTTGTATAACGAACATATGATTTATCTCATAAGTTCGATTTATCTCAAATGTTTCACGTATTTATATTTGGACTAATTGTACATCTATCAGTCAGTCAATTAAATAAGAAAATAAAACTTATTTACTATTAAAAAAATTTGATAAACTCATTTTAAAATTTTTAATTAATTTATATTCCTTACAAAAAATACAAATCTATTCATTAAAATTTTAAAGAAATGGTACGATATATATACTCATATTATAGAAAACGAGTATCTATGTACTTATTTTTCATTTTGAAATCAGTTTTTATCTAGTATTATTATAATAATAATGAGATATTTATAATAATTTGTAAGAGTATTCGTTCAAATATTAATTACTGTATTTATGAAGTAACTCATTACAATTTAAACCACATATATTTTGATATAATAAAAAATTAATTCAACATAAATAAATATTTTTTAGGTTGTTTGAATAATTAAGATAATAACTATTTATTACCTATAAATAAAGTTTATTTATTCTTTTGTTTATGAAATAATTTATAGCTATTATTAATATTTATTATGGCAATATATAAATATATATATATATATATATATAATTATATTTATTTATTATAGAAAAAATGAATATACTTTATTAAACCAAAGAAAAATTGAAAGTGACAAAATAAATAGTTGAAGCAAATTAATATTATATAAAAAAAGTATTTTATAAAATAAAAAGAATGTTACTTGGATTTAATATAAGCCTGCGATTTTATTTTTAATAAATTGTTTTATTCTTAAAAATATTTATTAATAGTATAAAAAAATATTTGTTTTATATTTATATTTAACTATTACTATAAAATTAATATAAGAAATTAAATAAAAATAAATATCTTTATTAAATTTATTAAGTCTTTGAAATTCACTCTATTCAAAATATTAAAAAAATATCAAAGCAGAATTCAAATCCATTGACGATTAACACGTGCCTATCACAGATGTTAACATTTCCATCTGAAATTTTAAAATATTATTAAATATAAGATAAGAGTATTTAAGTGAAAATTTTCTTAAATTTTTAGATAATTATTCTTAAAAAAATAATGTATAAATAATGTATAAACTTTGTTCATTTAAACTTTTCAATTAATTTCAAGAATGTAATAGAAATACTAAATACCACAAATTCAATCTTTAGTGAAATAAATCTAATTGAATCAATAGTCAGTAGCGTATTGATATATTTCATTTAAGATGTTCTCAATTTTTAAATAAAAGGAAGATTTTTTTTAGTATCACACATATATACAATTATAAAACAGTAAATTCTACTAAGTAATTATATTAAAATGCGCTTCTTTATTTGCAAAACTTGCTCAAGACTGAATTCTCTGCTTTTTATATAACCTATAAAATTTGATAACTTCATGATTATGTTTATATAACCTGTGTATATAGCTCCATTATTGCTGTAGCAAAACTTATATATATATAAATATTTATTGTAGTGTATGCTTTCAAATTATTACATATAAAATAGAACACTATGATTATAGCTCCAATATAAAACATATTTTTACAATGTCCATACAATCCTCTTGATAACTATTCATTATCTGTTTAGATATATTTAATGTAGACTAAAAAGCATTTGTTCTCTTATTTTTAACTATACCAATCTAATGATTCTATTTACGATATTTCAAAGATTAATCCATTTCTATAATGAAACTTCTATATTCATATATAAAGCATAATTATTTAGTCATTTTAATTGAAATCTTTGTGTATAAAAATTCATTTTTAAAACCAAAAAGATAAGAATGAAATGAGTAATAATATTAAACATAGTATAATATTAAAGTAATTTAACATTAAATTATTTAATATAAACGGGAAAAATAATAATTTCTAGAAAAATGTATGTATCCTAGATTTAGTTTTATTTATAAAATAGAAAAACAATTTTATTTTATTTACTTGTTTATTGCCAGTTAAAAATTATTATATTGAAAAAAAAATATGTAAAAATCATTATAAATAAAAATAATAATAAACAAGAGTATAAGTTTTGTAGAAAAAAATTATATTTACATTTTAACATGCAAATAAAGTAAATTATATATATAAAACATTTTTTTTTACATTTTGAAATAAAACATTTTGAACGATTTTTATATTCACACAAAACATTTTACAAAATAAACAATTTTTGAAATGAAAATAAATAAAACGCATTCTGAAAGAACCTGTAACTCTAATATCTTATGAAATAAGGAACTATAAAAGTATATATTATAAAAGTAACAAATAAACAAAAAATTAGGAATATTTCGATCAGCATAGATTTAAATTAGATTTTTTTATATTATTTTACTCATTTTGCTCATTTATGAAAATTTTATAAAAATCTATTTATTTTCAAATAATTTCATCTATTCAAATGAACAATTTATATACATTTACTGAAATTTGAAATCTTAGCTTTTCATAATTTTTAATATTTATATTAAAAATTTATTATAGTTTCATAAAAATAAAAAAAAATAAAACAATAAAATTATAATTAAAATAATTTGATAAATTAAATTAAATGTCAGTAACAATTATTATATAATATATAAATCTGTTTATTTACGGTATCATATTTTAAACATTTATAAAATTTGAAAATATTTTTTATAATGATAATTTTGTGGCAATAATCTGTAATTCGCTCCTCTTATTATCACATATTTGTACTTAATTATAATATGTCATCAGTATATCAAATTAATATTAAACTAACTAGTTAAAATAAAAAGAAACGTATACCAACAGTATAGTAAAAATGTCACATTGAAACCCTGTTTAATCTAATTTGGTAAATAACAAGCTAAGGATCTTCATAAAAGTTGTGAAAGCTGTTAACTGCTTATTACAAAAGAGATAATAACAAAAAAACATTCGTATGTTTTTTAAGATTATACAATCATTATGTTAGTAATAAGCAAAATCTATTATTTTGAAACAATTTCTGTACAACTTTGACTAGCAAATATTACAAAAAAAATTCTGTAAGAAGATGAAAACAGCAGTGATAGATACATTGAAAAGGAAAAGTTAGATAGATAAAGGAAGAGTGAGAGACAAACAAAACAAAGAGAAAGAATTGAAGTAAAAGGACAAGCAGTAGAAGGGAGGAGTAGAGTGGAACCGTACCATAAATTTAAGTGAGTGTGAACGTAAGACCACCCACGATATTTATAGTGGGAGAGTGCTGGAAAATCCATAAGTACTTCAGGCTGGTTTTGTAGTATCTAAAGGGTTAGGTATATAACAAAAATAGTATTTCCAAAGCCCTTAATAGAAGACAACAGAATCTCAAAGATAACGATGAAAACGAAGGCGTGTCATTATTTAATATTTAAGCGTATTTGAAAAAGAAGAAAAATACCTATATTATTCTATTTTATCCTTAACTACATTTTCAGATTACTTTTAATATAATTTTATAACTCATAAACTCAATTTATAATTACACATTTTTAATATAGAGCAAATAAAACAAAATGAAGTCATATAAATACAAACTGATTACAAATTTTATTCAAATTTTTATTTAATTATACTGTATAGTAATTTGGCTTAATAGAGTTTACGTTACATATTACGAATACATAGTATAGAATAATAAATATTTAACTACTTTTATTCGGATTAAAATTTTAAAGCTGTTTTAAGAAAAAAATTTCAAAAATAAAATTTATTGACATGAAAACAAGTATAAGATCTCAATACATCTAATAATTTTTAGATGAAATTTAATATTAATATGGAAAATTCTTTAAATCAAATACTTAAAAATTTATTTTTAATTATGTAAAAAATTAAAAAACTAACGTACTGTAATAAACTTACCATTGGTAATAATTATAATATTTATTTTTTTTACTTTATTTCTTTTTAAAAATTATCTAAAGAGTATAAAAAATCATTCAAATAAATATTATATCTATATCCAAAAATTATAAATTATAAAAGAATTCGAATTATTTATTAAATATAAAATATAATTATCTTATTAAAGCAATACACTAAATTATTTACCTAATAATTTTAGACTATACTTTACGTAATAAATAAATTAATAAGATACTTTACGTAAAAAGTATTGTTACATAAATTATAAATTTGAAATATAATACAAAAAAACTGTTATAAAATTAATGAGCAAATGTTCATAATGAAAATTTATTAAGAATTTCTTCGATTATACCATATTTTTTATGAATATTAAAATATTTTTATATAAATTTTAATTATTCATGAGTGTTTTTAAGTAGTAAAATTAGTAATAAGTAATATAAACATTTTTTTCAATGAAAATATTTATGAAAAATTACATAAACAAAATTAATAGACATTTTTAGAATCTATTTAATTTTTAAATTATACTCTTTAATGCTAATGTATTAGCAAATTAACATTAAAATATATTTTATATTTTCTTATATATAACATAATAATATTGTTTATAAAGAATAAAATAAGTAAATTCTTTTTTTTTTTTTTAGAAAGTCATACTGCCAAAAATACAAAAGAAAAAAAATGTATAATAAATATTAATTTGTAAATGATAAAAATATTATAATATAATCAGTGATAAATAAGTTGAGTTTTACAGGATTACAATATTTATTCAAGATATACACATTTACTCGGAAGAATTAATTCCTTTGTTGAAAACCTCAAACATGATCGTTGTGTAAAAGCATCGAACCGAAAGAATTATTCAATGGTTTATGAAAAATGTTATAAATTACAAAACTACCGTTTGAAGGGATTCTTTTAAAATATTGACCGCTTAGAAGAAAATTGTTCTTATACGGTTTGTAGTCGAAAGCATCTACCACCAACCGAGTTCTGCGAAGCATTCCAAAAACGCCTTCTATTTACGATTGCGGCCAGTACGAAGACATCGTCAATTCTTAAATATACAAAAGCCATCCTTTTCTTCTGACTAGCTCTTCCTTAAGTAATCCGAAAACTAAGATAATAGGCATTCAAATTATAATTCGAGTATTTATCATCTAATAAATCAGATTTCTAAATTTCAAAAGCTAAGTTACGTATAAACGAGAGTATATTGTGCTTCATTCCATCAGAATTCTCGCGTTACTAATTATTCCTAATCTATCTAGTATTATTTTACCTTTTCTTTTTTATCATAATTTTTAATTATATAATATTATCATGAAATATAAATCTACTTAAATATAAAATTACATTTCTTAATAATTTTTTCTCAAACTAATTTATACTAATTAATTAACGCAAGCATTTACTCTCAATTCAATATATAATATTCAAGAAATTTTTATATTTTAATACTTGAATCCGTCCATACATTTATAAAGATTTAAATTTAATTTCTCATTTATAAATATTTCAAATGTATAATGTGTGATAAACTTAATAATAACCAGTAATCACATTTTAAAACGTATACATAAATGTTTACAATTTTTTATGTTGTTCTTCAATAAAAAATTAATATAATTTTTTAATAAATTATCTTATTATTTTTTAAAATAATGTTTCTGACAATAATATATATATTATAATATAATAGATATATTTTTTAAAAATTTGGTTTAATTAAATTAAAAATAAATTTATTTAGAAAAGCCTATTCTATTCTAATTACAAGAAACATCGTATACATATCAATATCAATTATTAAATTATTAAATAATTATTAAAAAAATTATTATTCGTTGTTAAATAAATCGGTTTCGGCTTTCTATCTTACTAAAAATACGTTTATTCAATCATGAGAAAACTATATATTAAATTTTTATGTATAATATTTATGTATAATATTATTATTTTTCTGCAAATTAAAAATTAAACTTATTAAAAAAAATATCATAAGGAATATTTCTGAAATAATAATGTATATACTATTTTTTTTATTATGCTTTCAAGTGAATGCATATATCAACTTTTAACAATAATAATAATAATATTTAATAATATATTAATGGTTAAAACTCTTAAAGATTTTGATTAAGTCTTTCAGATCCATGAATTTATAAAATCAGTGAAAACTTAGTAACTAAAATCTATTATTATTATATAATAATTTTATATTTAAAAATAAAACAATAATCGAAAAATTTGATGAAATTTTTTTGTAAAGCTAAGTTCAGTAGTAATTAGAAAATATGTGAGTCTGTTAAAAATATTTTTTAACAAAGTAAAAAAAAACATACACATTAAATATTCATTTATTAAAAAATAACCATGTATGTTACATATTATAAATACTTGAATTCATAATTGTAGGTAATCTTAAATTATATTTTGTTTTATAATGAAGAGAGTGAAAACAAAAATTAGTAAGAGGGTTGATTCACTTACTAAAATGTCGTCAGTAACTACACGAGTACATTAAATACTGAGGCGAACACAAAATGCCAATACTAGTACCGTGGTAAAAAGACTTCGAAAATTCCATTATTATATTTCTTCTACTATATTTCATCTTTTGCTTTATGCCAAAGGAAGAGTGTCATTTCCATCATCATATGTTATGTGGCATGTATGATGAGTGAATAGTTTTTATTTTTTCTTTGCATATATACAATATAAGAAAGTGACGCTGTAATGGAAATGATAGCTGATATACAATATTATTATTGTATGTAAGAAGACGTTTTGCACATTTGCATTTCTGCATATGTGTTTATAGAAGATATAAAATGGTATGAGAAAAAAAGTGTCTAAGAAGTATTATCGAATGAATAAACTAAATAAAATGAAATAATTGTGATATATATTATCTACTATATATTTACTATCCATTCATTATTATGAATGCTTAAACTTTTTTGCAAGTCTTTTATATACTTTTATCTGTTCTGTTCTTTACCAATCATTCTATTTTTTTATAGCCTACATTTCGATGTGATTGAATAAAATGTTAAGTTTTGAACGAATATGTCACATTAAAAATAACACTTGTAGAAATTTCTATAAATTAAATTTTTTACCAAAAATTCTATATATATTCTTACAATTACATATTTGATAATTTATAATATAATATAATATAATACAATATAATATAATATAATATGATATTAGAATTTTATTAAATATGCAGTTATTATGCTATAATTCTGATGCTACTGTACTGTATAATAAGAAAAAAATTTTATTAACGGTTTTTCTATTAAATAAATAAATTTTTATTTATATAAAAATTTAGTTACATATAAAATTTATATATCATTTATGGGTTAAAAATAAATAAAATAAAAGAAGGAAAAACTTAATCACCAAAATCGAAAAATTTGTACATAATTTATTTTTTATTGATTGAAAAAAAATATATTTCTAAATACATGTTTCAAAAACTTGAGAATAGCGTCGTTCATACATGTGTTCTATCATATGCATGTTGTGTTAGTATAACAAAGAGATTGTATAATAAAAGAAGGGGCATAAATTCTTAGTAAAAATAATACAATACAATATATAAAAAAATTAATCTAACGAAATTTATATTTTAAAAAAACAGTTACGAACAATATATAGTATATACCAGCTGCGCAGGATCTAGGGGCTTTTTGACACTGAAAAAGAAAAATATATAAGAGCTAGAATGTGACAGAATGGAAAGGAGTATGTGATAAATGATAGGTCGTTTAATATTGAATCCTCGCTAACGCGTTCTATTATTGTTGTCCATTAATATGTGGCCAAACATTCTCAAAATTGTACAAAAATTATTATAATGTCAAAAATAGTAAAAAATAAAATGCTAAAACATTTTATACTGTTTTTAATTAATACTCATACTAATCCTATAATATCATAGCCTTTATTCTGAAATGTGCAGCTTATAGACTAATAATTAAATCGTAAATCGACTTACTTAATAAAACTTTCGGACAATCAGTAAAGGAAATTAATATTATCTTATTCTAAGGGCTAATCTTTTTTATAAGCATAATGTATCGAATATTAAAATGGACAAATGTTAAATATACTTGGTATATTCTAGATTATTTTATTTTAATATATTTTCGAATTTATAATATTATATTATTATAACATTATGTATTCTTTGATAATAATGAATTCTATTTTTCCTATACTAAAGTATTTTTATATTATTTGTATAAATTTTTTCCACTTCGAAAAAATATATATTAATAGTGATAGTGTTTATATATTACAGTATGTAACAAAATATAATTTTTTTTATTAGTCAATAAAAACTTCATTAATATTTTTAATTAAGATAATTTTCTAAGAAGAAAATTTGATAAAGAATCTCATATTTAATTACAAATTAATATAAAAATTTTCGGATGTATAAAAATGTATTACAATTTCCACGAACGAACTTATCTATATAGCATTTATGTATTTTATTTTACATAAAAAAAAAAAAAAATGATGCAATTGTAGAAAAGTTTAATTGAATTGAAACAAAAATTCCGAAGGCTGATGATTTTTCACCCCTTTAAACTGTTTCATTAGCGAAATATATGATTTTAAGTATTGCAGGAAAAGAAATAGATAGATAGAAAATGTTATTGATAGTCTCTTCTAGATATCATGCTCATATATTGTAATATTTTCTTTTATATTTGTATCTAATATATATATAATAAAAAAAATTGTTAGGTCTATAAAGATATAAATGATCGGTGAATTCTTTGCAGAAATTAAAGTCAGATAAATTAGAATACAGAATGCTACCTACTTATGTTACCGGTCTATAAACCAGACTTAATTTTTTTCTTAATTTTTTACGTTTATGTACATTAGATATTTTTCTTACTTTACGAATGCTTTCATCATTTTTACTTGTTATGACTGATTATAAATAACTTAAATAAAAAAAATTTATAAAAATCATTTGTTACTTAGATAAAAAATACATTTTAATAATCTTGCTACTTCTAAATAGTGATCAAAACTATATATTATTATTATATATAAAATAGATTGAATACAATTTAGTAATTTTTTTATTATCGAAATTGTACGCGAAGGTGTAAAAATATTAAATATAAATTAAAATGTTAGATGCATTTATTATTATCATTAAATTGCTTTATATTAAAGTTTTCATAAATATCGAATATTTCATTCTTTTAACGAGTATGTGGAAACATTATTTCTAAAGAAACGTGAGACAAATTCATAAATATTTTGCTTATAATACTTAAGCTATTGTCTCTTTACCACCACTACAAAAAAGAGAACGAATCTTCTATCCTATTGAACGTAAAGCTTAAAGAGATCCAGCTGTCTGACGTAGCAAACAGTTACCCATACATGTTCTTTTTCTATCCCTTTAACTAGCGAAAAAGAAAGAAATAAGTGAATGTAACAGAAAGAGAAAAATAAAGAAGAGGTGATAGTAATAGCACTCCCCCAATATTGTGACTACGATGTCCACAGAAGAACTTTAGGTATTCAACATGCTCATCGAGCCGGAACGCCATTTATTATTCTCGAGCGTGAACAGCGCACAGATTTATTGAGCGACGTGTTGCCTCGTTCAATGTCGCGCAACCTCGTAAGCACACACGTTTCTGTGTCTGTTGTCTATCTGTATGTCTATCTATCTATCTATCTATCTATCTATCTATCTATCTATCTATCTATCTATCTATCTATCTATCTATCTATCTATCTATCTATCTATATATATATATATATATATATATATATAGTTTTGTGGCTTTCGAAACTTTCTATTCATCCACAAAATCAATAGTTCTTTTTACAATGACAAAAGATTTAACGGAGTCTCTACATCACATTCGATACGATTTTAGAAAATCAACTTTGTAAACAGTATTTAATCGATTATTATCAAGATTTATTTTTAGCATTAGTATCATAAATTAAGTATTATAATATTACGTGTCGAAAAAAAATAATTAAAAAAAGCATGGACATGATAATACAATTATGATACATATGAGCGATATCGTAGGAATAATGATACATTTAATTGTAGTGCAATACACCGTTTCCGACTATCTTTACTTGCTGTTACTTTTTTTCGTTTAATCATGTTAGATTAACATAATTAGAAAATTATCTTTTATTAAGAATTTAAAAGTTTCTTATGACTTATCAATTCAACTTTTTAATTTGAATATTTTTTAAGTTATGTATTTGCTATGAATTGATTATATGACTCAAGCAATTCTATTTTTATTTATATTGTGTAAACATTTTAATGAAATTATCTTTAAAAATACATATGATAATATATTCAATAGTAATGAGATTTAATTTTTTTTAAATATTTTAAATAATAAGTATAAAAACTTACAGAATCGTCAAAAAAATTTTATTTAATTAATTTATATCAATTCAATCGTATCTATTAATAGAAATTTCTACGTTTTTCTTACATACATATATCTACGATTTATTAAATTAATTTCATTATAAATTATAATACACATATGGTGATAGAATTTTGTAATAAATTTTGTAATAAAATGAGCTACTTTTATTCATAAAAGATTTTAAAATTACGTTAAGTAATTTTGTAACTATTCTATAGAAATGTAGACTAAATGTGCTCACAAACAATCAATTATAAATAATAATATAAATATAAATTATATTTAGTCAATCAACAAAAGAAACTTTTCATTAAAACAGAAATAGATATGAAATAAAAAAGGTTATGCAAATTATAATACAAATCAACCATGACTATAAACAATTATTAATTTCAAAATAAATATTCAGGAGTACAAAAAAATATGAAATATAAAATTGTATAAAATTATTTATAAAACTAGTTATCATTGACATATATTACAATTTTATTAAGTGAATTGTAGTATAATTGTTTCAATTTTACATTTCATTTAATATGATAAACAAATTACAAGAAATAACAAATATTAATTAATATATTCATTCAAATATATTTTTTAATTTAAATTAAATATTATATTGATAAACGTAAATGTATGTAAAAATACATTTATTCAATATACAATATAATTAAATACAAATATTTAATTATATCTTTTAAACTTAACAACGCATATTATGTGTAAAGTACAATGTATTACGTAATCTGAATTTTTCTCTTAATATCTTAAAGTTTTTATAAATTACAAAAAAAACTAATAATTGTACTGAATAGAAAAAAAAAATAATTTTTAAAATACGTACTCATATGATTCTTATAAAATAGAAGAAAAATGAAGAAATTACTTTAAATTGCATGTACTCATAAAAGAAATACCGATAGTCTATTTAGTTTCTAATAATAAAACAATTAAGTTTAATCAATTAATTTAATCAATCAATTAAAAACAACAGCTTTTAATAGCAGATAAAATAATAGAAATGAATAAAAACGACGAAAGAAACAAATAAACTATTCATTAATAATATTTAAGATTTGTAGTAAGATTCAGAACAGAAAAACCAACAAAAATGAATAGAAGGTAGAAATGTATGACAAGACTATGGAACGCTCTCGGTTTCTTACAATGATCACTCATCGATAGAACGAAATTAATGTATTTATCGAATGCGAGCTTTTTATCCTTTCGAAAATATAAAAAGACGTAATAGAAGAAAAAATAAAGAAAAGTGATGTCGGACCTTCCGCTCGCGCAAGCGGATGCACACAGAATGTAAACGAAACCCAATAATAAAAATTTCTCGTCCTTTTATTTCCCTCCTTCTCTTTCTCTCTCTCTCTCTCTCTCTCTGTTTCTCTTTCTCTCTCTTTCTGTATATATGTCTTATTCTTCTCTGTTCATAAGGACAACATAAGTTTTGAGTTATGCATGGTGCTCATTTTTCAAATTTTAAGTGCTGTTATTCAATATGAATAAATATTCTCTATGAAAAATGTTGTTAATTTTAGATTTTTACACATATGAAAGAAAAAAATTATTACAAATATTTAAAACTTTATGTTCATGAATTCTCGATAGCAAAAATTCTATACTAATATAAGTTAATACAAAATAATGCTCACAAAATGCATAAAAAATTATTAGTACTTAATAAGGAAAAGGACAATTTTTAAGTTCGTTCAGTAATTTTATCTATTTTTTAAGCTAAATTTACATTAAACTTGTAAAATAATGTTAGAAATTTTGATACATGAAATTTTATTAATATAAGGTATTTATTTAAATTATATCATAAACTTAAATATGATATGTTAAAGGTATTGAAAAATATAAGCATTTCAAACTTTCATATGTTATAAATGAATATGATCTAAAGGAAAACAACACAAGCTTATATCATTAAGGTAAGTAACCGCTAGAGCATTTTTTTACATTGAGGTTCGTTCCACATACTTAAGCTTTTAACGTCAAATTTTCAAAGTTAAATACGAACTGTACTGATATGAACCTGATAGAATACCACAGTATACGTAAATCCATGTGTGTCCGGAACCCAAAAACCGTGTACCTTTTAAGATTGAACATACCTTTGAGAAGATAAATTTTATTATATCAAAAGATTCAGAAGTTAGTTTTAATGATCGCTTACTAACACTAGATCTGTTCAAGTAATTATCTATGTCTACATATACGATGTATGTCTAATATTAATAATTAATTGTAATACTTGAATTTCTTTAGAAATATATGTAAATGTAAATATATGTAGATATAATTGATAAAGTTCGAGTCTTATTAAATGTACCTTTGCGACTTAAAATCTATAAAACATTGATGTTATTATAAATATTTCTAGATATTTATGATTTTAGTTTAAATTAGTTATAATGCACTAATATAATTTTTAAATAATTTTTAAATAATTTAATCATTATTTTTACAAATTATATTTTTTATTCACATATCGATGATAAACGAAAATTATTTATATATATAGAATTTGAATTCAATTTTTTACTATCTATTATAATTTGTAATATAAATTTGCTTAGAAAAATGTTCAGATAATATACTTAATCATAATGTTTTTATTTAGAAAATTATGATTTTCTATACTTAATTATTTAAGGTTCATACAATGCAAATAATATTTATAATGACATATATTTTAAAGTTTTTAAGTATTATAAATATTTTTAATACTATACAATTATATAAATATTATTTGAAATTCATAGTCAAAATTTATATCAATATTAAATTATCATTAACATTAAAATTAAAAACATTTTAATTTTATTATGAAAATGTTATAGTTATCAACACATGAAAACAAAAATTAGTGAAATAAAAATATACCACATGCAACAATAATATAGAAAACATTTTTTTTCAATTTTATTCCTTATTTTATTTATAAATGGTAAAATTATTTTACTGTATCATTAAAACAGTTGATCGTATTTGTATTTTCATAGCTATCAATTTATTGAAATTCAATTATGAATATAAAATACTTCATTGAAAAAAATTAATTGGGTATGAGAATAAAATTGTACAAACAACAAATTTTTGTTATAAAAAATAAATAATCAAAAATATTATAATAAAATATATTATATGGGTATTAAAATAGAAGTGTATGAAACCATGCCGTAGAAAATGGAAAAAAGCATACAGGTGAGAATTGATAGCTGAGAGATCTCGAAAATCGAAATGACAAATTGGATAGCAATTTTCTTACACTAAAATTTAGTGCAGTTCGACATTCTTAATTTGATTTGACCTATTAGTATGTGTAAGAAATATATAGTATTTATATTCTACGTATACTTTTAAGCAGTATGTGCCGTAACTATTATGCCCATCTCTAATTACATCTCTAAGTTTAGTAAAAATATAAAATTTTAAAGTATGAAATTTTCCCATTAATTAAATGAGACAGAATGTCATATACACCGAATACCTTTTTTTCAATAGTTTTCCTCTTCGCTATCTAATTGTCGTGACTATTAGCAAGCGATGTTTAAACCAACGTAAAACGGTTGCTAGGTGCCATACTATAAGTTCTTTTAGCTAGGTGTGCGATAAAACGCCTCGTAAAAAGCCACGCTCATTCGAGTTAATGTCTCCTGCTTCTTTTTTCCCACTTCTTCAGATGGATCTTTTGCTTTCGAAGAGCAAAATCATCCACGAAAATACCTCTTTGCTGAACTATCTTTCTTCTCCCTGTGTAAAACATATATGCATACATGTTATATCTTCGTTTTGTCAGATAAATGTAAAAAAGAAATTTTTTATCATACTTTCTTTGTTCATCTTCATGAATCTCTCTTTATCTCTCTCTCACTCTCTCACTATTGATTACTCTTTTATCTTTAATTTTCTCTCGCTCTTAACTTGCTTGATTGACAAAGCATCGCACGTGCATTTTGTACTATATATGTACATATATATTCTCGGTCGATAATTGCACAAGCAAATCATATCGAACAGCTTCTTCTGTCTTCCTGTTGATGCCATTTCTTTCCCTACCTCTTCTTCTTCTTCTCCTACTTTTTCATGACCACCTTCAAATGGCACAACGTCTCAATGCTCAAAAGAATATAAGAAAATTACCGGGGCCATAGGTATACTACTTTAGTCGCGAGGCTATAGGTTCATGTGTCAATGCCATTGAAGTCACTTGTTCATGTGAGTGTATACAGTGCTATGTAATAAGTTGAAGAGAAAATGAGAGGGAGAGAGGGAGAGAGAGGGAGAGGGGGAGAGAGAGAGAGAGAGAACGAGTATCGAAGATACACCATTGACGAGAAAGCGACCAAGACTTATCTTGTCTTTTTTTATGGATTAATGGTTTTTGCAATGACGACCAGAAAGATGCTATAATAGGTCAGGAAAGACTATGAAAGATGCAAAAATGTTGTATCAGCGACATTCGATCATTTTTTTCGAACTTGGATATTTATGATGCATTAAAAATTTGTTTTAAATTTATTAATTTTAATTAATGTCATAATAAATTGGCATTAACTTTATAGGTTTTTGTTTATGTGCTATAAATACCTCATAATTTTTTGTGAATATTGAACATCTATAGATGTGGAGTAATCTAACCCGAAAATTGTTACAGATAAATATAAAATGATTTCATTTAATTACTTTCACTTTCCCTTCATTGTTATTAATTATATAATAAGAACTAATACGTTTTCAAATTCGACAATGTACTATCATTTAAAAATATTAATCAATTATATCAAATCGTACTATACCTATAGATCTTTATGAAATTTATACAGCTATTATTATTTAAAAATATGCTTATTTGAAAATCGTTATTGCGATTATTTGAAAATTTTTACTTTTAAATATTTTATCATTATACTTGTCTCATATGTATATTATTTGTTTAGTATAATAATAATTAAAATAATATATTTTAATAAAAAAATCTAATCATACTTCAAATATTTAATAAAAAATTTTTTTTTACTAATCAATTTCTTTGCAAAAATTCAATAAACTCTATTTTTATAATATTCAAATTAAATAAAATAATAATATAAAGTGAGTTATCATTCAAAAGATTAACATTACTAAATAAAATTTATAAAAACATATTAATTGAAGTATAATAATGAAAAAACATTTATACATGCATGAATCCTATATATATATATATATATATATTTATTAATATCTACATCTATAAATTACATATATATAAGTTTTTGGCACTATATATTCATCATAATCCAAAATTTTTCGAAGTCGAAGGCATTATTTAAGGTAACCCTTTTTGTATATATTAAACATAATTTTTGATAATTATTCTATAATTTATTGTTTCAATAATATATATAATTTTAAAAATATATATTATTTTATAATTATTATAATAATTTCTAAATAAATTAGACCTTGAATATTAAATAATTTTATGTTAATATATTATTCCAATTCATGTACAAAAAATAGCATTAAAATATTTTTATTGTAATTTAATATTTTATATTTTATATTTTATTATATATAAGCATATATGTTAAATTCTTACTAATCTTATTACCTCTCAGAAGACTATTTTTATGAACAATTTTAAATTTAATTAAAATGATATATAGAAAATAATTCCTTTAAACTATATTTCAATGCTTTATTGCGATATATTAATATAATAAGGATGTATTATAATATATATACGACTTAAATCTTCTAATTAATTGAATTAAGTTATAACAATAATTATCTGTTAATATATATTAAATAAATTGCATGCATCCATAAAAAATCTGTAAATAATTTTATTCTGAAAATTATATATAAAAAAAACGTAACATTAAATAATGTATTTCTGTACAGTAAGCCTATTGCTTATTGTATAGAACAAATTTACTTTAGATCATTCATATACCTTAAATTACTAATGGAATGATTACACTGTTTTATTTTTGACAATTAATTATTTTTCGTAATATAACATTACAAACACTATTTTATTTTATAATATTATCGCAAATATATAAAAATATATACATTTATATAAATAAATTTAAAATGTAAGTACCTCAAACTTTTAATTTGATTTTTTATCTTCAAACTATGTTTACGAGATTTATTATTTATGTAAATAATTGTGTTTACAAGAAACTATTTTATTATTACAAAATTAATTTTGCAAATTAAAAGAGTATCTAATTACTATCTTATTATTCCAACAATTAAAATACTCGATTTCTTAGTATGGAATAATCTATTATAAAAGTTTATGAATTTTTATAAATATATTGTATAAGTTTACTTTGAAATTGTTATTAAAAATAATATTGTATAATCTAATATTATTGTTAATTAAATATTTATTATTATTAAATAATACATACATTTTATAAATAAATACATATTATAAAAAATATATAAAAAGTAACATTTTTTTTTAATTTGTAAATTTATTATATTAAATTTAATATAATGACTACAATAAAAATAATGAAAAATATATATGAAATTTTTCTCAATTCAAAATTATTTAATTTCTAAATGATTTAATTTATTGAAAATTCCAACAATAATATCCCCCCGGTCCTCTCGTCGGTCGCTTGTTTCTGCTCTTAAGTCCGCCCCTTTGCCCCAGCGCCCTCTACCCGTATTGCGGGTCGTTCGACCTTACTCCGTTTCATCCCTCGTCATCTGCTTCGAACGGAATAAAATTCCATACAAAATCGACAGTCTGAGATTTTTGTGTACGTTGTTAACTGCGAAGTTGCGTGCGCCGCACACGGGATGCGGGGAAAGAAGCGGGAAAGAAGGAGGGAGATTTTTAGAAATTATACTGCAATTATTGTAAAAAAAAGAAATAAAAAAATTAAAGTAAATAAGTTGTTGGAAAATATTTTCTCGTCATTGAGAAGTAACCCAAATTTTAAGTTAAAGGCAGTAGCACTAGTTCAATTCTGCGTCGCTTTTTACAACCTGCCGTAGGTCTTTTTTCTTTATAAATTTAGAAAATTCTGTATAAGTTGCAGTATATTTTTATTAATTGCAGTGCACTATATAATAGAATATGTAATTTGATAACTATTCTTAGTTGGAGTATTATCACTTACAATGTTTTTCTCTTTTTCAACTTTCTCTTCTTTTTTTACGATATTTTTTAACTAATAGCCACGTAGGGTACATTTATCTGAGAGTGTTTTTAGTTACCATTGAATACCATATATTATATATCTTTGAACCGTCGGGTCGCGATGTATATACCTAGACTCTGTCATAAAACGGGAAATGTTTTCGTCGGCAGAACTGACCCCTGCTGCTAGAGGCCCTAACAAACACTTCATAGATATAAATATACGCTCTCTCTCTCTCTCTTTCTCTCGCTCTCTTCCCCCTCTCTCATTCTATCTCCCTCTCTCTCTCTTTTACTCCCTCAATCTCTGTGTTGAGCTCACTAGCTTACTTAGGGTCAGTATTTTTTCAATCTACACATTCTTCTTATTTATTTCAGCAGTTAAAAACCTAAAAAAAATATAAAATTAGAAAATACCATTCATTTTTTAAAACTATAAATTTGATGAGTCTCCATTAGATATATTAATTACTATGAATAACTATCCAAATTTCATTGTCTCTTTTATATTATTTTCTTGATGGATAGAACAGAATAATTTTTTAGTAAAAGCAATAATCTAGCTGTAATATACATTTAAAATAATCTGTATTTCTATAATACTTTTTCTACATCTTCATACTGTATTGTTTAAAATGAATATAGTAAGTCAGTAAACATACCATTCCAGGCCCAAAATAACTAGGTCGAATCATAAATATTTTAAAAACTCAAAGGGATTCTTTAATTTCTTTCAACACCGTTATTTTAAAGTTAAGATATTTTGAATACTTTCTATTCTTTTTCTTTATGTCTGTCTGTCTGTCTGTCTGTCTGTCTGTCTGTCTATCTATCTGTCTGTCTGTTACCTCTTCTCGTCTCTACTGCGATCTCTTGAGGCTACGAATTCAGGGGGGAAAAAGAAGTGATAAAAAAAAAAAAAAAAAAAAAAAAAAAAAAAAAAAAAAAAAAAGAAAAAAAAAAAAAAAAAAAAAAAAAAAAAAAAAAAAAAAAAAAAAAAAAAAAAAAAAAAAAAAAAAAAAAAAAAAAAAAAAAAAAAAAAAAAAAAAAAAAAAAAAAAAAAAAAAAAAAAAAAAAAAAAAAAAAAAAAAAAAAAAAAAAAAAAAAAAAAAAAAAAAAAAAAAAAAAAAAAAAAAAAAAAAAAAAAAAAAAAAAAAAAAAAAAAAAAAAAAAAAAAAAAAAAAAAAAAAAAAAAAAAAAAAAAAAAAAAAAAAAAAAAAAAAAAAAAAAAAAAAAAAAAAAAAAAAAAAAAAAAAAAAAAAAAAAAAAAAAAAAAAAAAAAAAAAAAAAAAAAAAAAAAAAAAAAAAAAAAAAAAAAAAAAAAAAAAAAAAAAAAAAAAAAAAAAAAAAAAAAAAAAAAAAAAAAAAAAAAAAAAAAAAAAAAAAAAAAAAAAAAAAAAAAAAAAAAAAAAAAAAAAAAAAAAAAAAAAAAAAAAAAAAAAAAAAAAAAAAAAAAAAAAAAAAAAAAAAAAAAAAAAAAAAAAAAAAAAAAAAAAAAAAAAAAAATAAAAAAAAAAAAAAAAAAAAAAAAAAAAAAAAAAAAAAAAAAAAAAAAAAAAAGGGAGGGGAGTGGGATGGGGTAGGGGAACAGAGCGTAGGTATAATAGCGAATGATGCATATAGTATATCGAGGGAATGGATTTGAGGGAGGCGGTCACACAGTGAGAACAACACACACACACCGTGTATTAAAAGATATTAAGTAACATTTAATTAACTTAATGTACAAATATTATATTTCAAATATGTTCTAACTAAAACTAATTTCTAAATATTTTTAATTAGTAAATTTTTTTCTTTTAGCTAGATACACTCAAAAACATTAAATTTAATTAAGTAAAAATATACATTATATTTCCAAGTCTTAAGATTAAATAATATAATGAATTATTCTAATATATAGTCTAGTAAACAAAACAATTCCATTATATAAATTTCACAGATTATAATAATGAAATAATAATATTATTTTATTTAATTTTATAAAAACAAATTTTTTATTGTATAAAAATAAAATAAAAATATAATAACATATAAATTATTCCAATCATAAAATGTTTCTTCCTAATAAGTAAATTAAAAATTTACCTAATGGATTTCTTAAAATGTTTTAATACATAACATTATCATTTTATTTTAAAAAGATATGGTAACGGTAAATTCTATATTTTTTTAATTCCTATTATTTTTTACATAGTTTTATAAATTTTTTTTATATAGTTTTTGATATTAAAAATATTATATTTGATATAAAATTAATAATTTTGTTTCAAATAAAGGCATGCCAATCTAAAAAAAACATAATTTTTTCTTATTTTTGGAGAAATTGATTAAAATAATAGATAAAATAAATGTTTCTAAATTAAATATTATGAATTGATCAAGATATATTTAAAAAAAAAAATTTATATGATTAATAATTCTAGTACATTATAAAGATAAGCTACATACCTTTTACTCTAATGAAAAGCCTTGTAAATAAGAACAATTAAAAAATTAAG